>CM051262.1:16736551-16789187 GCA_027921565.1 Artemia sinica
TGTTATTATTATTATTATTATTTTATTACCCATTATTAAATACACAAAATATTGTGAATGGAGTGCAAGAAAAGAAAAAAAATAACAACAAAATATCCAAAGACAACTCAACCACAGAAAACAAGATTAAGAACATTACTACGACAAAAAAAAAAAACAAAAAACGACAAATTGAAGTTATTGCGACGTATAACGAAGAGTGGCTTGGTTCAAATGTCTTTGCAAATCGAGCACGGCGATTCAGTACAGCTTTAAGCGGGTCGGCTACACCATACTCCAGAGATATTTTCGAATTCCTCATCCAAATTGGAAGACGAAGCAGATGTTTGCAAAATCGGTAGAAAGTAGACCGAATACTGCGGCGATCAGACGGAGTAAATATTTTCCAAAACGGAGATAGGGCTAGCAGATGTGGCAAAACAAAAGCGTTATACACCCTTGCGGGTAGAAAACGGTTAAAGTTCATCTCGTTTCATTGAAACGAGAATTCCATAAGCTCTGCTTGTCTTTACAGCGAACAACGAAACAAGGCAATCGCGAGTTTTTTTAAGATCGCTACATATTGGAAGGCCGAGGTACACAATCTTAGACGAAGACTTAATCGTATAGGTTCTTTAACGCGGCTATTATATACAAGAACTTCACTCTTCTGGGTATTAAAAGAAAGACCTATGTTACCGTACTCTTTACTCAAAACACGGAAAGTCTCTTCGATGCCTACAAGTGTTCTACTCGCGTTCAAAATGTCGTCGGCATAATCGATCAGCGAAACATTGAGACCTCTAAAGATACATGTAGACTGAACCGGTTCTTGCGATGAAATAATACGATTATTGAATAGCAGAGGCGAAGTAAGTGCCCCTTGGCGTATCCTTTTCTACGGGTATAAGACTAGAAGATATGGCTAAAGCATTAACACACGGTACATTTACACGCACTTTTAATTTACTATACATATTCCTCAGTGCGCGTAGAATAGACTTATCCATTCCACGCTTCCAAGCAGACAACAATATCTGAGAGTGCACACCGGAGTCGAAGGCGCGGTTGACATCGTGACCGGCAAAATACAGTGTCTCGTTTGAATCATCGGCGTCAATCAAATTAGCAATCATATAATGCGCGTGTTCTCTACTCATGTTCTTTTTGAAACCAAATTGGTTATCTGGCGTGTTACATGTAGCACTAAGCCTATTTACAATAAGCAATTCAAATAACTTGCACATTACAGGGGCGGTAGTTATCAGGCGGTAAGAAGAACACTGCCCCCCGTCTTTTCCCTTTTTTAGTACAGGAGTAATTACACCCGTGCAGAATAGGTCTGGAACAATCCCAGAATTGAAAATCATTTGGTAAAGGAGACAAAGGTGCTCGACAAGGTTCTGACTTCCCGCTTGCAGATGCAATCCGCACAGGTTATCCACCCCCTCGACAACTTCTTCTTCAGTTTCGAGAGTGCCTCACTGACTGACAAATTAGACACAATAAAACCAACTTCCCGTTCACATTCCGCAAGACTCGCATCGAGCTCAATAGAAAATTTAAATTCCAGATCAGCATTAGGCGATGAAAACTCGTGCGCAAAATATTTAACCCACTCGCTCTCACTGGGCAGAACATCAACTGATTCTTTACGTTCTTTCTTTTTTAGGAATTTCCACATGGGATTGGGGTCTTGCTTTACAGATTTACTATCACATTCAGAGCACAATGTGTAGCGAGGGTTTTTGCGAATCTTCGCTTAGTATATAATCGAATAGAGTTTACCATGCCATGCCTTGGTCGGCCGTTATCTATCCACATGCGTAACCAGAATTTCGCGTCCGCACACGCATCTACAAGATCCGAATTATCGGACCAGTGGGGTATTTCCGAGCCAATCCGAACATGACAAATCGGTTCTGCAGCCTTTTCGACACACTGCAGGGCATGAACTATTTCCCTACAGTATATATTGATCAGTACTTGTTTACCACTTGCTGCAACTGAAGAAGATTTATGAAGTAGATTGTAAGGGACGCGAATTCTTGCTAAAATATCGCCACATACATTCTGGTACAAGGGGGTATTAATTTCATCCCACATAACTTTCTGATGCTATTTTCTTCCACTGGGCAGATAAGAATGGGATTTCGAAGATGTATTAGGTGGTAAAACATAACCAACTGGTAAGTGGTCAAATGCGCTGATAGATGTATCCACATGTCACTGGCATAGCGGAACTGGTTGATGTGAACACATTATAAAATCAAGAGATGAAGTTGCTCCAGAGTTATGCACATACGTGAAATCGAGACCATTCCATTATGTTTAGACCAGAGCATGCAGTCGAAAGTACTTGGGATATAGGGCTTTCCGGATTCATAAAATCACAGTTCATATCTCCGGCAACAATGTATGACAAATCTTGGGTGCGACAATTGGCAATAGAGTTTGCTAATTTCCGACAAGCACTATCGAACTTGGAATCTGATCTAGATGATTTGTAGTCCGTATGTACATAAACTGAGGAGATTATTGTCCGTTCAATCTTGATCGCAAGAAAATTATCAGATACTTGGAACACTGTCGCGCGTAAAGACTTTGAAGCAACGATCGCGATACCGCCTGAGGGCCGGACTTTACCACTCGATTTCGCAACAACAGCAAAAAGATCGATTGAATCACCGGGGCCAGGAAATGTTTTGTCAGGAAATGTTCCTGGAGACATACATTGTTATGACTGCGAATTAGGTTTTCGAGGATTGGCAGTTTGTTGATTACATTTCAATTAATGTTCCAAGTAATCAAACTTAATTCGCGATTCATTTCTTAACTGCAAGTAACTTTTGCGCTTCCGGGCAGCTGAAACAATAGAATGGATGTTTGTCCGAACCACAGAGTGCGCATTTAATCGGTTTGCTGCAAGGGTTGTCCTTAGTGCTACTGTGGTTATCCCCACATCTAGAACACTTGGCTTCGTTCTTGCAGAATTTGGCCGCGTGACCAAAAGCTTGACAATTGAAACATCTCATTGGAAGAAACAGATATTCAGAGATTGGGATGCATTCGTAATGAATCACTGGGGCGATTTAATGGCGTTTTCATGGTCCACTTTGGAAGAGAACTAAAGTTTGAACGACCTAGAATTACCCATCTGCAAAGCTCTCGAACAGTTCGGAATAATCTCGCAGAGTTCAACATCGCTCTTATCTGCAGGAACGTGGCGTGCTATTCCGTAGAAAGATGGTTGTTTCACTTTTGCCTCAACAGATCTATCGTTAGCACATAACGCCTGCACAACTGCGTTGGCAGACTCCTTATCGGCTAGTACTACACCGACTTTTCAATGCTCGCAGTTTAACAATAGTGGACGCATTGTCGCCACATACCTTATCCAAGTACTCCTTTCTCATTTCTGGGTTCCTCAAGTCTTGAGGGGGGTTCTTTAGTACAACTGCGTAGGTCGGCTAGGTGTGGGGGACGATCCCTGAGACGAGGATGCAGATCCGCCGAGCGGCCACTGAACAGGGGGACGATAATGCTCGATAAAACTCTCTAGCTTAGACCACATTTCGTTTCCTTTCCTAGTAATAACAGCGCTTACTTCCTCAGGGACAATGGGTACTTCGTCTGGCTCATAGATGACGTATTTAGGGAGGGCAATTTTCTTTTCGTTGCAATATTTGATCAATTTCAAAATGTCAGAGATTTTGTCAGTCATAATAACTTTCATGCTCATACGAGTACTAATAGCAGAATCCCTCCATATTAATTCTTTTGCCACTAGAATTATTCTTTCTTGAAAAATTCAGCCGCTGTATTCGCAATCTCATCAGACCTATTACCGATGCTTAGCAAGTTGTTGTTGCAGCCTTAATTTAATTTGTGTTTAATAAATTGAGCAGTCTACTGGAAAAGGTTTTCTATGCTTAACAATTTGTTGTTGCAAGTTTAATTCAATTTGTGTTTAATAAATTATGTAGTCTACTGGAAAAGATTATCTATGCTTAACACTTTGTTGTTGCAAGTTTAATTCAATTTGTGTTTAATAAATTGAGCTGTCAACTGGAAAAGCTTTTGTATGCTTAACAAGTTGTTGTTGCAAGCTTAATTTAATTTGTGTTTAATAAATTGAGCAGTCTACTGGAAAAGATTTTCTATGCTTAACAATTTGTTGTTGCAAGCTTAATTTAATTTGTGTTTAATAAATTAAAAAGTCTAGTGGAAAAAATTTTCTATACTTAACAAGTTGTTGTTGCAAGCTTAATTTAATTTGTGTTTAATAAATTGAGTAATCTACTGGAAAATATTTTCTATGCTTAATAAGTTGTTGTTGCAAGCTTAGTTTAATTTGTGTTTAATAAATAGAGCAGTCTACTGGAAAAGATTTTCCATGCTTAACAAGTTGTTGATGCAAGCTTAATTTAATTTGTGTTTAATAAATTGAGCAGTCTACTGGAAAAAATTTTCCATGCTTAACAAGTTGTTGTTGCAAGCTTAATTTAATTTGTAGTTAATAAGTTAAAAAGTCTAGTGGAAAAAATTTTCTATAATTAACAAGTTGTTGTTGCAAGCTTAATTTAATTTGTGTTTAATAAATTGAGTAAGCTACTGGAAAAGATTTTCTATGCTTAATAAGTTGTTGTTGCAAGCTTAATTTAATTTGTGTTTAATAAATTGAGCAGTCTACTGGAAAAGATTTTCCATGCTTAACAAGTTGTTGATGCAAGCTTAATTTAATTTGTGTTTAATAAATTTAGTAATCTACTGGATAAGATTTTCTATGCTTAACAAGTTGTTGTTGCAAGCTTAATTTAATTTGTGTTTAATAAATTGAGTAAGCTAATGGAAAAGATTTTCTATGCTTAACAAGTTGTTGTTGCAAGCTTAATTTAATTTGTGTTTAATAACTTGAGTAAGCTACTGGAAAAGATTTTCTATGCTTAACAATTTGTTTTTGGAAGTTTAATATGATTTGTGTTTAATAAATTGAGCAGTCTACTGGAAAAAATTTTGTATGCTTAACAAGTTGTTGAGGCAAGCTTAATTTAATTTGTGTTTAATAAATTGAGCAGTCTACTGGAAAAGATTTTCTATGCTTAAAAATTTGTTGTTGCAAGCTTAATTTAATTTGTGTTTAATAAATTGAGTAATCTACTGGAAAATATTTTCTATGCTTAATAAGTTGTTGTTGCAAGCTTAATTTAATTTGTGTTTAATAAATTGAGCAGTCTACTGGAAAAGATTTTCCATGCTTAACAAGTTGTTGATGCAAGCTTAATTTAATTTGTGTTTAATAAATTTAGTAATCTACTGGATAAGATTTTCTATGCTTAACAAGTTGTTGTTGCAAGCTTAATTTAATTTGTGTTTAATAAATCGAGTAAGCTAATGGAAAAGATTTTCTATGCTTAACAAGTTTTTGTTGCAAGCTTAATTTAATTTGTGTTTAATAAATTGAGTAAGCTACTGGAAAAGATTTTCTATGCTTAACAATTTGTTTTTGGAAGTTTAATACAATTTGTGTTTAATAAATTGAGGAGTCTACTGGAAAAGATTTTGTATGCTTAACAAGTTGTTGTTGCAAGCTTAATTTAATTTGTGTTTAATAACTTGAGTAAGCTACTGGAAAAGATTTTCTATGCTTAACAATTTGTATTTGGAAGTTTAATATGATTTGTGTTTAATAAATTGAGCAGTCTACTGGAAAAAATTTTGTATGCTTAACAAGTTGTTGAGGCAAGCTTAATTTAATTTGTGTTTAATAAATTAAGTAATCTACTGGAAAGGATTTTCTATGCTTAACAAGTTGTTGTTGCAAGCTTAATTTAATTTGTGTTTAATAAATTGAGTAAGCTACTGGAAAAGATTTTCTATGCTTAACAAGTTGTTGTTGCAAGCTTAATTTAATTTGTGTTTAATAACTTGAGTAAGCTACTGGAAAAGATTTTCTATGCTTAACAATTTGTTTTTGGAAGTTTAATATGATTTGTGTTTAATAAATTGAGCAGTCTACTGGAAAAGATTTTGTATGCTTAACAAGTTGTTGAGGCAAGCTTAATTTAATTTGTGTTTAATAAATTAAGTAATCTACTGGAAAGGATTTTCTATGCTTAACAAGTTGTTGTTGCAAGCTTAATTTAATTTGTGTTTAATAAATTGAGTAATCTACTGGAAAATATTTTCTATGCTTAATAAGTTGTTGTTGCAAGCTTAATTAAGTTTGTGTTTAATAAATTGAGCAGTCTACTGGAAAAGATTTTCCATGCTTAACAAGTTGTTGATGCAAGCTTAATTTAATTTGTGTTTAATAAATTTAGTAATCTACTGGAAAGGATTTTCTATGCTTAACAAGTTGTTGTTGCAAGCTTAATTTAATTTGTGTTTAATAAATTGAGTAAGCTAATGGAAAAGATTTTCTATGCTCAACAAGTTTTTGTTGCAAGCTTAATTTAATTTGTGTTTAATACAATTTGTGTTTAATAAATTGAGCAGTCTACTGGAAAAGATTTTGTATGCTTAACAAGTTGTTGTTGCAAGCTAAATTTAATTTGTGTTTAATAAATTGAGTAATCTACTGGAAAATATTTTCTATGCTTAACAAGTTGTTGTTTCAAGCTTAATTTAATTTGTGTTTAATAAATTGAGTAAGCTAATGGAAAAGATTTACTATGCTTAACAAGTCGTTGTTGCAAGCTTAATTTAATTTGTTCCATGCTTAACAAGTTGTTGATGCAAGCTTAATTTAATTTGTGTTTAATAAATTTAGTAATCTACTGGAAAAGATTTTCTATGCTTAACAAGTTGTTGTAGCAAGCTTAATTTAATTTGTGGTTAATAAATTGAGTAAGCTAAAGGAAAAGATTTTCTATGCTTAACAAGTTGTTGTTGCAAGCTTAGATGATATGACTTAAGGCTTTAATATCGCAGCTGCTGCGTGATCCTGGTATTAATTCACTACAGCGTCGTTGGATTTGGGGCCCCAAGGATGTGCATTTCAGCCTTTTAATTTTTATGAATTCAACTTTGGTTCTAACTCTTGAGAGTAGTGCTTATAAAAGCATGCCCTTTCAGAGTGCAAGGCTATTATAGACTAGATCTACGGCTCGATTAAATGGAAACAGAAACTTTAAACTACATGGCTATGACAAAACTTTAGGTATCCGAAGAATCTACTTTTCATATTGATTTCAAATATGTAAAATTCATTAATTTTACATTGGACAAGGAAATTGGAACAAGTCGTTGATAAAAAGAAAAAGGAAGATGACTTCCAAGTTGGTACGATCTTGACGATATTTTCGTGGTCAAATTCAGATGTTTGGGTACCCTAGAGGGTAGACGCGGACGCCACGCCGATTTATTGGAGCAGCACCGTCCATGAAAGACGCGCATGCGTAGGAAAAAAAAATCGGCGGTGCTTCGGTGCAAAGCCAGTTTGTCTATATTTAGCCTTGTGTTTAGTAGTGATTTGTTGATTGTGGTGTGCTAAGGAAGCTAACGTCCTAAGTAACTTATTAAAAATCTATCGATATTGAGCAATAACCAGAAAATAGGAATAACAGCTTACACATTGAGTATGCAAAGATGTATTTAAAAAGAGGACGGGGGGCTTGGGCCTCCCAGAAATTCATCAAGATTTTTTAAAGAGCTTATTATCTCATTGAAAGCATTCCTCTTGAAATTTGCGTCATAGTTTGATAATAGGAGGCTTAACAGCAGCAAAAGTTTTCCCCTTTACAGATCTTATTTTACTTTTATACATCTATTAAGATAATCAAACAGTTCATAGTAATGAACTGTAAGTAAGGAACGAATTGGCCAAATAGTAACCGAAACTCTAGAAGACCGAATTTTGACAATAATAAATACATCAAAATGATTGCCTTTTTATCCTGATTCCCAATTTACAAATTTCATTAAGTTTAATATTTCCATCAGAAGCAAAGATCACCAAAGGGATTACAATTTCTTTATACGTCTTTTTGCTACTTTTTTACGAGTTGGACAAAAATTCGAGGGGGAGGGGTCAAACCGAGGGATAAACACCCCCCCCCCCTCCCAGATATGGCCTCGAATGGTACTGCAGTTCAATCGTGCAAGGAATTCTAATATATAAATGTGCAAGGTTTACAAGTTTTTGCGGGATAGATAGTATGAGAAAAGGAGGAAAGTAAAAGAAGTAGAGAAGAAGTAGAGAAGACGACTATAGAAGCAAGGATTTGTTAAGTAGAGGTCACTGTGTTGAAATTACAAAGGACCATGAAGATGAAGCCATGTGGCGTAAAAACAAAATATTGTATTTGCATCTTGAGATTTTGAGAGGAAGTGCTTAGCCTTGATTTGTCTCAGCTGAACATAGGTACTATACTAAGACTTGAATTCTCATCCATAAGTACACATAATTACAATTTCAGCACGCCACCTTTTCGGCTAAGATGACATCTTAGAGCATAATTCTTTTTTTTTCACTCCATTGTTGACGCGTTCTGATACTCGCCTTCTCACGATTGCTTGTCTTTCTCACTGCCACCTCTTGATGTCATGTTTTTTGGGACAAATCAGTCGCACATCAGTCTTTTCATGACTCCCCCTTTCGCGCGCACGCAATGACAAACTTATAGCACATTACAACTGGATTATGGGAGACCTATTGTTCTGACTTATTGTGTCTTATTATTTATTGTGTATTATTATTGTGACTTATTATGTGTCCCATTTCTGGGCCAAATTTTTTGCTACTGTTTATATATTTATGCTGTGATCCACAGTCAGAATAGGAGCATGGGAAGACGTTTCCAAACTCCTAAATCAACACTTTACAACAGCGATTTTTCATGAACTTGGAAAAGTCTTTTGTTATACTCGTATATAACGCAACCATACAAGTGGATGTTTTTGCAATCAGGAAAGGGGAGGGGAAACCAATTTGACAACTTGCTGTTCAGTTGGTACAGGGGACTTTTCTAGGACAGGTATTCGAAGGCCAACTTGTACTACTGTACGAGCTATCCGGAGATAAGCTGTCATTGGGGGAGTTCTGCGTGGAGGCAGGTTTTCTCGGAGCAATTTTTTGTTAGTTGTACGCTTTTTTTTCAAGAGAAGTTTTCTTGATGCAGAAAAATCAAGGCAACTATGGAACTATTTCCTTAACTAAACTCTGTTCATGTCTTGGAAGAGCAATGTAGTTTCTGCCAAGACGTATGGAGCTATTTAACCAGGGATGTTATTTACTGAAGGCAAAGGTGCAAGGTCATCCTTGATTGTTTCTATGAATTAATTATCCAATTTTAAAGAGAAATCCCTCCTGAAAGAAACTTTCAGTAAATTTGTCTCAACTTCGATCTTTGTTTCGATCTCAACTTCGATCTATAAACCCAAGAGTTTATAGAAGTGATCATGGAGATAAGTAGCCCAATAGCTTCAGAAGATCTTAAGAACAATTTCATATGGGTATGGCCCAAGGTTAAAAAAAGATAGTAAAACAAAAGTATACAAAATGTAAAGCAGCTACTTGACATAAGCTGCAAAAATTCTTGTACTATGTGAATAAAACTAATAGAAATGGGTCTAGGGTCAGAATGAGGTCCCGGGGAGACATCTTCAAATCCGACTTCATATTCCTTTCTTACTTGTCAGTATAGCGATTCATATTGTATAAAACATACACATAAAAAATACATAGGATAATAACATTCCAGATCAGAAGAAGTCCCTGATTTTGAGCAGAAAAGAAGTGGAGGTAGGCATTTGAAAACGAATTCCAATGCTTAATCTAGGCTGTAGTTCTATTTGCCATCCTGAAAGTTTTGTAAACGCAGTAAAACGATTTTCCAATTAAACCAGTAACCTCTGTTCTGGAAGGGTGGTGTTAGGAATTAGAAAACACTTTCTTGGAAACCGCTTTGGACACAAGTCCACCTATGGCCGTTTCATTAACATAACATAGTAATTTTTCGAGGGGACGAGAAGTCATTATTAGGCAGTTTTCAATCTACGGGTACAATGTTACTTGTGGGGATGTTTTCAATAAAGTCATTTGGGGCAAGTTTTCTTTGGAGGGTGGGGTAGGCTTTTCAAGAGTGAGTATTTCTGAGGGTGAGTTTTTTAGGGTAACGCCTTTCTACCACCTACCTTTACATAGGATGATATGAGCAGTTTTCTGAGATCATAGACTTGGAGCATTCCGGCTGCATTGTTATCACTTACGGTGTAACCCTCAACAACATACTTCGTAGCTGTTACTTGCCAAGCAAGCCACCTCTGAGAAAATGCGGCATTTCCGCTAAGCATCTGAGGTAAGTGCCCAGGTTCACAGCAACAGCATCCTATAAAAAGTAAACTGACAACTTGATTTGCAAACAAAAGTTGTGTAAATAAACAATGCTTCTGGCATTTGACTTTTCTTATGCAGTAGCATTTAAATAAAAGAGTCTTATTGGCCCTTCTCGGATCCTTGCTAACTCTTATACTCTTGATCATATTCGATTTTTTTTTTTTTATTAATTCAGTACTTCTTCTGGGTACGGTGGAAGCAATCATGTGCACAACAAGAAACCCTCAACAAACAACATTTCCAATCCCCCAGCCATTCATAACTAACTATTAGTAGCATTACTATCAATTAATTGCAGCACCAAGCCACCTAGAGCCAACATAGTTGCCCCTGTCCCTTCTCCACACCAATCTTTTCAAAACTTCATTTTTCATTCCATCTATAAAGCTTCAACTTCCTTTAGATTCTCTCTTATGACCTCTTCACATCCCGTTTCGGGACGATATACTTTTGGCTTGGAACCGGATTAAAGGTTAAAAAAACTCGATTTTTGGCCACCTATTATCCGACATCCGTAAAATGTGACCTAGTCTTTCTTTATATTCTTAACCTTACTTTATAGCCCAAGAAAGTGGGATCAAGCCATATATTTTATACAGCTTATTGTTTGATATAGGATGAGTCAAAAGAGTACCAAAACATATGTTGAGACAATTCCTCTGATAAATTTTGGCACAGCTTCCTCCAGCTTACGAAGAGCCAACGTCTTAGACTCATACGTAACCACTGTCAATACCTCGGCTTCTGATATTCTAATTTTATTTCTAAGCTTTATCTTCCTAATCCCCAAAAGTTTTTCACAGCCTGTCTAAACTACCAGGTAGTCTGAAGATTCCAGGATGAATAAAGAGGAAGATTGTCCGTATCCTCCCATACAGAAACGAGGTCTTAAAAATACGGATTTTGAGGTATCAAACCTCCGCGAAAGTGTCTTAGTGTTTGGCCTCTCAAAATTCACACCTATTTGAACCTATGTAATAGTTATTAGGGCTGAGATATCTTGCCCCAGCATAAGATACCTTTTCTCATTGTTATTCCCACTCCCGGTGAAAAATAAAATACTTTTTTCTCACAATGCATAAGTTGTATTGTTAATCCAAACGTTGTCCTAAACACTCATTTTGCGAATAAGATATACATGCAAAGTTTGTTTCAGGTTCACTAGACGAGAGATCCCAAAGGACGAAGCCCCTCCCAAGAGAACTGTAAAAGAAACCTATTATAACGAATAATGGAAGAATTTTTTTAATTCTAGCTGAGGAATCTGAAACTCATATACGTTCCGTTCTTTAAGATGCCTAAAAAGGAAAACATCCTAGAGCAGCATGAAGAAATCAACAATTAACCAGCACCAACTTTGCAACAAGGCTTAGTATACTATATAAAAAAGCAGTGATCTAATTATGAAACAAAAGTTGGGCAAATAGAGCAAAGTTTATGCATCTTCAAAGTCTTTAAATGTCTCCTTTATACTGTTCACAAACAGTTCTGAAAAATATAGCCGTATTTTCTTTCTGGCTTGCTTTGATATAACTTTTTTTTAAGGCTACCCGTCTCTAAACGCTTCTTTTTTCAGCAAACTACATTACGGTACAGTTGTCTCTCAATCTGGTTCAGAAATAATAGTCAATTAATTTACTGAAGACAAAGTTGGACAAAAATAAAGTATGTGCCACTTACCTTGGTCATCTTCAACGTCTTCAGTGATCGCTTCGATTTCTCTTTGTTGACAGTAAGTACCTCGGAATTCCATTCCACGAAGCTGAAATGTAACTAATCCATTTGCAATTTCGATTATGTGAACTAAACAGTTCATATTGTCGGATGTTAGAATAAAGCAATCGCCTTGATTGACTGTCCCCCAGCGACCTATAAAAACAAATCTGGAATAATTATACTTCTCTTATATAGGTTAAATAGCAAGTTTCTTACTTGAATACGTTTAATAGTGTTATTTGGATTACAAATCCTCCCATAAGATAAAACAACCACTTCGACGATGTTTTCGGGGTTACAAACAAATGTACTGAAACGGGGATATTCTGTTTTTTCACTAGCGGGCTTTGGGAATTGATTCTGCCAGTTCTGAAATCAAGGGGTTTCGGTAAATTCATAAACTTTATGTTCAAAAAACAACACAAAGAACGAATCAACCGAATCCTGCAATGTCAAAAAATGCAGAATCGAGCAGAAACCTCATCATATTGGGTAAAGTTTGAAATTTAGCAAGATTGGCACTTGGATCTTCAGCATTTTAGATGTTGTTTTCTCCCAGAGCTTTATGAGTGTGCGCGTTAGAAAATTCCACAAATCTAGAACTGAAAATCTAGTCAAACCACTTAAACAGAACATTTTTACATGAAATATCTATTGTATATATTGACTAAATTTTTCTTTTATTCTTTTTGATTTTAGATTCTTTCCTTTTTTTCAAATTGTTATAACTTAAATTATCCCCCTTTTCAATGCTGAGGACGTCTAATTGCACAAAGACAAAATATTCATTTGGCCGGTGTTCTACTTTTTCTTCTTGCTGGCGAACGATTTTTTTTAGGATTTATTTCTTTGATTTTAGCAGGAAAACAATACTTTTAGTCCAACTTTCGAAAATATTCGACTGGGTGACAATTTAGAAATAATTCCTAATTCAAAAACTGGCGTAAATTACACCCTTATTGAATAAGTACGGCTGCTTTTAGCTTCAAATCGCTAAGTCAGTCCAGCAATTTCATAATTGCATGATTTTAATCAAGGGTTTACTACTGAAATACGCAGATACGAGGTAATACGAGAAATCCATACACTCCGCGAGATGGAGGACATTCACCTTTCTCTGGTAAGAATGGTGGATTTGTTGAGAAAACTCTGTAATACTCTGAAATACTCTGCTAGGAAACCCTGGAAGGACATATTACAGAACTTTTGATGATGGCATGGAAGAAAAGGCGCAAGGAGCTTTAGAACATCAATGCTACTTGCGGTCTCTTACAAACTGATATGTCTATTGGTATAACCCAAAGAAAAGCAGCGAATCTTTTACTCTTTAACGTAGATGTTTTAGAAATTCAAAACTACCATCGCCACTGGCAGTATAGCGTTATCTAAAAATAAATACAAAATTCAAAGCAAGCTTAACATGGTATTCAATCTCACATTATCAAATTTGTTGTATTTGAAGAAGTTTCTTTGAATCTCACCAGAAATATTCATAAAACGGCACGTTCTTTTGTTTTCAGTCTTTTTCATTATTAGGCTTGCTAAAAACTTCAGGAAATACCATTCGGTATTTCCTAAAGTTTTAGTATTTTAACCTAAAAGTTAGGGAAACTTTAGGAAATAACACTAGGCTTGTTAAAAACTTTAGGAAATAGCTAGGGCTAATTTAATCTGTGCCATAATTGTTTAGTAAAAGATTAGGCTTGTGCCCTTTCAGTAAGAGTGGGTCTTTTCTCTTTAGTCGAATGAAAAGCAAAAGTAAAAGACAGAAACACATACATTCACCTATATGAGATGTAGGTTCTATAATTAGCTTTTTGGTTTTTCTGGGTAACTTATTTTTATATATGTGACTATTTTTGGAATATCAACTGGACTAGATGCTCGTGTACCCTAGGACCCGTCACCAAAAATTCACCAAGTCCATTCTCAGCGCTTAAAAAAAAAAAAAAAAAAAAAAAAAAAAAAAAAAAAAAAAAAAAAAAAAAAAAAAAAAAACCTGAAATTACTGAAGTAGATTTGAATAACTTTATTTGCATTTATACCGACATAAATTTATGTTTTAAAGGATTTTATAGACTGGTTTCGATAATTAATAAGCCATGCGTGACAATTCATATACAACCAAGGAAAATGAACATAGGAAGCCGTTGATGTCACCATGTTTGTTAAGTTGTATTAATAAAAGGGATCTACTTTATAGATCTTTTTAAATACTAAAATGATCTAACTTTTTCAGTCTAATTAGGCCATCAAAAGGCCTCATTGGCCTTCGAACGGTTCATGTGTAGTCAAAATACTTGTCATTATTTTCTTCTCTATTTCAGCGGAAATTGCCATTTTGTCATTCTAGTTACTTACTCCAAACAAACTTTCTCCATCCCTCTTCCTAAGAGAAGGAGAGTGGAAGGACTCCCCTTAAAAAAAGGATTTCATGGCCCTTATTCACACAAATTTTTGGGAAAAATTTTAAGCTGTGTTTAGAATAAGTGTAATATTAGAACGTTCAACAGCTAGAAATGACAACAACAACAGCAGAAGAAATCGTTTCTCCTAATTTCATGAATTTGACTTTAGATGTGGTTACCATCATACATGTCAATGATGAAGCATTACCTGTTCTACAAAAAGTAGGTCAATACTGCAATTTCTAACACAGTTGACAAATTGTCATTCATTTAGAAAATTTTTCTATTTAAACTGAAAGTTGTCAAAAATATCTCTTACCTAAGAGCAAATCACCGGCTAAAGTATCTTGAAGCGATCGTGTCAATTGCTCATAAAATATACCATTCAAATTGTTGTCATCACTTCCAAGATTTCTCTCAAGTTGAGAAACTAGCTTCGTATTTGAACTATCTATTCGTTTCGTGTTATAATCACGCTCCCAGAATTTGATGGGCCTTGGATACGAAGTCAAAAAGATGGCAGATCCAAGAAAAGGACTCAGAGGAGACGACACAATACTTGAAACTACAGCCTGTGCAAGCAGCATAGCGGAATGGGGAACACTAATCGGTTGAGCAAAGGCATGGAATGCAGAACCCCAAGATATTTGCCATGGGGCGACATATGTTGTCACAAATTGAATTTTTAACAGCATTTCACTCACTTTTTGATATACAGATAGTAGGATACAGTAGTCAATTAAAAAAGTTTCACTTCGTTCAGCCAAATCATATTTGAACAGCATAACAGCAAATAGAACGACAATATAACTATGTGACGGATTGCACAATGTGCTTCTCACACATTTCACAGCACAAACAACAACAATAAGTGTTCCAATATGAACTCCATATTTTTCAATGATTGTATTCGAATCTCTTGTGAAGGCACATAAATAGAGTACTACATAAAAAATATTTTTTTCAAAGAAACCAATCCAGCCATAAAATCTTTCAAACCACATTAGCTTTGCCATTTCAAATACTTCAAATCGCTCATACTCATTCGGTCTCAGGAAAGGGTGAGCAAAACAGGACCAGGGTAGCTTTTTTCTAGCTTGAGGTATTAGATAATGCAACACAAATCCCAAAACTACACTGATACTCCACAGAATATCGGTGAGAGGTCGTTGCAACACGGTGAATACTGTACTAACATGCACTGCAAAAACGAATATTCCAATAAGAATACAAATAATTATGTCCGATTTTAAGCGTTTTAAAACAGTAGTTCTTAGTTTTGCTGGTAGTGGATCCACAAAATCACTACTTTGAACAGTCTCTTTGGTCTTTTTAGTCAAATTTATGAGTACACTCGGGTCACTTGAGTAACGAGAAAAGTGATAACACGTAGCTACTAAAATTCCACAAAAGATAGAAAATAAAACATGTTGTGTTCTTTCTGGTTGAATTAGACCAACATAAGCAAAACTATACAAAAATGCAATAAGAAGAATACTACGCAATATTGCATAGACGGAGCTAAGGAGTCCAGTGACAGCACTTCCTCCAAACAAATGAATATCAATCTGCTCCAATATGTACACTAGGAAGGTACTTATTTGAGGCAAGACTCCAAGAGTGAAAATAATCGGAAATAAAAGTATCAAAAGAAGAAGAAAGTCTCTAATATTCATCCATAGTTTCACATTACTTATATCAATTCCATAGACTAAAAACCTTGACATTGTTGGGTTCTTTTGTAAATAAATATCAATAAGTATGACTAATCCACTAAATAAACAAAAAAATGTAGGACGGGAAAATGCTACCAAACGATTAAAACCATGAGTAGGGGATGCTGCGTCCGGCTGCACAGATTTGAATAAGCTATACTGGCAACCTCCAATAACCACACAAAGGAGAAACGCCGTAAAATCGTGACATATATTTCGGCTGAGTAGGGTTGCCCCCAAAAGTGCAGTAATTACAGCAAGTAGCACTGAAATTAGAAGTTCTAGTATACTCCAGTTCCGATCCAAAAGCGAGAGTAGCTGAAGGCGGTCATACCGAATCTTCAAATATCTTTTCCACATTTTAAGTTTATAATATCGTTTTACTTTGGGGACAGTTACCTCATCTATCTTATCATGTTCCTCATGAGACGCAATAGCTGCAGGTAGTGAATTAAGCATGGCATGCAGCGTTAGAGGGTGGAAATAATCTGGTGAAGCACTAGGTAAAATTCCATCATTTGCTGGTGCTAAATGATCTCGTCCTCTACGTGGTCCATAAGTCCTTATTCTATTTCTAACAAACCGGACACTTGGATTATCGGTAAGAAGAACACTAGCATTCCCAAAACTAAGTGAGCTATTCCCAGGGGATGTAAATGTGCGTTCGGATCTTAGATTTGAGAATATTTGTGACACTGTTGTACCATCATTGAGGTTGCCCACTACCCATGGACGTCCAAGAGGTGGTAAGGGTAAAGGACCAATTTGAGTCAACTGGTCCGATCCTGATTTTGATTCAATGCTGTATACATTCCAAGGAAGAGCTGACTGGCTAGAGTTTTCAGGACTCTCTTCATGAGTGCTCGACTCACCTTGGCTGTGAATAAAGAATGGCGTTAATTGTTGACTCGAGGTACAAATTTAAGCAACCGGAAAAGAGGGCAAATTACTACAGCTGAATTAAATCTTGATGTGTATATATCATCATGTTTAAGCACTTAGAAACCGTGAGTTGATTCTGAAAATTTTGTTCAAAGTATAATATTTAAGGAGAGACCTTTCTACCAATAAAAAAATTCCTTTCATTTGTCTTGCAAGAGGGTGGAATCCTACTAAAAAAAATATTCATTTCCTACGGCAGAGGTTTTTAACTAGGTTTATTGGTGTCCCTTTGGGGCATGAGAACCAGACGATAGGTTTTGGGGGCAGTGCTCGACCTTTCACGGTAATTCTTAATTCCTGATAAATGAATAAGATAGAAAATGTATTTATCTAAAAAATTAACTATTATAAGCCCAAGGGGAACGAATCCGTATTTAAAAGTAAAAAAAAGTAAAAAAAAAACAAAAAAAAAACCACAAAAATAACAGGAAAAAAAAAACAACAACAAAAAAGCATAGGCTTGAAAAGAAAAAAATCTGGGGAAAATTTGGGAAGATAGAAGCACAGTCCAGAAAATTTATCCAATGAAGAACATTACAGCTCATAACTGACTGTTGAATACTGTCCCATTCCTCTTTCTTTCCATATAATCATCATCATTTGATACTAAGGTCGATTACCCATCTTATACATGCTGAAAAGGGCTTATGCCAGCTGTGCCTCTCCACTCAGACTATCTGTCTTGGCTTTTTCTCCAAATAGGCATGGATTGATGGCAACTCCATTTTAATTCAAAAATCAACGGACTCGGTCAGTTTTTCGGAGAAACGTCCAAGACAGATACCCAAAACTATATCAGACCCAAAACTATATCAGACAGGATGGGTGAAAAAACTCGAATCTTCCTCTGCACGCACCTAAAATCACTATTAAACGAAGAAGGGGATAGAAATTATATAGGAATAGTTGCATTGGTTCATGTATGATCCACAAATGATGATAGCTTGGAAAATCGTATCCCAAAGTTAATCTTTACATTAGTAAATCAATTTTTGTATCTATCTTTGAGTTTATAATTTTATTAATTTTTATACAATTTTTAGAATTTGATTAGCAATGCTTTTTTTTTAGGTCTTTTCTCTTTCTGCAGAAACAAAAACATATCAGCATAATCAAGCTTAAATGAAACACCTACGTTCAGCTTTGGTTCGAGACATGGGCCGTTTGAAAAAGTAAAAATATAGGTAGCATGTTTTCCACAGAAATTTTCTAAGGGAACTTTTAAAAAAGACATACTTGTCATTTTGTTTTGTTTAGTTAAATTCAAACGTTTGTTACGATAAAGAAGCGATGTAAATAAATGTGAAACTAAAAAGGGAAAACCACTAGCAACAAAGCTGAGAATAGTTATCTTTATTCAAGCTATGTAACTGTTTTCATAAGCTGAGGGACCATTTTTACCAAAGAATTAGTTGATTTTCAGGCACGTTTGGACTTGGGCTTACTTGGAAAGTTACGTGTTCGAGTCTATCAAGATTCAATTCTTTATTTTCCTCATAAATGATTTGGGATCAGATCTGGATTTTCCAACTAGCAAAGGATTTTTGAGCACAAGAAATTGCGCTCAAACTTCTAGGAAATTTCAGATATAAAAAAAAATTTGAGCATTTAATGTAATTCTTTTTTTTACTGTGCAGCACATCCTAAGAATCCCTGTTCCTTTAAAATCAGTTTTCAAATGTACACATTCAACTAGCATTTGAGAGGAATAGGTTTGTTCTATAAATGGATTTCTTTAAAAGAATAAATTTTAAATTAACCAAAATTTATCAAATCTATAAGTTTTACTGTGTTTTATTTTTTCTACATATTCACAACTAAAAAAGTGAAGTTATCAAACTAAGTCTAAATGTGTTATTCTTTCAAACTTTTAAACACTGATATTTTGAATAACAAACCACTAGGCATGAGGACAGATTGGAGGATTTTCTCCTGAGGGGCCAAGAACTATCTCAGATTAGGGTCAGGCAGGAAGTTTAGAGTCAGATTAGGGTCAATTGATGAGCTACTTCTTGACATTCTTACATCTGCGACTGATGTGTGCGACTCGTGGTGGTGTCAACAACTCCATAAAAATTGTGGGGAATTTTGTGCTGATGGCGACGAAGGTGAGACGTAAACTTCAAAAATAGAAGTACATAGTTTATAGAAGTACATATTTTATAGAAGTACATTAATATAGAAGTACATTAATATAGAAGTACATAATATAGAAGTACAAAAATAGAAGTACATAGTTTATAGAAGTACATTAATATAGAAGTACATTAATATAGAAGTACATAATATAGAAGTACAAAAATAGAAGTACATTAATATAGAAGTACATTAATATAGAAGTAAATAATATAGAAGTACATTAGTGTTTGGTTTCGATTCTAATGTAGTTCACGAATTTTGTATTTGGCTTTGTAACCGTTTTGAAATACTTCAAAACGGTCATCATATTCATAGTACGCATCTATTACAAAAAAGAATCTGTACATTTTGGATAGATACAGAAGTACTACAACGTCATTTGAAACGTTTCCAACGTTTTAAATGACCAGCTGCAACATCAGCCCTGGTAAATTAGACTCGATTTTAATGTGGTTGTCGTGAGATGTATGTATTCACGAATTTTGTATCGGACCCCCGGGTTTTTAAATACAAATAATATTGTTTTATTATTAAGCCATTATGTGTCTGTCAAGATACTAGGGTCACGTGCATACGACATTGTAAGGCTTTCGGAAGGACTAAGTGAGAATTCGTCAAAAGTAAGCATGTTCTCAGAAGAATGGAGAAAAAATTTAAGGTAAGGAGATAGAGAACGGTCGTTCAGAACGTTAGCAAAGGCCCAAAGCTGGCGTAGGAAAAGTGGGGTAGCATAGTAGCAATGCTACTTGGCAGTTTTTATGGCCTGGTGAAATTCATTGGCTGATTTTGAAATTTGCTGAAAGATTTGGCAGCTTTTAGAATTCTGTTGAATTCTGCTGCTGGAAGCCTTGAAACTTTTTCCATACCTGGGCCAAGGTCTGATAAAAGATGGAGATATATTCAAACCACTATTTAACAGCCGAGTGTGAGGCAAACCACTGGAAAGTTAAAACAGCTGATATATGACTTAACAAAGAAATAAAATTATCTGATGAGCAAGAGGGTATCACTAGAAAACAACTAATTTGGGGCTATATCTTGACTGTCAATAAAATATACATGAAAATCCATGATTCAATGCCATTTTCTCATCTGAGATACTTGGCTTTCCCCAAAACTGAAATCTGTGATCGTAATTCGATATCCAAACTTATATCGCGCATCTAACGTCTTTGACCACTTGGTTCTTACCGAATATCCGTAACTCGGATATTAAAAAACAGCTAGGGGAATGATCAAATTCCAACTTCCCTTTTTTCACAAAAAATTATAAAAATTTACATACTCGCTGATATGTTGTGGACGACTCCTGAAGGGACGTGGTGTTGGTGTTCTGGACCTAAGAACTGATGAATAATCCTCTTGTGCTTGTGGTACTTTTGCATTGCTCCTTGTAGGCGACCAGGGATATAGATTTGATCCAGAGTCCCCTGTTGAGGATGGACCAGCCACGTCTGACTCGTTTGAACCGCTTTTTAAACATATAATTTGGCTCTTATCTGAAAGAGAAATAAAACTTAGAGTTTCGCCATTCGACGGTAAGGCCAACAAAAAAAAAGTTAAAAAACTATGAAGTACTTAAGGATATCGGTGTTTTACACCTAAGATAATAAAATTAGGCTGAAGGATGACAATGAAATGGCGGATTATTCAACATAAAAAAAAAGTCAGACCTGGAACAAATTGCAACAGAAATAATTTTTTATGCCAGAATGATCAGAAAAATCTGGAGAATAACAAATTATACTTTACAAAAATCCAGAACCATGGACGTCCTAAGACTTAAAGGAACGAATTTTATCTCAAAGTAAAAATAAATACTTTAATTTTGAATGGATTTTTAAGGGTATTTTACTACGTATTCGAACCTCCTCAGAATGAATACGAGCTTTGAAATTGATTGAGACTTCAGTTTGACCTAAAAAAAACACATAAATGCCACATTTTACGGAAAAAGCCAAAATATTTTTACTCTTCTTCAAAAGTTTTTGAATGTTTTTTTTTATACCTAATCTTACCTGCTGAGTAACACAAAATTTAGACCTGGAAGACTTTAAGACCTGAAATTCACGTAGCCAAAACTTCTTGGGTAGTCAAAAATTGAGCCAAAAGTCTAAAAAAAAATGTTAAAAAACGATTCAACTAAAAATAATCCTGGAACAATAATATTTTATGAAACATTGAAATTTGTCTCTGTACTTTCTATAAATTCATATTTTGAGGCTGTTTGTACACCTTTTTGACACATTTTCAAGCGTCTAAATTTTAGAAATGATACGGTATAGTGAAAATGTTAAAAGTAGAATAGGCCCAGCCCAGGGTTTTTTTCACAGTTGAAAAAAGTTTGGAAGAAAAGGAAGATAAGTCTGCGAACCGAGATTAGAATATCAACCTGAGTGCCATCTATGTTATTTCCAGAGTTACTGTGCCTGAGTTTGCTTGTTTGCTGTTAATGGGATAAAGCTATTGCACTACTTTGAGATTGTTTTCATATTGATTTGGACTCTCTAATAGTTACATTTATAGTTAAGCTAAATTGAGAGATCTTCTCCAATTCCTAGAATAGGTCCTTCTCTCTGGGCATCCTCACCAGCGTCATCTTTTTTCTCAAGTAGACTGGAGCGCCATCTATAACTTCAATTTCATATAGCGCCATATTTGTTCCCATATATTAAGGTACTGATTTTTTATTGGGAAAAAGCAAAAGAGGGGAAGGAACCCCCAGAAAGCGCCGTATTGTACCCGCTGGTATTCAGTTACCCGAAAATTGCGAGGAAAGGTGAGGTACTTACACTTCCCTTGTTCCTGGGTGATTTCAGTATTCTCTGATGACTATTTTCTCCACCCCCGGCCTCTCTGATCGGACTACGCTCTGTGATTTTGCATCTGAATCTGACCGCCCACTGATTTTGTTTATTGCGTCAGAGGCTATTTCATTCCGAAAGGGAAATGAGCAGTGTGAAGCCAGACTTGGTTTATAGCCCGGTTTTGAACTTCGTCTTTCGAGCAATCAAGCGGGTAACAAGTATGATGAAATAGTGGAGAAGGCAATACAGAATTTCAAAGCTGACATGCTAACTAAGGCAAAGGATGAACTATGGCAGTTAGTCGCTATGTCTACTTGTTCTACAGATCGTGTTAAGCCCCAGGACAAGGTTGCTGATCTGATAAGAGCCATCCGGACTTGTGACGAGAAGAGAGTAGTCCTCCCCAAGTTCGTAATCTATGAGCCTGACGAGGTACCCATACTCTAAGGGGAGGTTACAGCCACACTGACTCGCCAGGTCAGTGAGCTTTATTCTACTGTGGACAATCTTATTGACCACCTAAGCTTCTTCGGATCGACACGAAATATGGCTAGTGCGACTATGAGTGCAAATACAACAAACCCGGATACAGCAAAACCTTCTTCCTCTGTGATTCTCAAACAACCTCCGAAAGGACTCAAAAAGCCCGAAAGTCGCAAGGAGTATCTTGAGGGCCTTGCTGATGATTGCTGCACCCATATAGTGAACCTAAGGCCTCTTAGCAAAGAGTAGCGCGTGATGCTTGATGACAAAGATGCAGCAAAGTCTCTTGCTGAACCGCTTAACAGTGCTACAGACATTGATGCTCGGCAGAAGACCCCAGCTCATTGTGGTATTATAAGACATGTTCCCGATGAGGTAACGCCGAACGATATGTCCAATAATTAGGAATTGCACGAAAGCCGAGAGAATCCGACAAACTCGCTCATACAAGCTCGTCTTTGCAAGTAAGGACGATTTACAAGTAGCAATGAACAGCCCTATAACTCTAGGCTACGAGCACTTCCGAATAGACGCGTATCGGTATTTGCCAATGAGGTGTTTTTAGTGACAAGAGTACGGTCACACTGCTAAGGACTGTAAAAACGGTACTCGCTGTTCCAGTTGCAGTGGCAATCATGCGAACAATAAAGATAAACCCTGCAATGCTGCACTAAAGTGTGCTCTCTGTAAGCAGACAGACCACCCGTGCTACAGTGTGAAGTGCCCCGTACCTAGAAAGCTCATGATGAAGCCCTGATCAACTCTAAGCTAAAAGTGTCTTCGTGGAATCTAAAGGCCGGTGTAGTCAATAAACTCCCACTGATTGAGAGCTTGATGTCTTGCAACGACGTTTTGTGTCTACAAGAACATTTCCTTTCAGCCGACTCGCTTTCCCTGTAAAAAGTGAATGGCAAAACTCGCCTTTACGGGGTACCAGCTAAGAATTCGGGCAGAGGAAGACCTTCTGGCGGACTAGCGATACTAATCAGTTCTGACCTTTCGGCATCAGTATTTTTCCTTAGCATAAAAGTTGCAAATCTGATAGTATATTGCTGCTACTTACGAACTGATAACAAGAACTTGGGTTCCAAAGAAAAGTTCTCCCGTGCAACAATAAAGCTTGCTAAATATTTGCAGTAGTGTGCTTACGCATCTCATCCTGTTATCCTCACCGGGGACGTGAACTGCGACCTCTCAGTGCCAGATCACTCAAGAACTCAAATACTTCTGTCTGCTCTGTCAAATCTGTATGTTGTCCCAAATGACAATTCGTATACGTATATGCATAACTCTGGAGCGACAAGTTCGCTTGATTTCATGCTCTGCTCGAATGGCGTGACTGCGAAAGGCTCAAGCCATGTTGACTTCAGCATATCAGTATCGGATCATTTACCAATCTCCAAATCTTTTGTCATTTATAGTGTTCTCTTTGCAAAAACATGTAAAGAAACGGAAGTGGGAATTAAAACGTGACTAGAAGAAAATAAATGTTGTTGTATATAAAGCAGAGCTTGATGCCACCACTCGATAAAATTAAGATCCCTTTCCAACTGCTGCAACAATCCTCAGACCTCATCGAGTCGGAGAAAAAAATTCTAATCAACATTTACTGTAGTGAAATCACACATGCAATGCGTTGGGCTGAGCGTTGTGCCGTTCCTTTACGTAAAGTTCGTTCGGGTTTAGAAATACCTGGCTGGTCGATAAATCCGGTTTTACAGCAAAGTTGCAAATCTTCAAAGTTTTGGCACTAAATATGGAATGATTGCGACCGGCCAAAATCTGGTGCCGTTAATGACATGCGGTTATATACTAAACGTCGTTTTGCTAAGTGTCTTGCCAATCACAAAGCTGAGATTATTGACTGCAGGAGCGAGCGTCTTGCAACTAACCAAAATGAAATCTGGAGATTCATTGGGAGAAATAAGTCAAAAGGTGTCGCTTCAAAGCTTCCAAGTGAGAGTGGCTGGATCAACTATTTCACCAGCGAATTTTCTCCACCTGATCCAGTCTTAGAAACCCGCTATGAATCACAACTAGTGGATAGTCTAGTTGATACTGAACCAGATATTGGTTTTGTAGTTAGGGCCTCTGACATTTATAGTGCTATCATTCCCCTTCGAAAAAAGTTTTCGTGTGGTTACGATCAATTAAGTGGTTTTCATTTATTACATGCAAGTGATAAGCTGCTCCAGCATCTACATTTGTTTTTCCAAATCATTTTTAATTCTGGCATTGTCCCCGATTCCTTTTGTGTCGGTAAATTGACTCCTGTTCCGAAAAAAAGATAAAGATAGCCGGCAAAATGTTGTTCCCATAGGCCTATAACAGTTTCTTCTGTTCTGTGTAAATTGTTGAAGTTACTAATGATCAAGGACATAAATAAGGCTTGTTCAACTCCGTACAACCAATTTGGGTTTAAGGAAGGCTATAGCCAGGAACACGTGCATTATATACTTGCCAACGTTCTGATGGATATAGAGAATAGTGGCAAGTTTCTCGTCCTTGCGGCTCGTGATGTCTCTGGTGCTTTCGATTCTAGTGTGCATTCTCATTTTCTGTAGTGCACAGCAGCGAAGTCTCAATCGTTCAGTGGTGCGGATATTAGAAATCTGTATGCGAGATTATGCGTTGTCATGAAAGTACTTACTCGTCATGGTTATGTAATGTGTAAAGATGTAATTCGAGTTCGGAAAGGAATCAGCTGTTACGAAAAGTATGGTTCAATTCCGCATTCTAGGGCTATAATAAGGGAAAGGTTGAGATGGCTAGGGCACTTTCCGCGGATAAAGGATGAAAGACTGCCAAAGATTGACCTTTTCGGCCAACCGTCTAGGGCCAAACGAAAAGCAGGTGGTCTCCGGTTGAGGTTGGAGGATGTCTTAAGGAAAGATTTAAGGGAAACGGTAGCTTTCTGGGAGGTTGTAAAGAGGAAGGCTTTGAATAGATTGAATAAGTGTGCTCAACTGTGTTGGCCTCAGACGGCTTGGGCAGCAGTAAGCTGTTAGTGGTAGCAGTATACAGTATAGTCTACCAGGGAAATTCTGTGAGTAGCTTAAAGGAGATGCACAGTTTAAATGGCTTTAGATTTTTACTATATTTGGGTTTGCTTTCCGATTGCCTAAAGCTAAGTTGTGACAATGGATGGTAGACATCGTTAAGCGGAAACGACCAAGCTATGTATTCTGAAAGATTTCTTGAAAAAAAGACACCTTTAAATATCAACCTAAAAATAGTCCCAGTGCATAAATGCAGTTTAGTCAGTGCATAAACACGAAGAAATGATTTACTTATTTGAAGCCCAATTTCACTGGGCGGAAAAACTACTATTTTTACTCTGCATTTCCTGTTAAGCCTAATTGTGCTAAACATAATACAGAGGAACTAAAAAAAATATATTATAAACGACAATTAAAAAAAACAAAAAAAAAAAAAAACAGTCGCGTTAATTCAAGGGGCGTCACGTTTTACGACATAATTTTTATGGGAGAGAAACACTGACAAATGCATAAATTCAAGTTAAAAACCGTAAAAACATTCAAATGTACTTTGTTTTCAGTAAAGTACAGATTGTAATTGTAATTTCTGTTCGTTTTGGGTTTCATTTCTTTTTTGTTTGTGATCTATGGTAGTTTTACGTTTGAAAAATTATTGAACGTATTTATCTTTGGTTAAATGTAGCTCGTTACCTTTCTTTGAAAAAAAATTGTGGGAAATTTTCTTTAATTATTTTTTAATAATTTTTAATTTTTAAAAAATTTTAGGACTAAAAAAATATTTAACTAATTTTTTACTGCTATTAACAAGCAAGGAGGCTTCGTTCCTTCTCGACCAAGAAAACCTTCATACACAAGGAAGGTTTCTTGGCGTAATCAAAGTACGACTTATTTAAGTACAAATTAAAACGTATTTTTATATTGAGCTCAATTTGCCAAGTATTTCTTTGTGTGAGACTAGAGAATATACTCCATTTTAGATAAAAAAAACAACTATAATTTCTAAATATTTTGTGAAATAAATAAAAAAAAAACGAAATAGAACAACCTATAGGGCTTGGATATAGTTTAATTTCTAATGAGAAACAGCTAAATAGTAGCACACTTAAGAGAGAGGGCATTTTTTTTTTTTTTTTTTTTTTTTTTTTTTTGAATGCCAAAACCAACTGGAAACAAAATTTACAACATACAACAATGCCAAGTCTAGGTTACAGTTAAGCTAACAACACTGAGCCATATTACATTATATTTTTCATTCCAACTTTACGATATTAATTCTAAAGAAGATATTATATTATGAGAACTGGTTATAGCCAAGATGAAAATACAAGAAGGATAAATAACTCCCAGGTTTAAAGTCCATCTGCTTGGACAAGAGAGACATTTTTAATGTCTTGTAAACATGGAAAAAATAAGCACAGAATACAAAGGTACACTTTTCAACTGTTTATTCTAACAAGAAATAAAACATTTTTGAAAAGAGAAAGCGCCTAAATACCCCGAGAATCCAATCGAAAACTAGAATAAGCAGGTTAATCCAGTGGATCTAGCAGATAGTTGAGCAAGGTGGCATGTAAATTCAGCTAGTATAGTTCTAGCTGCTGAGTGTCAATCTCATTTTAGCAATTATCATCACATAGCACTTTTTGTATTATCCAGGGCAAAAAATGGCGAATAAATGAAACGCTACGCTTGAAAAAACAAAAAAAAAACAAAAAAATACACAACTTACTTAGAGTGTCTCTCAGCTTTTCTAGTTCTTTTTCACAACCTTCAATAGAATCACGAGATAGGATATCTATTATAAGCTTCTCTAGTTCTGATCGACATGCTCCATGCTCAGAATTTGGACGAGATTCTGCTTGGGGTGCAATTAATAAGGGACTTTTAGGATCTTCATCAAATTCAGAATCTTCTGACAGCGAATGCCATACTTCATTTGATTGTTCCGTACTATTGGCTGCCGGAATGGCTACAAAAACAAATAACTACAAAATAGCGAAATTTTCTGTTACAAAGAAGACTAAAAAGTACACTCAGTCTGTATTTGGTTTTGAATTCGTCTTCTCTATCAACAAAAATCTTTCATATCAGTTAATATACTAGTTACCAGCGCCTAATACATGTTTAGGACTTTAAAAAAAGGTAATTTAACTTACAGTATTCTAAAACTGAAGAAATATATACCATGGTAAAGTACAGGCCTACACAGTGGAGATTAAAAAAAAAAAATTAATAATTTCTACCTAAACGATATCAGCCTCTAATTACGATCCTCATAATTCTCTGAAAACGACCCTCAGCGAACACAGCATCACGCGCTCATTATTATTCACCACTAAGTAGATGCCCCCAGCAAAGATAGAACAAGCATCGATAAGAAAGCGCATTTGAAATGGTAGTCCGTCAGAGACGGGTACATTACCTTAGGGTGCATTATAATAATTTTTCTGGACCCCCCCCAAAAAAAAAAGTTACACAAAAAAAAACAAATTTTTCTACAAAAAAAACAGTGGCTCTCAAAGGAGCTAAACTTAAGACGACTAGAAATGATAATATACGAATAAACTAAAAAATATATCATGGCTGCAGCGATAGCTGTAACCTAGTAGAGGATGAACAATAGCCCATAGTAACCAAAAATTGAAAACACGTAAAATAAAATGACTAGTGAGAAAAATTGCCAGCTCTAGCTGATTCATGAATGGTAACTATTATTCAAATTAGTTTTATATGTAATATGTTATTTTGAAAACAAATTTAAGGAGATTTCGAAAAATAGCCTGAAAACCCTAAAAAATGGTGTTGGCCAGAATAAAACTACCATTGGATGTGCCATGGCCAAAAGCCCTATTCAGAAAACTTACAGTCCTCTGGCTGGAAAAAACAAGAGAAATTCCGTTTTTACATGGGTAGCACTGATGATTTTTTTTTTTTTTTTTATCTCTGCTGCTAGCAGGACACTGGAAAATCATAGAGCTGGTTAATAGCTCATTGTAAAGGAAATTGCTACATCTACGTGCTTTTATAATTGACAAAACATAATGTTGAAGATGAAATCAATTTTTTGACAAAAAAAAAAACTGTGCCTTCGTACGTCATAATCGTAGGTTACAACCATAAATAACGTTATAGTATCAAGTAAGCTAGGCAGACCACCCTCACCCCATTAACAACCCTAATGGCATAATGTTATCCGAACTTTACTGACAATAAAATATATTGTTCCGAACATAAAATATAATATGTTCCGAACAAAAGCCGACTGATGATTTGGAAGATTTTGTTTAGCTATACCTTTACAATTTGTTTGATTCAATGGATTTGAAAGGAATTGGTTCAATGATTATAAATATATATTATACAAAGGAAAAAGCCTTCGACTTCTTTTACCTGGAACCTAGTAAAGAATGGGTTGCGGGGAATCATGCAGTGGAATCATTCAAATATTACATCATATCCTAGAAAAGCAACTTCTCAAAATCTTGCCAAGACACGTGTGCTACATCGTTTTCATATACGAAGATGTAGTTTGTGTCAGATATTGCATTCTATTTTAATATTGTCTTTTGCTACTTAAAAAAGTCTAGCTGAAATCTAGTAAACAAGCAACCACAGGGAATCAGGCAGCAGAGTCACCTAAATATGACATCATACCCCAGAGAAGCAGCTTTTCAAAATCTTGCCAAAAGACACGTATGCTACATCGATTTTATATACGAAGATGTAGTTTGTGTCAGATATTGCATTCTATTTTAATATTGTCTTTTGCTACTTAAAAAAGTCTAGCTGAAATCTAGTAAACAAGCAACCAGGAATCAGCCAGCAGAGTCACCTAAATATGACATCATACCCCAGAGAAGCAGCTTTTCAAAATCTTGCCAAAAGACACGTGTGCTACATCGTTTTTGTATACAAAGATGTAGTTTGTGTCAGATTTTGCATTCTATTTTAATATTGTCTTTTGCTACTTAAAAAAGTCTACCTGAAATCTAGTAAACAAGCAACCAGGAATCAGGCAGCAGAGTCACTTAAATACGACATCATACCCCAGAGAAGCAGCTTTTCAAAATCTTGCCAAAAGATTTTCAAAATCTTTGTACACGAAGATGCAGTTTGTGTCAGATGGTGCATTCTATTTTAATATTGCCTTTTGTTACTTAAAAAAGACTAGCTGGAACCTAGTAAAAAAGGACCACAGGGAATCAGGCAGCAGAGTCATCTAAATATGACATCATACCCCAGAGAAGCAGCTTTTTAAAATCTTGTTAAAAGATACGTGTATACATAATCTTGAATATGAAGATGGTTATGTTGAATATGGAGCTAGATGGTAATGTTACTTACATATAGATTTCAAACATTCAGAATTTCGGGTGCGTGCATTTTACAAAAGTATATATATTTTGAATTTTAATCAACCTTAAGTTAACATATCTGGGTTGCAGCGGTAGCTAGCAACATAGAAAGAGACGATGACGTCCCACAGTAAAAATAAAGTAGCACATAACGCCGAAAAATAGAGTCCGATCGAAACCCAAAGTACACTATTAGAATCGACTTGTCCGAAACCCCTATATAAGAAACTAACATTTCCTTGGCTTGAACAACGAGGAAAATCCACTGGCTTGAAAAACAAGAAAAGTGGCTGCAGCCACGATATTCTGCATCGACGCCATCTTTTTTTTCTTTCTGTTTTTTTTTTCTCCGGCTAGTGACGCACAGGAGATTCATAAAGAGCAGTTTAATGACTCAATTTAAAAGAAATTGATGTATTTAAAAACATTTCGTAACTAACAAAAATAATTTATAAAGTAGAATAAATTTTTTACGAAAAACTTCATTTTGTATAACACTTGAATAGCAAATGTTATTAACATTTTCTTACATACGAAGATAAAGATAGGATTTCGTTTTCAACATTATTATTATAATAAGTTACATAAAGGATCGGTATTGTTAACTATAAATGGGGATGATAAAAGTTTCATAAAAGAAAAGACCGACGAGTCTCCTATTCTGTATTCCTACAATAGAATAAGGAAACTGCAGGAAAAAAAACCGGAAACCTTTAGAAGGTAAAAAAAATATCTCAATCAATTTGTGACCCATCTAAGAACATTGCTGAGATTCAAATAGTAGGGCAGTGTTCAATTCTGTACAGCCCAATAAAAAGGAATCATTTGATTTCCTATATAACCTTTATCTTTCTACCAACCTCTGAAATATTAAGAAAACAAGTTTTAAGGGGGAATTAAAAGAAATCAAAAACCTTCGTTTACAGTTTCAGATAAGAACAACGGTTATAGTGCAGGCATTATAATCAACTACATACAATTTCCTGACCGATACCACAGAGTGCGTTGAACTCAAATCCTTCAGTACTGAAGAAGAGCCCTTTCTCCACTCTGCTGTGGTAGCTTGTAATACAAATGCACCATTCAATTTGTGGTGTTTAAAATGTCATTATGATGTCTTTACTTAAAGACGACATATAGGAATTTAATTTTAAATGAGCCATTAACTAACATTGTTATGTTTCAGCGCCCCGGTAGCAGCGACAGAGAAAAGGTGAATAAACAAAGAAGAAACATCACTGCTTCCCATGCGAAAAAGTAATTTTCCTAGTTGCTCATGATGGGGGAATGTAATTCCCCAAACCAGGGTTTTTGGCTATGGTGACTCCAATGGTGCAGTTTTCCTTTCTATCCAAAGCCATTTTTGTAGTGTCCCAGGTTATTATTCAAAATTCCCCATAGATTTCTTATCCCAACGAACTATTAATACTACGACCAATCGAAATAACAGTTCCCATCTCTGAATCAGCTTCAAATGAGGATTCTTCCTCACTCGATAGTTTATTTCAAAACGCATTTTAAAATTTTCGGTTACTATAGGCTAGAGTTCGTTCTTTACAAGGCTGCGGCGAACGTTTCAACCATGATTTGGCAGCACATTTTACTGCCAAATCATGGTTGCAGCATTAGCCGCAGTTTTGCATGGTTGCAGCATTCGCCTTAGTATTTTCGTAATCGCCTTATGCGTTTTCTTAGTATTTTACTTTTCTGTTAAATCCAAGCACTATACCGTAATGTCTTTTAAATTATATTTCGCAGAAAAAATCCAAAAATGCAGTTTCCGACATAAACAGTGTTTTTCCTGTCTTTGACGCCAAACAAGGTTGTTTTTTTTTTTTTTGCAGAGAATAGTAAAGCGAGAATAGAAAAGCGCTGACTACGTACAGGGTAAATAACCCACAGGTGGTATGTTCCTGCTTGGTGACGCTAACGAACTACGACTTGAGTCTTTGGAAGCAGGATTAGGTCTAAACACAGTTAGTTAATTGCCCAACAACAAAACGGCACGGCTCTGGACCGCATAGCTGCTAACACGTCTCAATTCTACAGGAAACCCTCCCCAGGCCCCCCAATAGGAGGAAGCTACCACTTCACCCTTGAGCTACACCCCATAAGCAAAGTCCGGGTCACGTACACTACAGAAACAACTACAAGTCGGCCAATCACTAACAGTGGATTGTTTGGTTTCGGTAATTGGCTTACAACTGAAAAATGGGACGGTATTTTATCTACGGCTAATGCTGATGAAATGGCTACTACTTTTCAAGAAAAACTTCTCGGCAAGTACCATTTCTATTTTCCTGAAAAATTAACAAACGTTTTTCAGCAGATCGTCCATATGTTACAAAAGAAATCAAAGCACTAAGCAGGAAAATGAGACAACTTTTTAGAAACAAAAAAACACAAAGAAGCTACTAACCTGAAGAATAAAATCAGAGGAATGACTCGCCAGGCAGCGGCGTTGTTCTACCAAAAGGAAGTATCTCATTTTTTGGATTCTAAGCCTGGACTGTGGTACAAAAGGATAAAACAAATGACAGGTAAAAAGCAGACTGGATTGGATTTTGTCTACGACGAGCCGGACAAAGAAACTGCAGATCGCCTAAACACTCACCTGGCAGCGATTGTTCAGTCACTTCTACCACTAAGCTCGGAGGATTTTCCGCATGCTTCTCCAGATCTTATGGATTTCCCAATCATCACAGAATCTCAAGTTCACCTCAAATTGATAAAACTGAAGAGGACCAGTATTACACCACTCGATATTCCTGTTGACCTCATTAAGGCTTTTCCTGAATTTTTAAGTGCTCCGTTAACTTTAATATTTAACAAGATTACAATGTCAGGCCAGTATCCGCGAATTTTGAAAAGTGGATTCATAACCCCTATCCCCAAAAAAGGTGCCCCCTGTGGTTTTACTGATGTGCGGCCTATTACGATGATATCAATTTTTAGCAAGATTTATGAAAGTTTCATCGCTGGGTAGCTGAAAACTTTTATTTTTGCGTAAAATTGACCCTCAGCAATTTGGTAATATTCCCAAGAGTTCAGCAAGCCATTACTTAGTTAGTTTGCTTGATAAGATTTTAAAACATCTAGATGAACCGGAACGCTGGGTCAACTTCATCTTGATTGACCTAAAGAAAGCATTTGACCTGATCTGCCACAGAACCCTTATCCTCAAGCTATTGACAAATTTTAATGTTAATGTATATTTGATAAGAATAGTTGCAAATTTTCTTTCAGGTAGAAGCCAAAAAACTAAGTATAAATCAGCCTATTCTGATCCCCAGCCAATTTACTGTGGAGTTCCCCAGGGAACAATTTTAGGCCCTCTACTTTTTTTGGTTATGGTTAATGAGTTAGCAAATGATGAGTCGGATCGCTTTAAATTCGTTGATGATCTATCCGTACTGGAGCTGGGTGAAAAGAGTGTTTCAAGTGAGGCAGACAAAATAATGACGAGTTTATCACGTCAAGCTGAGGAGGACAACATGATCGTCAATCGTGAAAAATCGCTCATATTAACTTTCTATTTTCTAAGGGACAGTTTATCCCTTGCTTTACAGAATGCTTCAGGCATCTTGGATATCAAACTCTAGGGAATATATCTCACACATGACCTGAAGTGGGAAAACTAGACACAGGAGATGATCAAACGGGCAAACCTGGGTATTCTTTCTTTAAAACTCCTTGCTCGTCATGGTGTTCCAACCCCCCACCTATTGCGTATTTTCTTACATTTGTCAGACCGCTGGTGGAATATGCTTGTCCCGTTTGGCATTACAGCCTGACTTCGGACCAGAAGGAACGCCTGGAAAGGATCCAGTACCGAGCTCTTCTGGTAGTGTCTAAATCTCCCAAAGTCCCTTATTGCTCCCTTTTGAAACAATTTTCGTTTAAAACTCTATCGACACGCCGTGATCAATTGTTTTAAATTTGGTGTCAGTATTTTGGAAAATCCGCGGCTTCGTGAAATCCTCCCCCCTGAGCATCTCCCTTCGCGCCAAAGGCTCCCACGAAATGTAGCTCAACCGGTACCAAAAATTTTGCCGATACAAGCGCGGCATACGCGGTACGCAAGTAGTTTTCTGTCAAATCCACGCACTATACCATAATGTTTTTTGAATCGTGTTTGGCAGAAAAAGTCCAAAAATGGAGTTTTCGACATAAACAGTGTTTGTGCCTGTCTTTGACACCAAACAAGGTTGTTTTTTTGCACAGACTAGTAAAAACTAATCATTAATGCAAGTAAAAAAAAACACGTTTTTTAGTATATTAGTTTCCCTTTAAAATCCATATATCATTAATATTTCCATATATCCATATATAATCCATATGTAAAATCCTTTAAAATCCCTATATCATTATATTTCGTTGAGAAAATTAGAAATTAGGTTTTCCTATATAAAACATGTTTTCACCATATTTCTGATGAAAAAAAAAGTCCTTGTGGAGACAAGTCAATAATAAAAGTTGGAAAATATGGAACATGAACAAATATGTCACGAACAAAATTGGTTCGTAACAGTAGATGGTAGAAATTTTAAAATCGTGGACGGATTGAAACTAGCATAGTAATCTTATTTAAGTTTTAAGTTTAACTTTATTAATGAAAATAGAACTAACAAAATATATATATATATATATATATATATATATATATATATATATATATATATATATATATATATATATATATATATATTATATATATATATATATATATATATATATATATATATATATATATATATATATATATATATATATATATATATATATATATATATATATATATATATATATATATATATAATATATATAATATATATATATATATATAATACATGAAAAACAAAGTCATTGAACTAAATCTTCTAGCCTACCCATGAACTTGCAAAGGCAAGTTGTCTAAGGGGCGTGCCAGAAACAAGGCGGTTCTACTAGTGTATTTTTTTATTTGATCTGATACTATTTTTAGGAATTATGGGCTATTATATTTCTTAGTATTGGACGTAATCGTCTCTTACTAGGTTGCTAGCTACCGCTGCAACCCGGATTAGCTATACTGATCCTCTATATAATAACTTACTATGGGCTATAGTTCATTCTTTAATTTTACCATGGGAAGTCACTCTTACTAGGTTTCCAGCTACCACTGCAACCCGGATTTTCAAAAAAAATTACAAAGAGGCAAAAGCCTATGGCTTTTTTTATTTGGAATTTTAAAAGACGAACCTCGGAGAATCTGGCAGCTAACTAAGTTCAATATGTGCCATGGTTTGTTCTTTACTAGGTTTCAGCTATCTCTACAGCCATGATACTAATGAAACTTACACATAATTCCCATTTATAATAAACTATACCGATACTCTATTTACTAACTTGCTATGGGCTATAAATTGTTCTTTAATATAAATGATGATGCATATAAAGACGTTACTCACATTAATATATTTCCAAAATTAAGGCTCTTAACAAATTTTCCAAACTTCTGACCTATCTAGAACGTTATTTAGGCCAGAATACCCCGGGATGCGAATTTTCCCGGAATATACGTAGCCGTTTTCGAAAAGAAAAGGCATGGAATAAGAAATAACAACAATCACATTGAATTTCAAAAGAAAATGTTGCATAACCAAACCTGTGGTTGGAAGACAAAGCAAAATCTCAATGGAATGAAGGAACGTGTTAGTATAACGTGTGTCAGTTTGTGAAGGAGATAAAAAGGAAAAGGAAATTGAACATACGCCAAAATTACTTAATTCAAAAGAAATTTCTGACACTCATCCTAGAAAGAAGAAGCGTTATTTTAGCGTCCTTCATGAGACACAGGGAGGGAGACGATGAATTCACGCCTGAAATTCTGAACTACCCTTGAATGGAGTGAAGACATTTTGGCGTCTGTGAAGGACAAGCAGGAAAGAGGAATTGAATTCATATCAGAAAAAATTACTGTAAGTGACGTCACATTTACATACATTTAAAGAGAAAAAATACATAATTTTTCCCCAGGGGTGGTTGTATCGCTTTTAGTTTCTATGACGTGCTTTTGATCAAATAGCAAAAGAGATATTGCACATATCATGTTTGCACGACCCTACTACTTCCTTTTTTCTAAGCGCAATTTTATTTTGTCACTCGAAATATGTCAATTATTTACTTATTTGATCATGCTTTAAAATGTATCTCCTAAAAGTAAGCCAGTTTGTCTTTTGTCTATTATTGAGTATAACTGGATTAAAAGCAAGAGGATTATAAAAGAAGAGAATGAATTTAAACCATGGAAGTGAGACATATATTGAATCAAACACTAGTTATTTTGATGAACTTGTCATTTTTCTTGATGATCCATAAAGGATTGATGGTAGTGACCAATTGTAAATGCCTACATGCTATTGTTTTAAGTGGAAGTATGGAGCCAGCATTTCATCGTGGTGATTGGATCTTCTTTTCAAATCACGAAGAACAAATACGAGTAGGCGAAATTGTAGCTTTCGAAATCGAAGGGCGTGATATTCCTATTGTACATAGGGTTATAAGTGTCCATGAAAGTGAAAATGGTACCGCAAGATTTTTGACCAAAGGCGACAAAAATGAATCCGACGACAGACACCTTTACGCTCCTGGACAAGCTTGGCTAGTAAGAGATGACGTGATTGGTCAGGTCAAGGGTTTAATCCCTTATTGTGGAATGCCATTTTTAATTTTTAACGAGTATCCAATATTTAGCTATCTTCTCCTTGGCCTTGTCCTAATTTATGAAACTAAATTATCAAATAGTTTGTGGTAACGAACTGTAAGTAGGGAGCAACTCAGCTCAATAGTGACCAAAATTCTGAAAAATAGAGTTCTGATACCAAAAGATATATAAAATAATTGGCTTATTACTTTTGATGCTGATTCCAAATATATAATTGTCATTGGGTTTAATGCCCATAAAAGGCTACGACCCTGAGAGAATCTGTCTGATTTTCGATAAAGCTGGGGAAAAGGGAGAACGGCTATAGTTGAAACAAAAATCTTCTTTTGGGTATTGTTAGAGTCCTGATAAAGCTATCCAAACACTTTAAAGACCAATCGATAGCCTGAACATTTTAGTTTCTCCTGAAGTTTTTACCGATTTTTAGCGCTATTACTTTTTTTGAAACTGGCAAAATTCTAGAGTCAGTCATTCTGTCCAAGTTATCAAGGTACCTTCCATAACTGGAACATAATGATGGAGTAAACTGGGACATATTATCTCAAGGGTAGGCGCAAATTTTTCCTACGTTTTTTTTAGTAAAGTTCCAAATACTAACGCATAAAAGTAAGCAATATTCAAAAACGTCATAAAACTATGGTGATCTATATTATCAAGATGAATTTCGTAAATGTGATTCACCTCGGAAAACATGGAAAATAATAAATGAAAAAATTAATAAAGTTAAAACAAGAAAAATTCCATCTCACATTGCAATTGATGAAGGAGTTAAAATAACAGATGTTTTTAAAATGATGTTTTAAAGATGTTTTAAAATGGCAAATGCATTTGCTGACCATTTTAGGAAAGTTGGAAATAATCTGGTGCATCAAATTTCTGATGGAACACATGATCATGGAAAATATTTACCAAACAAAGTAGATAGGACTATATTTATATACCCAAAATTTAATACTAGTTTCAAAAATGGATTTTCAACAGGATGTGATGGTATGTCGACTTCTCTGTTTAAAGATTTAGCTGCTGTAATTTCTCAGCCACTTTTTATATTTTTATTTCTTGCATAAAAATGCATTTTTTTTCAGTTTATCTTAAAGTAGCTAAATTTTTACCTTTATTTAAAAAAGGTAACAAAGCAGGGCAGGGCATAATAATGGTGACAGCAGGGCAGTTTATCGCATAACAAAAGAGATCAAAAGCGATTTCAAAAAGACTGCTACTGCAATTGAAAGTAAATCGGGACGACTGCTAACGCGCAAAGAAGAAACATATAATAGAAGGAAAGAGTATTTCTACGAAATATTCAACTTTGCGCCTCCTGCAGATTCTGCAGACCCCCAGATGGTCGATCCCTTTTCCAATTAGACATAAGTACAGAGCCAATTATTTTACATGAAGTAAAGACAGTATCAAATGAGAAAATGTGAATGTTGCTCCGACGGTGAGAATATCGTGTGAGTTAGTTCTGTAAGATTACCTATTCATGGGAACAGTCTAGTTTTGCATCACAACCATATAAATAAATTTATAGTGTTTTTGGTATTTTTTCAGTGAAACTTATAGAGTTTCATACAAAACTAATTTTCGAACAATCTTGTTCCAAAAACAAAGGACATTAAAATAGTTATGGCTATATTTTATGATTTAGCATAGAGTTGCACCAAAAAAAACTGTTAATAAGCATTACGCACAAAATGTGAGCGACCGACAAACTCCAAAAAAAGCCTGAAATCTTTTCGACACAACACCTTCAAGTTAGATGTTGTTTTCTTAGACCACACTGCCGTTCTAAGACGAACAAATAAACTTTCAAATGGGGATAAATCCATTTATTTAGACAGTGAAAAAACAGGTACAAAAGTTCAGATATTTCGGTCACATACACAGCGACCGTCTTCAAGTCACTGTATATGTGACCGAAATATCTGGACTTTTGTATCTGTTTTTTCACTGTCTAAATAAATGGATTTATCCCCATTTGAAAGTTTATTTGTAAACCTTAAATCAGTGAAAACTGAATCTAGTTAGATTAGTTGCAGACACTAATATCATCCATTAAGGCTAAATTACCATCAACAAATAACGTATTTATTAGGGACTTGAAAAAAAAAAACTTTTCAGGCCCTATTCAGGATATTTTTAGCTAACACACCACTAAGCTATTGAGCAATAAACATGACAAACCTTGATAGGAAAAAGACAGGTCTTCAGAGCTATCACCCTGTCTAAAGAGCCTGCTGAGCCCCATGAAGCTGGACATACTCCATCTCTTCGATTCACGATCATCACTCTGACCTTCTTCACGAACAGTGATCTCTATAGGTGGTGGCTCCCCTGAAAGTTTAAGATACAGTAAAGAAACCCCCAAAAGAAAGATTTGGAGAGAGATAAAGAGAAAGAGAGAGTAAGCAAGAGAGCGGAAGAGTATGATAGAGAGAGAGATGGAAAGAAAAAGGGAGGAGAGGGAAAGAGAGGGATGGAAAAAAGTGGGAGCGGCAGAATAAAAAGAGAGCAACCAAAGAAGATCTTGAACGAGAAGAAACAGAATAAATTGAAAAAGAGGAAAGAACCATTAAAAATAAAGGGACCGATGCAAATACACAAAAGGTTAAATAATGCCCAAAGGAACGGTAAGTCTCTTTTTAAGACTTTAGCTTTTAAATGCCAGGTCAATAGTCAATTAGGTGCTTTGACCCTGATATCTCTAATACTTAGTCACTGTCTAAGATTTAGTCATTGAAGTGCTGTCATTGCCAGAAAAGATAACTTTTTTTTTTACAGAACATCTCTGCAAGTACTAGGTATAACCTCATCAATTTCTGAGCCTGTCTTGACAAAGGTCCAAGCTGGTTCTTTCTCTTCCTCAAGTCGGCAGGTATCATCTCTACTAATTATATTTACTTGGGGGGGGGGTCCCGAAATCATTTATTTCCTTGCATACTTATAAAACAGACGTATTTGCGTATCATCACAATCTATGCACGGAGTAAAAGAACATAGATGGCACCAAATTACAGCAACAGAAAGATTGTTTCTTGTCCTTATAGTGTATTACATCGTAATCTTGCGTACTACTCCCTAAAGATCAAATCCTAACAAATAAACGTTCCAATGGTTATAAGTCCTTTATTTAGACAGTGAAAACAGAAACAAAAGTCTATGACGAACAAATAAACGCTCAAATGGGGGTAAGTCCATTTATTTAGACAGTGAAACAGATACTTTCAGATTTTCAGAATGTTAACTTTCAGATTTTCACTGTCTGAATAAATGGACTTATCCCCATTTGAACATCTATTTGTTCGTCATAGAAAGGCAATGTGATCTGGAAAAGCATACCTAATTTAAGGTATTAGCCGAGAATGAGATAAAATTTTATTCTAAGGAATCAATATTCTCGGGAATAAAGAGAAAACTATTATTCTAGAAACTATATAATTCAGATACCTAAGAAGAGTGAAAATGAAGGTCTGTTACAAAATCCTCAACCAAGCTTGGTCATAAGAACCTTCCTTTTCCTGAGAAATTGAAAAATTATGACACTGAAAGTTAGTCATTTTTCGCATCCCCTTTCTTGAGGACTGAACCTGTTCAACTATGATTATGACCAAAATGTCCCAAAAAGAAAATAAATATGCAATTACCCATTTTTAACTTCTCAGGACCTTCATGGTCCTTGTTTTTCCCTGAGGTTGAAGGAACGTTAATATCACAGCCGTTTGATTCAATGTCAATATTAATTGGTACAACCGTAAAATCAGAAGCAAATGTCACTTGTAGAGGCTTGTCAAGACTTTTACTCGAAGTCGAAGGAGATTTACGAGTCCTTTCCATACTTTTCCTTTCATTGCAATTCTCTTCTCGTATTTCTTTCTCACTGTTTTTTTCAACACAGTTTCCCCCTTCAGCTTTTTCACTTATTGTTTTAATATTTGAGCTAGTTTGACATCGAACATCTGAAGGGCGCAGAAAATCACTTCGACCAATTGGATCTAAACTGACAATATGCGAAGGGGGAGGCTCATAGGACCCCATACCAGGTGAGGTTACTACAGCACTTTGTGTTCGTCTGACTGTCTGCTTACGCCCTTTAGGATGCCTTAAAGGAGATTCCTCCAATATGTACCTACAAATATAGAAAAAATCAAATAATAAGTCCTCTCCATTGATTTTACAATGGTCCAAAAAATTCAATCGTATATTTAAATTGAATATGAAGTTTAACAGCGTTTTCTGAATTACCTACTATAATGATATTTTTTTTTTCTGTTCCACAAAATCATATAAAATAGTGGAGTAAAAAAAAACTGATGAGAAGAAACAAAAAGACTAACAAGCGAAACAACAAGAACATTAGCAAAAAAAGAAAGACATCACTGGAAAAAAAAGTCCTAACTTAACATTGAGTCTGATTATACTATGGTGCAGATAATTGCGTTATGGTTTCCAGACTTATTAGTCAATAGTATAGCAGACAGTCAAAATTTGTTATGATTTACCCTCGTTTCACACTGGCTAAGATGTAGGTCTATCAAACTGATTTACTTAAAATCCATAAGAATGTTAATTTGTTTCTGATTGATGGATTATTTTCAGCTGACCAATCATAGATTCATTCTTACTTTAAGTAGTTAAAATTACGGAATAACACTTAATAGCTGTAGACCATCGTGCAAAAGGATTTGAATGTGCATTTTCCGTTTTTCGAGTCAGTTAGGGTGTGTTGTTGATTGTAAGAAAAAACTTAGGGCAAATATTGTACCCATTTTAACGCTAAAAGTGATAAAACCCGAAGAGCAGCAACAAATATTAGTAAAGAGTTTCTTTAAGAACGAGCCTAGTTGTGTAGCGGTAGCAACAAGCAACACTTTCGCTTCGGCCTACTTTTCTCCTAGTCAGCCGATTTCAGCTTATTACTAGAAAGTGACAAGGATCTAACCTCTATAATTTCGGAGACCCCACTGCCTTTCCATGACGATAAAATAAAAGTCCAAAATAGGGATAAAATCCTTTTCAATAGACAGTGTATAATAAATTTCACAAAAAATACCAGATATTTCGGTCACATATACAGTGACCGTCATCAGTAGTAAAACTAAACTAAAACAATTTAAAACAAAAGTTTATATACTAAATCAAATAAAACTACATATTGTTTAAATCTCTAATTCTTTTCAAAGCAAAGGCGGAAGCTAGCCTCTTTGACCTTCTTGGATTCGGTTCATTAGCGTTCACTGATATAACATTTGGACAAAGGTCAACTACATTGGGTGAATTGAACTTTACTCTGTCAGATTTTAATAAATTATCATAGATTGAGTTCAGCCCATATTCACCTGTATCCCGATTCAAAGCAATATTCTTGAATAAGATTTTCTTTATTTCAAGCGTTTCACGAAAATTTTGCTTTAAACCCCGATCCCTAGAAATCAAAGAGACATTCTCGAACAAAATAAAATGGTCTGGAAAATTAAAAATATGGTCTGAAAGGGCTGAAGTAAAATCTTCAGACTTAGAATCTTGCTTTAAAGCCGAAGAAATAGAATCTTTATGTTGTAATAATCTTATTTCCAAACTCTGGTTAGTACGTCCCGCATATGAGCTTGCACAAGTACATGGGATCTGATAAACCCCACTTTGTTGCCCCAATGAAGTTAGATCCTTCCCAGAATTTAGAAAACTACCCAAAGAATTATTACTCTTTAAAGCTACCCTTAGACCATTGCTTTGTAAAATTCTTTTAAGTTTTTCACTTAGCCCGGGTACATATGTTAAGGAACAAAAAACATCCTTCTCCCGAGTTGTCTCCAAGACTTCCTTAGAAATCTCTAGAAACCTTTTTCTTCTTCTTGAAAAAGTCTGGTTAACTAACCATTCTGGATACATGTTGCTTATTAGTATTTTCCTTAGAAAAGACAACTCCTCCTCAACAAATTTTGGAGAGCAAATACTAAAGATCCGATCAGTTAAAGAAATGGTCAAACCAATTTTTACTTGACGAGCGTGACCGGAACTATAAGACAAAAATCTATTGTTATTTGTCGGTTTTCTGTAAATTTTAAAATCCATACTATTTTGATTTTTCAAAAGAAGAACATCAAGAAAAGGAAGTTCCCCATTCTCTTCCAATTCAACAGTAAACTTTAAATCACCCCCCCCCCCCAAACAATTAAGATGTTCCAAAATCATTTTAATTCCCACTCCCCATAATCCCATACTCAAATAATTTCATCTATATACCGGCCCCAGAAAATATGTTTTAAAAAATATGAATCTAACGCAATTGTTTCAATATTCTCCACAAAAATATTAGCTAATAAAGGGGATAAAGGGGCCCCCATAGGTAAACCATTTATTTGTTCGAAATACTCCCCTCTAAATTGAAAAAAATAAGAGAACTTATTGCACAACCTTACTAAATACATAATTACAGAAACTTCCAAATCTGTTTTGCCACTAATCAAATCCAAATTTTTTACTAGCTTTCCTTCTAGAAGAGTTTCGGCTGCTTCTACATCAATATTTGTGTACATTGATACAATGTCGAAGCTTGGAAGCAAAGAATTCGAAGAAATTTCTACTTTTTTCAGTTTTTCAACCAAATTCGAAGAATTCTTAACATACGAAATTTGTGTAGACAAAAGTGGTTTACAGATTGACACTAACCATTTGCTCAAAACACTTTGTTGGTGACCTTGTACTTGACACAATTGGTCGTTATGGTAGGTTAGGCTTATGAATTTTGGGAAGTTCATATAACTTAGGGCACAAGGAACTGCTTGGCAGGTATTTGTAATAAAGTTGAGGTGTAATTTTTCCTTCATCCTTTAAGCACTTCAATTCGTTCTTAAACTTATTTGTAAGAGTCTGTTGGATTATACGATAGCTTCTTGTGTGTTTTTTCATCATTTAGTAAACTTCTTAATTTTGATTCGTAGTCCTCAGTATTCGTCACAACTAAAGTGTTACTCTTATCTGCTTTTGTAAAGGTAATTGAACCATCCTTTTTTAAGTTTTTAAGAATTCTTATGTCTTTGATGGTCGTACTAGGAAATTCCGGTTTCAATACAAATACGACAGGGTTTTTACGGTAGAAGCTCTAACTAAGCTAACATCTTTTATTAGAAGGAAAGCTGTTAAGAAATTTGGATTTGATTAGTGGCAAAACAGATTAGGAAGTTTCTGTAATTATGTATTTAGTAAGGTTGTGCAATAAGTTTTCTTATTTTTTTTTTTCAATTTAGAGGGGAGTATTTCGAACAAATAAATGGTTTACCTATGGGGGCCCCTTTATCTCCTTTATTAGCTAATATTTTTGTGGAGAATATTGAAACAATTGCGTTAGATTCATATTTTTTAAAACATATTTTCTGGTGCCGGTATATGGATGACATTATTTCAGTATGGGATTATGGGGAGGAGGAATTAAAAGGATTTTTGGAACATCTTAATTGTTTGGGGGGGGGGGGATTTAAAGATTACTGTTGAATTGGTAGAGAATGGGAAACTTCCTTTTCTTGATGTTCTTCTTTTGAAAAATCAAAATAGTCTGGATTTTAAAATTTACAGAAAACCGACAAATAACAATAGATTTTTGTCTTATAGTTCCGGTCACGCTCGCCAAGTAAAAATTGGTTTGATCATTTCTTTAACTGATCGGATCTTTAATATTTGCTCTCCAAAATTTGTTGAGGAGGAGTTGTCTTTTGTAAGGAAAATACTATTAAGCAACATGTATCCAGAATGGTTAATTAACCAGACTTTTTCAAAAAGAAGAAAAAGATTTCTAGAGATTTCTAAGGAAGTCTTGGAGACAACTCGGGAGAAGGATGTTTTTTGTTCCTTACCATATGCACCCGGGCTAAGTGAAAAACTTAAAGAATTTTACAAAGCAATGGTCTAACGGTAGCTTTAAAGAGTAATAATACTTTGGGTAGTTTTCTAAATTCTGGGAAGGATCTAACTTCATTGGGGCAAAAAAGTGGGGTTTATTAGATCCCATATACTTGCGGAAGCTCATATGTGGGACGTACTAACCAGAGTTTGGAAATGAGATTATTACAACATAAAGATTCTATTTCTTCGGCTTTAAAGCAAGATTCTAAGTCTGAAGATTTTACTTCAGCCCTTTCAGAACATATTTTTAATTTTCCAGACCATTTTATTTTATTCGAGAATGTCTCTTTGATTTCTAGGGATTGGGGTTTAAAGCAAAATTTTCGTGAAACGCTTGAAATAAAGAAAATCTTATTCAAGAATATTGCTTTGAATCGGGATACAGGTGAATATGGGCTGAACTCTATCTATGATAATTTATTAAAATCTGACAGAGTAAAGTTCAATTCACCCAATGTAGTTGACCTTTGTCCAAATGTTATATCAGTGAACGCTAATGAACCGAATCCAAGAAGGTCAAAGAGGCTAGCTTCCGCCTTTGCTTTGAAAAGAATTAGAGACTTAAACAATATGTAGTTTTATTTGATTTAGTATATAAACTTTTGTTTTAAATTGTTTTAGTTTAGTTTTACTACTGATGACGTTTCACTGTATATGTGACCGAAATATCTGGTATTTTTTGTGAAATTTATTATACACTGTCTATTAAAAAGGATTTTATCCCTAATTTGGACTTTTATTTTATGATCTAACCTCTGCGGTTTTCATAGAAAGTGTGAACCCCAGACACGTGGATTATATTGCATGAAGAAACGTGATAGATACAACACAAGTTCTCGGGGGACCGTCTGGCTGTACTTGGAATTTTAATGGGTATGCTTCAGGGGGCTAATCTCCAGCATTTTATTGGGGGGGGGGGGGCAAGAGGGGTCACATATCCGGATGGTCAAGGGGCGTGGGCTGTATAATATTTTTTGGTCAAATTATGGGGGGAGCAATTGAATGATGAATATGACATTGACCACCCAAGTAGAACCTTGATCAGTAGAGATTGGCGGTTGTAGAGTTTAAAGCCAGTGTTAACGGCTAGAATTTTTAGCTTTAAATGTTCTTGACCTTTTATTGTGCTTGCCAAAACTCTTGAAAAGTACCATAACACAAGTATCACGTCGGCTTTGCAGTCAAGCCAAGAAATTCTTTGTCCCAATGAGATAAAGGTTTCAGACCTAAAGTTTATAACTAGTTTCTTGAATAATTCCATTTTTATTTGCTTTCACTCCTCTTTTTTTCTCTTTTTGTTACCATACAAAAGTACGTAGAAAAAGGCAATAGCTATCTAAAAAAAAACCTCAAAATGTGTCACGAAAACGTTATATTTCCATGAAAAGGCACTTATCTAACCTTGCAGTACTATGGATTATGTCTCTCACTCTTTCCGCTGGAATCAAGTAATCATTTTTATCTGTTGAAGTTGCTAAAATAGATTTACTAAAATTACTGAAAAAAATTTGCTCAAATAGACTTTAAATCTCTCACATTGCTGGCAAAATTGCTGGTAAATTTAAGAAATTGCATTTCGATGCTAGTGAATCAAGTGACATGATGCATATAATACTTGAACATTTCAGCAGAAAAAGTTATTAAGTCCACCTAGCAATTGTTAAACTTAATAAATCTTTTCACTTAGGCGTTCAACTAATAGTTTTTGTGCCTTCACCGCTATGCATCTACTGCCATTATTGACCAACTAATTATATATTTCTGACAAAAAAAATAAATATTTCTTTCTCCTTTTTCCACTGTTGATATGAAATAGGAGAACAATTTGGTAACTAGTATTTCCTTCAAAATCATAGCTCGTAAAAAAAACTAAAAAAAGAGCCAATTATTCTTACCCAAGCTCAAGAGAGCCGGCTGTATGAAGCCCTTGAAAAGCAGCAGAGCCACCACTTGAACTTACTAGACTTCGAGCCAAATTTGACACATTGGAGAATCGTCTCTCAGTCGTTGGCAGGAAACTTGAAAGAGATAATACCTACAAAAAGAAACACAAGTGGATGTTAAAAATTTTAAAGCAAACTAATGATTAGGCAAATTCGTGATTATGAAGACAAACACCATTTTGTGCTTAGCTCGTGAAAGTTATTCAAGATTCCTGTGAAAAATATAGGCGGTGATTTTAACTGCAACGTGGCTGGAAGTTCTAATGCTAAGTCCCAGTTGCTCCTATCTGCTTTACCTTGGTTTCAAGCAGTTGAAAATGATCACGATTTTACCTACATACATAACTCGGGTTCCACCAGCTGTCTACTTTTTTCTGTATTGTGATGGAACCAGACCATTTGATTTGATCCATGTCGACACTGGTATATACGCTTCCGACCACTTCCCACTTACCTGTAAAATTGTAGTAGTAGTACAATCCGTAGTAGTAGTACAGTCAAAACAGTCAGAGTGGTTTTGCAAATCAGATTCGGGAAAATCGACACCGCTGTTTACATATGCACGCTAGACGATATTCTATCTAAAATAAAAGTAACATTTCAGCTACTTCAAAATAATTTGGATATTCCTCAAAGTGAACAGCGGATCCTGCTGAATCTGCTTCCTGCGTAGTGCAGAACTCGTGGCTGCGTGTCACTCATCTAAGTTCTGTTTCGGCTCATGAAGTGAATAAAGAGGCCAAGCTCCGGTTCTGTATTTGATACTATGGTGCATAGAAAGCACAGGTTCTCTAAAGTGTTGACTAACTACAAGGCCACTGTAATTGATAGTTTCTCTGAGAGACTAAAGGATAATCCTAATGAAATTTGGAAGTCTTTTAATAAAAAGAAATCGGGTAGTGATCCCTCGACGCCTTCACTACCAAGTGAAAAGCAGCGGACAGAATATTTTACCAGGGCATTTTCACCACCCGCTCCACTGCTAGAGGAATTTTTTCGGCTCAATTGAATGAAGCTCTTTGTGAAAATTCTCGTGACCTAGGTTTTACTGTAACTGCCTCAAATATCCGTTACTGTATAAAGGAAATGAAAAAGAAACAATCTCGCCAAACTGATACGCTATGCGGCCTGTACCTAGTGTACGATACTGAATTTTTAGTTCGCCATCTTGAGCTGCTGTGTCAAATGATCTTTAATTGTGGAGCAGTTTCCGATATATTTTCTGTGGGTGCTGTTACCCCTCTTCCCAAGAAGGGAAAAAATAGAAGTAGCTGCAGTTCATACCGTCCGATAACTGTATCGTCTACTTTGTGCAAGCTGTTGGAACTGTTGTTGATTGATGATACAAACCATGCTTATTCAACAATGGACTATCAGTTTGGTTTCAAAAGGGTTATAGCCAAGAATATGTCTATACAATTATTACAAATGTTTTGGTAGATATAGAAGAAAGCACTGAAAAGGTGATTATGGCTAGACATGACGTTTCTCGAGCATTTGGTTCGGGAATACACCCCCAATTCTTGCCAAGCGCTGAGGCTCTTTGTCCGAATCGGTCAATAGTGCGTATATATAGGGTTTGTATAGTAAACTGTACGTTGTTGTTAAAGTGCCGGTTCTGAATGGTTATGTGCTATCTCGAATTCGTATAAGAGTGTGGAAAGGTATTCGACAGGGTGTTGTCTCTTCCCCTCTTCTTTACAGTAACAGTGTAGTGGAGACCCAAAAAAGTTAACAACTAGTTTTATTTTTAGAGGCCTTGATCTGGACTTCGTGTTGATCTAGGCATAAGCGGCCAATTCTAGGAAGGATATATAATGCGTTTGCTGCACCCCATTTATTAGCTTTAGCACCCTTCTGGGAACTGTTTAGTCAAACTGAGAAAATGGCTATCCGCAGATTGTATTTCCGTAATGCGAAGTTTCTATTATGATGCGAGGCATCCCTTTATGGGAAATCAGCCGACGGCTCGTGCCTAGTTTTGGTGTAGCACAACCCTTCGCTGTTATTGAAGAATGCCGATCTCCAGTTTTTGAGTACTCTAGGCTAAGTCATGAAAATAGTTTATTGAATGCTTTTTTGTGAGATAGAAGTGTATTTATTTTTCTAGTATATTTATTTTTCTACTGTATTTATTTTCTGTGAATTTATTTTTCTTTCTTTTTTTGTTATTGCTCCATTTTAACACCTTGCGTGTTTTTCGGGAAATAAAATGATTCATTCATTCATTGGGTAAGTTCAAAACATTAGGAGGATTTTTTTTTTATAGAAAACTTTCCCAGTTAAAATTCAGATTTGTGATAAACTTTGCCATATTTATATATAAAAAAAGTAACTTTCAAGGTTGTTCTAGACCACAAAAATTACCTTAAAATTGTAGATCAAGAATGTTCCAGGGCCAATATTCTACCCAGCGAATTTCAATCCGAAACCAAGAAATATTCAGCTACTCCTCTTATTAGTACTCACAGATTATCGCAGTACTAAGCCACCTGAGGCCAACAAAGCCGAAGCTCCTCCTCCTCCCCACCCCTGGTCTGTTCAGAGCTTCCCCTTAAAGTTGCTATTTCCTGACAAGAGGTTTCTGGGGCTAAAGAAATGTTTCTATATGCTGCAGGAAACTCGATATTCTGCTATCAGTCAAATTTTAATTTGCTCAAAATTGGTGTTTTGTGACTTTAATGACTGTTCTTGTCAAAATTTCCATAAATAGACGCGAATACTATGCAAAAGAAAGTCGCAGTCTCCCCAACTCATTCAATTTTTTTTTTTTTTTGGGGGGGGGGGGGAGGGCAAAGGCCTTACAAGACTGAATTTCAGGGTAGTTTCCTGACTGGATTAAGACTCTGCAAAAAAAAATTATAAATGCTAATTATCTAATTAATATGCTAATATTAATTATTTATTTAATTTAAACGTGTAATATACTAATTATTCATAGCTTATACATTAGACTCGCGTACTACAAAAATACGTCTTAAATGATACAGAAAACTTGATATTAACCGACATCTACTTAAAATGTAGATGTTGTAGTAGCTAAAGCTACTACACTATGCAAAAGCTACTATACTATGCAAAAGAAAGTGGCAGTCCCCCCAACTCATTCAAATTTTTTTTAGGGGGGGGGGCTATGTGGGTAGTAGGTAAAGCTACTACCCACTTAGCTACTTTATATTGCAGAGTAGCGTAATTTTTAACTTTTGTGATTTTTTGTATTGTACAATTTTACATAAGTGTAAGCAAATACTTAGCTGTTCACAAAATAAAAATAAAAAAAATCCAATAGCTCTACAAAATCCATAATACAAACGCTTGACGAATAATAAGCTCAATTAAAACATACGTTAAAAAGATGTTCTTTTTACTTAGCATTTTTCAAGCAACTTAAATATTTGTTAATAACTGGCTCTAATAATAAAGTACTTTCCATCTAGACATAACATTATTTGGTGCTTATCTGTTATAGCAACAAGACTCGAGAAGTGAAGTTAGGTTAATCCTAATGAAAAATACCAAAACATGATGAAAATATAATACTTTAGAAACAAATTTGGGCTATATATTTGCACATTAGGGGGTGGGGTGAAGTATAGCGGATCTGTATGCAAAATGTGTTAGCTACCATTATTCTGCATATTATGAAGTAAGAATTGTTTTCTAACTTCACGCTGTCCAAATACTTTAACCCCCCCCCCCCTAATGTGCAAATATGTAGCCCAAATTACATAAGTCCAAAGTATTCTGTCATCCATCACTTGTTTTCCACTGACCGTAAGCTAATTGTCTCTTAATGCAGACAGATGAAACACCGGTTTGTTCTCGAGTTTTACACAGCGTAATTCTTGAGTGTTGTTGCCATAACAGATAAGTACCCATTATTTTACTATTTGTATAAAAGGAACTCTCTAAGAAGTACATTCTGCTAATAAAAATCAAATTACACTGAATATCAAAAGTGTTTATGCTTGATAAATTGGGGATTCATTACATTGAAAAGTTTAACCAAAAGGAAGACAGACGTAGCTGAACAAAATTTTACCCCTGATTTCATGGAGGGTCGTTCACTTTCATCTTTGATAGAAGGTGACTTTTCGTGAATACTTGGTGACTCTTCTTTACTTTCTGGTAGTGTTTCTTCTTGGTAACCATCTTCTAATATAGCTCCAGGGTCTCGTTCCTCCAGAGCTAACATAACAATAATTAGAACGTTATTACCACATCACAGGCAAACAAACACAAATAAAAAAAAAAAATCATTAATTAACACAAATTTTATTTTACAAAATTTGCCTAATTATTGTTTGTTTGTTTCTTGTTGTTTTTTATAGGGTGATTTTTTTTTTGTTTTCTTTTTTTTTAGTCTCTTAAAGTTGGGAATAATAGCAAATGTTTTTTTTTATGTATTTGTTTTATTTTTGTTTCTCATCTGTTTTTGTTCCTGGCCATAGAGCCTTACGGGGGAGACTATGATATAGTATTTTTGTTGTTGCGAATCTATTGATTAAATAAATTGACTCTACTGCCTGACTCTTTGACTCTATTGACTAATAGAGTCAAGACTATAGACTCTATAAATTAACTAATATTTGACTCTATAATTGACTAATAGACTCTATAAATTGACTCTATTGACTCTTCTACTACTGCCACAAACTGGTTACGGTATTGTGCCATACGACAAGGACACACTGGCGATAACACCTTGTTAATGCTACAATGTTCTAAGCTGCTACTGCAGCCAATTCACGTAGTTCAAAGGTGTTTTTTGCATCCCTAATTTAGAATGTCCGTCTTGGCCTTCCCATACTATTTAAACCTTATACATCAGCCACTTCGCACAACAAAAATTCTAAGTTTTCAGGTATTTTTTAGCCTAAAATCCAGAGTTCCTGATCCCTTCCTGATAATTTAGGACATTCTGCTTATTTGTTTTGTCTTTTCAGGCTGTTTGACACCAATAATATAAACAGCGTCGTATCCAGCATTTTTATTCGGAGGGGGGGGGGGCAAAAAAACTTTAAAAAAACGCATCAAAAAAGCGTTTCTATGCATTTTCGTTGCGTTTCTACGAGTCAAGGCTCTGATTCCGTATAATTGCTTCGGGAACTATTTCCTTTCGGGCATTTTGTGTTCGTATATTTAAATAGCTAATGTTACCCAAAAAACAGAACACTAGATTATGCCACTTTCACAATTACAAAGAAACCACAAAAAAGCGTCACTTGTTAAACGCACTAACGAAATAGGTCACAAAGGAGTAAGCACATCGTTTCATACGACACTTGACAGGTTGTAATTTCTTCAGATGCCTGGTTAGTCTGCTGATACCTGGTAAGTCTGCTGATTAATGTGGAAGCTCGGGAAATAGATTTGTGTTTCTGGTTTGCTTATGTCACTTTTCCAAATTCTATTCTTACACCATGCCTGCAATTAGATCATCTCCAACACGTGGGCCAGTTCGTGGGCGAGTTTAGGAACTCAAGGGTACTTTTGTAGCTGCTATAACGGAGTCCCAGTATTATTACCACTATAATTTTTAATGTGTTTTATATAAAGAAGAGAGCATGTAATATTTTCTTCTCCCTAAAATTTAAAAAGAGATTGATTACCACCTAAAAATTTGTGTAGCTCCGCCTATAAGTTATTACGCACAGTCCTAAGCTTGATTTTTCGAAGCAAACTATGCCATCAAACTTGGTTTCTCAAATGTCAGAGCCGTGGTCCAACTATCGGAAACAGAACAAGTTATGAAAGAAATGGACAATTATGACATGAATCAACTAGCACTCTCTGAGGTCCGTTGGACTGGAGCAGGTAAACACAATCTGGATATAGGGTACATATTATCCTTCACATCGGCATCAAGATGAAAAAAAAGCGGGTGTTGCTATAATGCTCTTTAAAAAAGCCAAAAATAGATCCCCACGAACGAAATGGTCATTACAGCCCGATTTGCAGGGACCAACACGAACTTAACCGCAACAACAAACGACGCTGACGGAGCATCGAAGGACAGCTTCTGCAACACCCTGCAAGCCCTGGCAAAAAGTATTCTCAGTGATGGCTTGGTTTGTTTTGCTGGTGGCTTCTACACCGAAGTGGGGAATGATAGACCTTACTGCCCACAGGTAATTGGAAGTGAAGGGCTCGGCGAGATGAATGAAAACGGAACACTGCTAGTGGATTTTACACTGAAAAAACGACCT
>CM051262.1:16789287-17071787 GCA_027921565.1 Artemia sinica
TGAAAAAACGACCTACTGACTGGGGGCACAAAAGAATCCCTAAATAGTCTTAAATTTCCACTGCCGGGAGAAATCACGACCAGATCAACCACCCTGAGGGTTTTAGCCACAGAAAATGGGAGTCCCAACTCTGCAAGAATGTGAGGCTTTTCAGAGTACTGCCTATTGTCTGATCACGACTACTGATGATAGTGATGGTAACATTGAGGTAAAGAACACAGATACCAGGCCCAAATAACTCAACCTTTGCCTTCTCGAACTTTCGCGCTGAGGCAATACAAAACGATTAAAAGAAGGGCTTACAATCGAAAACGGCTGGCCGCTACGGTTGGGCCACGCTAAAGAGATTCAAAAGATCATGTCTATCGAGATAAGAGCAAACCCCGATTGGTGAGCTAACGTAAATGGTGGTGAAACAGCAAAACAGTTCTGAAAAACCGCTTGTATCAGAGACCAGGATAACGAGCGAAAGAAGCGCAGGGAGGGATACACACCAATTTTTTGGATAGAAAACCTACCATTGCAGAGAGCGGGAAACGTGGTGACCTCCAAATTTAAACGGACCAGTCAAAGATGCAAGTGGCAAAACGGTCCTCGATACCCATAAAATCTCAAAGGATTGGCCAGGAATTTTCAAAACAAATTCTGAATAGACCCCCCCCCCTCCGCCATATATTCCCTAATACACACCTGCAGCCCGCCTCCTCCTTTTTGAGCCTCCAAATCGACAACGAGGAGCGATCTGATGCAGAAGTCCCGACATTCAGCTCCGCCAGCTTGAAGAAGACAGAGCAGTAGAGAACTGACAGAATAACAGTCGAGATGACAAAAACATCACAAAATGCCTTGTATGAAGTATGTGACTTACACTCTTTTTTCTAGTATGTGGAAGTCTGAAAAAAGTACCCAAAGAATGTAACGAAAAAACTTTTCCAAGAAGGAGACAAACGCAAAAAATGTTACAACTGGATGGGCATCAGTCTCCTATATATTACGGTTAAACTCTTTTCAAATTTTATTTTTCCCGGCTCGTCCAGGCAGCCCTTGATAACGTACTTTTAAGGACAAAAAGTACAGTTCCAGCGGTCCCATTTTTTTTGATAATCTAACCAACACATTACAAACGATGATTGAAAGTGCAATTACTGCGAGACAATATGGTGCCTGATTTTAGTAGACCTCCAAAAATCCTTCGACGTTCCATCGACCAAGGCATGCTTTGGAAAAATACTGAGATATTATGGAATTCCTGAAAAAAAACTTTGTCCCTAATATTTGGTTCATGAAACAAAGATTGCTGTGTTCATACCCAAGAAGGGAATGCTAGATATTTACATCCCTCCTGGCGTAAAACGGGGCTGGGCTTTTTTCTCCGTTCCTATCTCGTCCTCCGTCTTCGACAACATACTCCGTGAATGTGCAGTGTTTGGCATCCAGATTAGAGAAACTCAAACCTAGCTGACATGGATTTGGCTGACAAAATTGCCTTCAATGAAGATGAACCGGGCCCAGCTTCAGGATTTCCTCAAAATTGTTGCAAAAATGCTAGCCGACTTGGCCTCAAGATTAACACAAATGAAGAACCAAGAGGATGGCGACAACTGACTCCCAAATTGGGGGATATTAAGTAAGATATGTCACCTGCTTACACAGTCCATACAGTTCAGGTACCTCGGCAGTATACTAGAAAAATTGAAGATGAAAGCGAGTGGGAATGCAGGCTAAGTATAGGGCACGCCATTGGAGCTTTTAATCGAGTAAAGGCTATAAGGGCGATCGAAAAAGTATTCTATGAATTGAATTTGAGGCTATTTAATAATAATACCCTTTCTGGACTTCTCTACAGCAATGAGTGTTGGCATTTGAATCAGCAACAAAGGAGATAGATTCTTGCCTTTGAAACCACTTCCTTCAGAGGACCCTGAACATTGACTGTAAGGAATCACGGTCACAAACAAGACATTCAGCTCTATCTCAGGCCAGTTTTTGGTCCAGGACGTCATCCAGCAATCAATACGGCAATACCTTGGGCATGTGGATCCGCAGAAGGATGGGGGGATAGGATCCCGAAGAGAAAATTTTCAGGTACGGCACCCCGGCAACCTCAGGGAGTTCACAGAAGAGGTCGACTAAAATACACTTGTTCTAACCTATCAGCAGGGCATTCCCCACCATTGCCACGACGAATCAACACCAATGGGATGATGATTGGGATTTGCGACTCGCATGACAGGATGACTGATGGCTCTTCGGAGATTCCTGGGTGGCTCTGGCGGCACAGGAAAATCTAAGGTCTCTAATGCAAGAGTTGTGAAAGAATCCTACTTAGCCTAAAAATTCACAAAATTAAAATTAATTCAATTATGCTATTTAAAAATTATAATCTATAAATTATATAAGTTAATCACATTTAGTTTTATATACATGCTCAAAACATCTCAGTGGCAAAAATCTATACTTTCATTTTGTTCTTAAATAGCAGTTCGGAGCTTTTTCATACTTCCTTAGCTTTGATCAATCTCCTAATTGTGAAAAACAGCCAAATTGCAATATTCTATGAGCGTAGGGCTAGGCACATAATAAAACACAAACAAACACACCCCTAACCTGATATCAGAACGACGATCCGCTCAAATTTTAGGCTACATAGAAAAAAAAAGGATTTGATGTTGTGATTACAGATAAAGAGAAATTGGTAGTTTGATCTATCTGCACTAGCTAAATTAGGGTTCTGATATATTTGCCAATTTATTGTTTTGGAATTGTTCTGTGAATTAGTTTTATTCCTAAGTTATGCTTTAAAAGAATAAGTTTTTCAGTATAATTAGTATTATGAATAAAAAGAGGCATCCAAGAATTATGTGCGAACTCCCTTCCTGTTTCTTTTTCAAAATCTAGTACAGAAAACAGGACCGTTTTTACCTGTTCTTGCCTCGGCTGCTTTCTGCTGTTTCTATAAAAAAAAAGAAAAAAAACGTTATTGACATTTACAATTAGTGGAACGATTATTCCCAAAACGAAGCTCCACAATCCTTTTTTCAGCGAACCCCCTAACAAAATGCAGATTCATTAACAAAAAAAAGAGAATCAAAGTCAAACGCTTAGTTTTAAAACCTTGGCTGTTTTTTTTTTTTTTTTTTTTTTTTTTGAAATACTTAAAAATAATGTCGTGCTTGATTATGGCTCAGAATTCAACGTTTATAAATGAATCATTTTTATTATTTCGATTCAAATTGAAGTTACGTGGTCGATGGACTACAGCTCCCTAACTAAACAGCTATCATACAAAACCTGGCAAGGACAATGAACTCCTAAGCATGCTCAAAAATAGACTTATATTTGTGAAGCAGTGCATTTTTAACTCTTCTCTGTTTGTCCCTATTTTTTTTGCCAAAATAAAAACAAAAAAAAGAGATTATCGTGTCTTCAATTTAGAAATTTAATACCGGATGATCAGAGCCTGGATGCAGGCCCAGAATTTATGTTTATTTCCAAGACTGTCGGTGACGCTGCATACAACCTTAAATGTAGAGTTACGATTCCCTGTAAGAGTTTATCAGCCCCTAACATCATTTCTAATTTATGTTTGGTAAGTCTCTACAATATATTTTTTAAAAGGGAATATTAGAAAAAACAGTCTTGAGATATTAAAGTCGTACCGTAATTCTCCCAGGGGTCTGAACCCCAAAAAGGTATTTTTCACGCATACTTGATTTTGCTAAGGAAGGCTACTACCAACCAGCTTTGAGGATGTATACCCTTTAATTACGCAGGTATGGTCATTACTATTTCATCTAGAAGTAATGAGGCCGACGATATCGAAAGCCCGCTTAAAAAAAGGCTAACAGAATATAATCTAAATAAGGCAAATATAAGAGGAAGACAAGATAAAAAGATGCACAAACAAATAACCCGAAAGAGGGATTAAACAGTGACTTGGCTTTCTAAAATTCCTAAGTGGCAATTTTCCTAATTTCACAGAAGTTCTGTGCTTAACTATAAACGTAGTTGTTTTAGAGCACTTGGATAAAAATTAACTTCAATAAGCCAAATTCGGCTTGGGATTTTCCGCATAATTAAATTCGTGCTTAATTAAATTAAGCACGTTGTGGTTAATTTAATTTTATTTTACTAGAATATCCAGATGTTTGCTTTTTATGAGGTTTTCTGAATGCTTTTTAGAGGAGAAAGTTCTTGAGGGGAGGTGGTACCCTTGTATATCAGATTGCATGATAGTTTTTTAAAGAATGGGCTATCACTCCTATTAAAACGTCTTGTGTTTGAACAATTATTAATGATCCCCAGGTGGATATCAAACTGTGATGAGCAGTAATACAAAAATTCTACTTTAAAAATATAAATTCCCAATCCCCATATATTTTTTTACCTATTTAAACCAAGTTCCACAATTTAGCCAGCGTCCAGTTATAGTCCAGGGAAATCCAGGGAAATCCAGGAATTGAAAAAAAAACTTAATTTAATTAAATTAATCTTAATTAAATTAAGATTGTGCTTCCTCATTCAATCACTTTTTAGTTTGTTTGAGAAGAGTTCCCTTCTGCCTAGCTACTTCCCAATATAACCTGATATTTTTATCTTTTCACAATCAGAAAACAGTTACCTTTTTCGTCTATTTTCATTGTCTCCCCGAAATCGTCTTGGCTAGAACTTTTTTTGGATGGACGATGTGGCCATTCAACGAATGTTTTCTCTTGAGTGGTCCTTCTTATCATTTGTTCACTGGGGACGAATCTCCATTTCTTTTTTTTTTCCGATCCGATGCACCCCTTTCCTCTTTCCGGTACCGATTAAAAAACAAAAGTTTTTAAGTTCTAAATGTTCCCCTTCTTCACCTGCTACTGAAAACACATAATAATAAAAAACAGGAACAAGAAGTTATGCATTAAATTACTATTGCAAACCTGTTGTGGTTCCTTTATGGTTAATCAGGTTGAATGTCTCTGAATCCAAATTTATTGTATTTTTCTCTTGAAATAATATGAGGTTTCAAAATCTAATAAGATTCAAGGTTATAATGGCGCAAATGCTTGACAACTAATTTTTGTTTTAATCTCTTTTTTTTTTTACTCAACCATGCATCTTGCGCTACATAATTGGCTATGACCGTAAATTTTTAAGAGACAAACAACAAATAGAATAGAGTTTTATTTTAAAAATTTCTATCACAGCAGGGTTGCCAAATTTAGACTTATCAAATATATATATATATATATATAATATATATATATATATATATATTTATATATATATATATATATATATATATATTATATATATATATATATATATCGACATACAAAAATGACTAACAAGGTAGAGTGAAGTATATGTCTGGTTCAGGTTTCCAAATTGTTGCATGTCAATAAGTTCAAGAATCTCTGCCTTTAAACATTAGTTAAGAAACCCTCGTACATTTTTAAAAAACTGGGGTTAAGGTGATTGGTCCCCCCCGTACTCTAGTAAAATCGTTCATGCCTCCCTTCTTTTGGATTGGAGTAATATAGCCCCAGCTTCCAGCACGACGGGTAACATCCGGACTTACTAATATCATAAAAATACTAACAACGGGGTTTGATAGTTTATCAGGGAATGCTTTTATTAGATCAATTGGGATATTAATGGAAAAATACAAGTTTTTTTTTCAGTTTCTGTATTTTTCTATTATTTGCTTTGCTGAAATTTCCGGGATTTTATTATTTGGAGTTTCACGGACAAGCTGTTTTCCGAGAGAGGGGGGAATGTTTGCACAATGCTAGCTGGCTGTTTATTAAGCTCATTGGCTGTCTGTTCAGGTGTTCATCCAGAAGAAAATCAAGGTTCTTGTTGCACGACCGACCCCCTATTTCTTTTACTTTCTTAAACCATAGCTGAGTTTGCTCTGTTTTAAGTAATTAATATGATTTTACCATAACGAGAAGCAGCACAACGTATTTTTCTTTCTTAATTTGTTTACGGAGGTTAAGGCTTCCTCTTTCTTTTCCGAGGCAAAAAAGTTTTAGTTTCAAATGGATTAGTCCTTTTATTTTTTCATTAATGTAAGGTTTATCTGAGGAAATACCTTCTTGGTAACCTCTGGGAAACAATTTTGGTAAGTTGTCATTAATTTTATTTGAAAAAAACTAATCTTTGAATTAAGATTTACACATACAAAACATCATCCCAACTCTCTCAGACGTAATCCAAGATCCAAAAAATCAAAAAAGACCTTGACTTGTTATTGGCCTGTACGAAAATTCAGGAAACGAGTATTTTTTTTTTTAATTTTTTTTTTAACTTGCAGTGGTTTCAAATGTAGCATAAAATGATAGGTACCACTGAGGGGGGGGGGTAGTTGGAATATTGTGGAAGGTTTTAAGGTTGGTGCAAATAACATCCCAAAACTGGTTCCACCTTTTGTAGTTAGGGAAACCAACAATTTGCTTAAGCACAGATATTTGCTTTGTACAGATAATTAAAGACTTAGTTCGTTTGCGTCTCCTGCTAAAAAGATGATATCTCCTGCGGATAAAAAGATGATCTCTCCATTTGGATATTTTGTCATCAAAAATTCAAGACTTGCTTGTAGTCTGTCATGAAAATTACGATGAGAACAAGCATTCTTGTCCGGGTGAATAATAAAAAGAGCAAATTACTAAATTAGTGTAAGGGCCGCGGTAGGCATTTAGGCTTTGTAGATATCCAAAATGATTTCATCGCAATCACCTAGTCCTGGTACATGGATAAGGGTAGGAGATAGGCAATCTTTTGCGAAACATCATTACTCTCCTCCGTTTTTCCCCAGTGGGTGGTCAACCGGGAGTGGCTTTTGTGAACTCCTGAAAACCAGTCATTTTAAGGAGATCTAGATTTTGTGCTCTACTTCAGTAACTGCAATTATATCAATATGGTTCAATTTTGCTGTTGCTTCTAACTCAACTTACTTATCAAAATTCTAGCTTTTAGCATTCGTAAGGAGAAAACGGGGAAATGATAATGCTTTTTTGATCAAACTCTTAACAACAGATTTCTTCAAAAAAAAAAAGCTTTGTTCTGAGGCAACTTTGGCAGGGTTTAAGTATTAAAAATTAATGCTGGGAGTGTGAAAAACACCCCTAAAAGTAAAAATTATCATTCCGGGTATTGTAGGAAGTTTTATCGTAAGGCTCAAAGTCACACCACCCTGAACCGAGAGACTACTAAACCGGTTTTGAAGTACGAGGGGAAAAGCTTCATTTTTAAAAGTTGGGGTAATTTGAGAGAGCCGCGGGTAAATTTTTGCTCTTTTTTGTAAAATTTTTCTTCTATTAAAGAGGAGAAACTATATCTTTTATCTGAATAATCACGGATAATCAGTGAAGCATTTACTGGTTTACGGTTGAACTTCAAGAGTGAGCTTTAACTGGGCGATGGATGGAGCGATAATTTTTGGGGCAGACTATTAATTATAGGATAATTTTTCGCATGTGAGAACTCTCAAACCAGAGTCACACTGGTAGGGTAGCCAGGGGGGAATAAAGTTTAAGGGAAAGGTTTCCTGGTGATCCGGGAATAAAATCAAACCTTGTTAAATCCGTCAGTAAATCGTAGTACTGATATGAATCTTAATCAGGGGTTGTGGATTCACACCCCACGCTTGACGTTATTCCCCGTGGGTACAGGGACCAAGTATTTAAGAATTTATTCTTTTTAGGGTAAATTTTCATTTACGGAGTAATAAGAAGATATTAGACCAAAAGCGGTCTAGTATATTCTGTTTTTATTATACTTGTCATCTGACAGACTTTGTTCCTAATTTACCATAGCATATTGATTTTTATCCATTTTTAATTTCCCTTGAATTGTACAATAATGTATTCCAACGGATTTTTGCCAAAAAAACATCCACCTAAGATATGAGCCAAATTGCCGATTCCCTTCGAAATTTTCGCTCTCGGGTTCACAACATCCAACCGACCAAAGTCTCTTTGAAATGACCACCAATGGCTTGAACACAAAAGCTCACTAAAGCCTCATTCCAATGGATATCTCAGCTTCCTGCTCAGAGGTAATAACACGGATGTGAGTCGAGGAATTTAACTTGCTTTGGTGGCTCACACATCTCCGACAAAAGCCCCTTCAAAAACATTAAGAGTCACATGGCACTACTGAGCTTCAGTTTTTAAAAGCTCTGATGCCCATCTGGAGGAACAAGAACTTGTCTATAATGCTCAAGGGGAGACTAATCAACTCACTCATCATCTCTATTACGGAGTCTATGACTCTGAATTCTGGACTTTTAATACAGGTGATCATTGCCGTCTCGCTGCCTTCACAACAAAAATGGCTATGACGCATTGCTGGTACTACCTAGCACGATTAAATCTCCAACGTGAATCTTCTCCAAGTCTCAAGATCAAGTAAACCTTCCTCAACAGAATTAAACTGCAAAAACTTTGACGGTTAAGACACATCAAACGCAAGAAAAGCACTGGTCTCCTAGAAAATCTAGGCTGCATAAAGTTTTAAGGACGCTCACATTAGAACTTGTGGCCTCGAAATCGTGACTAGGAATTCCAAGAAATCATTGGGCAATTTTTCTAACTTCGGGTCATTTAGGAATATTCCCTAAATGATCCTCTTGAGGATCATAAGTTGAAAGAGGTGCAGCATGTCTATATACACTGGATTTGGGGATATAGGAGGTAGTTAGACACTTGGGCCCTCTAAGAGAGAGATAAGGTCCAAAGGTTTTCATTATGGGCCTTCGAGTACCGAGACTACACATCCTTGTATAATTCTGGTTTCAATATCCAGTCTTTCCAATAAATGTTCTTACGAAGCTTTGGTTTTCAAAAGGGTTTATTTGCATTATTTTGCTCCCCTTGCCCTGGGGCTGCAGACATCAAGTTGGCCCAAGGGAACACATTTTTTACAATTGGCTGCCCATTGATCAGTTGTTCACTATAAAATGGGTATCAAATATCCCAACTAAATAGCCGAAAACTCTCCCGGCCTCTACGATCGTTCCTTTCTATGCTAGGGGGAAAGATAACAATAACAAAAGAGGTATACATCACTTACTACTAAATCAACGCTATTGCGTCGATTATGATAGCCTATATCTCTATTACCAAATCAATGAAATGCTACACATACACTGTAATGATGATTAACAACACTAGAACACTAGGGGAAAAAGTAACCTTTATGCAGAATAGTGTGTTCCAAAAATAAATTTTTAATAATCAAAGTCTTAAAATTTTTTATTCAATTTTTAATTTAATTCATGCTTACATATTCTCAAAAATAGGAAAAATGGATATATATAAATCCATTTTTATAATGGATATATATAACTGATTAAAATATATAACTGATTAAAATGGATATATATATAACTGATATATATATCAGTTATAGTCAGAAGCTATTTTACCAACAGGCTATTGACCTGATATTGAACCTGATATTATCCAGACACATTGAAGACAATCCCAATAGTCAAATTCCCAAGAGAATATTTTTCTTAACACAGATTTTGAATAAGAAAATAACAACTAATATATAGGAAATTCTTTCTACCCTTCCTCCCCCACCAAAAGAAATAAATAAAAACAAAACAAAGTATAAACAAATACACCCCAAGTCATGTTCAAGTAAAACGACCTGAAACTTGGCTATAAAAAGAATTAGAACTACTTATTTTGGCACAGGGGTGCCCCTTTATCATTTCCAATGGAACACTCTGTTGGGCAAGTCTTTGGGTGGAAGGGGGATGTTGAACACTGTCTTCCTGTGTGCAGATATAATTAGCCATAAATACTCTAACTATAAAAGCCAAAAAAAAAAAAATCTTTTACCTTTCTTTGGCACCAGGAATTTCTTCTATGATTTCTTTAGTGTCAACATAATTTGTGCAGTTGCCAATTCAAAAAAACTTAAAACACAGTAAAAAAAACAGTAGTTGCTGCAATATAGCTGGCCCATACTTCAACAGTAGCATCAAACTAAAAAAAAAATAGCATGAAACTACCCTGAAAATGAATGTTAAAAAAGATATCAAAGAGTAGTCAAACCAATTTCAGAATAATAGTCCAGTAAAAATGCGTTAAGAAAAACATAACTTGGCCTACTCAGTATTGAGCATCCAAATCAACCCAAAATTTCAACAAAAACCAAGAACCTGACAGTAAAAAAAAAGCTCTAATAATATTTTTCCTAGGTTTCTTATGTGTTTATGTATGGACAATTCTACTTGAGTATGGAAATAGTTATACTGACTTCCAAGCAAAATTTTCCGATATTTAATGGTCTAACTTTTAGTAGCCTTTAATGTATAAAACAAGAAAGACAAGCAATTAGGCTTACCAACTTTGTAAGCCATCCCTGGAATACAGGTTAGAGAAACAGATTGGTGGTCGGCATCTTTCTATTATGAGAAGCCTATGCCTAATATAAATTTTGAAAATCTAATATATGTAATTGATAGCATTGGTAAGATGCCCCAGCCATAATGCTAATTCAAAAATTATAAAAAATGATGTTAGAGAAGGCACCAGTTCCCTTGGAGAGGAAGACTAGACGAGTCTATTGGTTTTTGGATGCTCAGAAGAGATCCTACTCTTTCGCAAAAAGGTAAGTGATTACACCTCATTATAGAGGTTGCATGTAGTCAGTAGGTTTTCTTAAAAGGTGAAAGTTTTTGTTTTTTTTGTTTTGTCACCTTAAAAAGTGACAAGGTGGCAGTGCACAGCGTTGACACCTTGGAATTTAGCTTATGTTTTTTAGTTAAATTTAGCTTATGTGTCAGCATTTGTTGGCACACTGGACGACTCGTGCACATTGTTTACACCCCCCCCCCCCCGCACTCAAAACCCAAGCTGCGCCCCTGAAGGGAGAACGGGTAACTGAGTGAAACTTCTGCTTTTACTGCCAATGAAACTTCTGCTGCTTTTTTTCGGCCAATGAAAGCATCTCAAATAACAATAGTTAAAAGAAAAATTTGGAGCGTTTTTACAGATAAAAGGTGACTTTCATACTTTCACAATTTGAGAAATTGGATGACACTCCAGAATAGTTTGTAATTCTTACCAAGTTATTCTAATAATTCTATAAACTACAGCTTCGGAGCAGCCAAACTTATGAGAGCTTAATTTTAAAACGAGCAGAGTTTCAAATAGTTTGTGGAAATAAATTGTAAGTAAGGAGCAACTCAGCTCAATAGAAACCAAAACTCGAAAAAAACAGAATTTTGAACTCAATAGATACATCTAAGAAATTGGCTTATTATGCTGATTTCAAACACATCACATCCAATAGATTAAGGTTGCCCATCAAAAGCTACAAGACTGAGAAAAATTGCGTAATTTTCGAAAAAGGTAAGAAACAACTCCAAAAAGTTAAGGAATGTTTAATGAAAATCGCACCCTTAGATTCGGCGTATCAGAGACCCATAATGTAGAGGTTTCAAGTTCTTATCTGCAAAAATGTGAAATTTTGTATTTTTTTGCCAGAAGAAAGATGCATGTTTATTTGTTGTTTTTTTTCCCAGGGGTGATTGTATCGAGCCAATAATCGTAGAAGATTGGAGAGGGCGCATTCGAACGGAAATTAAAAGTTGCAGTGCCCTTTTTAAGTGACCAAAAATATTTGAGGGCAACTAGTCCCCCCATACCCCTTTTTCCCTAATTTCTCCAATCAAAACTTGGAGATAGTCATTTTGTTCAGCATAATTGAAAGGTCCAATAAGGTAATTGAATACTATGCCTTTGGGGACATGACCCCCTACAGCCCCTGGGAAAAGGGCTGTAAGTTATGAAATTAGCCCATTGTTTACATATAGCATTTGTTGTTGCTAAGTATACAGACATTTTTCAAGGAGGGGAGGGGGGGGGGGTCTGATGAGGGTGGGTTTCCATGGGGAAAATGAACTTTCTGTGGGAGGGAAAGTTTCTGGGTGTGAATATTCCAGGGGAAAATTGACACTAAGGGAATTTTACAGAATTCTTAACTTGAATTCTTCTTATTTGTATTACTTTCTCTTTGCTGACTCAATTTTGTATGTGGAGAGATGTTCCAGGAAAATTATCCAGGAGAAATTTCAGCGGAGTTCAAATTGTTTGGAGGATTTTTCTGTAGAGGGGGGGCGGGGTTAAAATCCTCCATGGAGAACTTATGTAGTAGAAATTCTCCATGGGAAATCTTCCACACAGGAGCAATTTCCCACTGGGGAGGGAAGGGGGGATTTGCAGCAAAAATTTCCATGGAAGGAGGATTTTTCAGTATGATTTGAAAAACGATTGGAAATTAAAGTATTTTTAAAACGAAAGTATGCTAAGGAAATTTTTCAGGCAGAATCGTCCATGAACGATTTTACGGGAGGAACTTTCAGCAACGATGGACTTATCGGGAGGGAATTTTCCAGGGGGGGGGAGTATTTTATGCTGAAGGAACTTTCCACGGAGGAGTTTCCTGTGATGGGAGATAATTCTGTATGGAAGGGAGCCAGATTTCCAGGCATTATTTGAAAAACATCAGAAATTAAATAAAAAAAAGCAAGTTTTTTCAACTGAAAGTAAAGATTAATATTAAAACTTAAACAAGAATTATTCTTTATATGGGGGGGGGGGGGTTACCCCCTCCTCAATACCTGGCCCTTTATGCTAAAGTTTGAATCTTTGTCCCAATCCTCTAAGAACAAATCCTGAAACACAAGGGCCATTTAATTAGAATAAGAAACTCTTTTCAAAATACTAAAAGCTTAAGCATGAAGAGCGAAGCATTATGGAGGGGGAAGCAACCTCATACAGAATAATTTCTAGCCCTTCTAACCCTTCCCCTCTTCTAAAGGAAATAAGAAATTAAGAAACAAATTAAGAAACAAATTTGGACTAGTGTCCAATACAAAAATGTTTTCTCTTGCAAAGTTGAAGAATGTATGCACAAGACTATAGACACGAATTTTTCATAATACACAAGACTAATGACTTTGCATGACTCACCATATATATACAAAAAGGTAAAGTTACAAGAATTATCCATGTATAAAGTTGAGCTAAATTTGAAAATGCATTGTTTTGAGGTTGATAAAAATAACCCCCAGTCAAAGAAGCCCACACTCCTTGACGAAAAACTTCTAGTAGCTGAGATACCATCATGTATTAATTGCTAGACTGTTACCACTTCCTGAAAAAAGAAAAAATAATTTTATTGATAAGTAGGACGCTCAATTATTTCTAGTTGTTTTGAAACATTGATATAAACAAGGTGCAAAAAGAAATGAAAATATCGAGCAGTCTTACAAATTATAGTATCTAATGTAGAATAATTAACTTAGGTGCTGGAATTTTTTTTTTGAAAACCACTTTACCTAGTCCTTCCCTCTCCCCCCTTCCTAACTACATCTTTAATTATTATTATTGTCTTTGAAAAATGAACAAGCCAACCATTCACAATAACTAATGGTTTGATTTTGTCAATGAAAAATGAAACTCTAAAAAAAAACATAATGTGGCTTGTTTTTCTTTGTACAAACGTTTTTGGATACAGAAATACCCAATAGTGAACAGTATTATATCAGATAGTTTGAAAATAAGGTGAATTAAATTAAAGGTGACTCTAAAATACAATTAATAGATATTTTTTGCATACTCGAAATTAGGATTTTATTATTATAATGCTTTCTTCAAAAGCTTTGTATACAGCCTAGGCCCTAGGGTTATACCTAAGCCCCATTTGAGGGGGGGGGTACAATTTTCAGATTAGGGAAGATCACTTGATTTGGTAAGTGTTGAATAGTATATTGAACAGTAGGCTACTACTCTTTTGTTATAGAAGGGTTTCTTTCAAATAGAGAACAAATGCACACAACTACATAACATTCTATCTTGTCTTTCTTATTCTAGTGCTCTGAGTTTCAAGAAATATTCACACATGTTTGCTACATAACACCCAACTTTAATGCAGTGGTTTTTAAAATGGAGTCTAAACCCTACTGCGTCATTGGCGCTTTACTGAAACCAATTTTATTAAAAATAGTTTCTTTTGAACCTAATATTGAAAAATAAACATTAAAATTATAGTAAAATTTTGAACTGATGAGTTGTTAGCAATTAATATCATTATATATCAAATATTTAGTTTAATTTATTAGTTCTTTCTAAGTTGTTCAAAACGAATATAGTTTCACTACAAACAAGAGTTTTGGATACTGCCCCCCTCCCTTAACCGTAAATAAAAACCAAAAGCCTACTGCGTCATTGGCGCTTCACTGAAAACGAATTATATTACAAATATTTTCTTTTCCAGTTCTTGACAGCATTGAAAATAAAAATAAAAATTAGAGTGAAATAAATTCTTTGTACTGATGGATTTCTCAACAACAAATATCATTATATATCAAATATTCAATTAGATGTTGTTTATACTTTCCAAACCTGTTCAAGACGCATATAGTTTTCAGTAAAGTGCTAATGACGCAGTAGGTTATAGACTTTTACAGTGAGAGAAGGAGGCGATACCCAAACTCTTGTTTGTAGTGATTTTTGTTTGTTTTCAAGCTTGATTTGCATATTCAATTTAAGTTCACTCGTTTTAAGATTTATTTATACATTAACGTTAATATCTATTGTATGTTTGTTTGGATTGATTGTTTATTTAATTTCTGTTCGTTTTGAGTTTCATTTATACTTCAATAGCATAATATTTTTTTTCGTTTTAAGCTTGATTTTCATATTCAATCTAAGCATTACTCGCTTTAAGATCTATTTATTCATTTATATTATTACTTGTTCTACGTATTTTCCTATGATTGTTTATTTAACTTCTGTTCTTTTTAGGTTTTATTAGTAATTTCTGGTCGTTTTGAGTTTGAATTTTAACAGATATTTTTATCTGCTGAGCTTAAGTTTAAAATGGCCTTTACTTTTCTTTGAAAAATTTATTTTTCGGAGAGTTTTTTTCTAATTAATTTTTGTTCGTTTTCTAATTGCAAAAAGTTTTCAAGTTTTTAAAAATTCCTTATTTCAAATCAAACTTAAAAAAAAAAAAAATCAATCTTCTTATCAAAGTATCAAAACTGTTTTTTTGTTTTAAAAAAACTGGTATCCAAAGTAATAATATCAAAGTGAAAAAAGTTTGCCCCCTTTGAAGTTTATACGACGACCCCTTCTATATGAAGTGCATCTGGGAAAAAATAAATGGAGTGTGGGGGGAGGCCAGCTGCCCTCTGATCACTTTTTACTCTTAAAAAGTGAATTACAACTTTCGATTTCCAATCAATGAGCCCTCTATGAAGTTTATATGAGCATCCCTTCCATAACAACAATATATGCCCCCAGGGCATAACTTACAACGCCTACCCTCGGACCCTGAGCGCGCTGGGGGCTGTGTCGACATCGGAGTTTTTGTTATCTGAACTATATTAAGTGCGTCTGTGACAAAAAATAAATGGAGTGTGGGAGGGGGGGCTACTTGCCCTCGGATATCTTTTGACTCTTAAAAAGTGAACTAGAACATTCAATTTCAATCAAATGAGTCCTCTCTGAAGTTTATACGAGCATCCCTTTCATAAGAACCATACACGCCCCAGGACAAACACTTACAACGCCTACCCTCTCGGCCATGAGGGGTTGTGTTGACACCGGAGTTTTTGTTATCTAATTTTTAAACAATTTAAAAAAAAAACTGGCTATCTCAAATTTGTAGTGGATGGGTTGTGTGGAAAAAAGGGCATGGGGGGACTAGGTGCCCTTAAATCTCTTGACTCTTAAAAAGTGAACTAGAACTTTCAATTTCCAATCAAATGAGATCTCTATGAAGTTTATACGAGCATCCCTTTCATAAGAACCATACAAGCCCTTAGGGCATAACTTAGAACGCCTTCTCCCGGGCCCTGGGGGGTTGTATTGACACCGGAGTTTTTCTTATCCGACCTTTGTAACTATTTTATTTTTAACAAAAATGTCTATCTCAAAATTTTCATCAGATGAGCTTTGGAGAAAGAAGGCGTGGAGGGGGGGGGGGGGGAGGGTGGGTGCAGTTGCCCTTGGATCTCTTTTTGACTATTAAAAAGTGAACTCGAACTTTCACTTTCCATTCAAATGAGCCCTCTCTGAAGTTTATACGAGTATCCCTTTCATAAGAACCATATATGCCCCAGGCCATAACTTACAACGCCTCCCCCTGGGCCCTGGGGGGTTGTGTCGACACCTGAGTTTTGTTATCTGACTTTGAACAATTTTGACTTTTGAACAACTTAATGGCTATCTCAAAATTTTATCGGATGTATTCGGGAAAAAAGGGGCGTGGGAGGGGGGGGGAGGCTAGTTGCCTTCCCAATCTCTTTTGACTCTCAAAAACTGAACTAAAAATTTCAATTTCCAATCAAATTAACCCTCTCTGAAGTTTTTACGGGCAACCCTTCCATAAGAACCATATATTCCCCCAGGGCATAACTTAGAACGCCTGCCTTCGGGCCCTGGGGGCTGTGTCGATCCCGGAGTTTTCGTTATTTGGTCTTTGAACTATTTTTAAAAAATGGCGATCTCAAAGTTCGTATCGATGGGTTTGAAAAAAAGGACGTGGGGGGGGGGGGGGGGGGGGGTGGGGGTGGAGGTAGGTGCCCTTCAATCTCTTTTGACTCTTAAAAAGTGAACTAAAACTTTCAATCTCCAATCGAATGATGAGCCCTCTTTGAAGTTTATACGAGCATCCCTTCCAATAAGAACCATATATGCCCCCAGGGCATAACTTACAACGCCTGCCCCGGGCCCTGGGGGTTTGTGTCGACACCGGAGTTTTTGTTATATGATCTTTGAACTATTTTTACACAAAATATATATCTCAAAATTTTTATCGGATACATTTGGGAAAAAAGGGCATGGGGGCTGGTTACCCTCCAATGTCTTTTGACGCCTAAAAAGTGAACTGGAACTTTCAATTTCGAATCAAATGACCCCTCTCTGAAGTTTATACAAGCATTCCTTCCATAAGAACCATATATGCCCCCAGGGCATAACTATAACCCTTTTCCTGAAGACCTAGGAAGGGAGCGCCATGCTCAAAGATATAACTTCCAGAACTTTCAACTACGTTGAACAAAATAGCTATCTCAAAATTTTGATTGGATGTGTTTGGGGAAATGCTGGGCGTGAAAAGGGTGTTAGTTGCCTTCCCATCACTTTCGACCATTAAAAAGGGCACTAGCCATTTATATTTCCAATCAAATGAGCCCTTTTTGAAGTATCAACGAGAACGCTTTCTACAAAAACCTTATACGCCCCCAGGGTATAACTTACAACCCTTGCCCTGAGGACTGTGGGGGGGGGGGGGGGAGCGGGGTTGTCATCCTCAAAGAACTAATTTCCAGAATTTTCAACCACATTGAACAAAATGGCTATCTCAAAATTTCGATTGGATGTGTATGGGGAAAAGGTGGGCGTGAGAGTTAGTTGCCCTCCAATCACTTTCGAATATTAAAAAGGGCACTAGCCCTTTGAATTTCCAATTGAATGATCCCTTTTTGAAGTTTCTATGACAAAGCCTTCTATAAATAGCTTATATGCCCCCAGGGCATAACTTACAACCCTTGCCCTGAGGGCTGTGGGGGAGTGTCCTCCTCAAAAAACATAATTTCTATCTGGAAATCAACTACGAAGAACAAAATGGCTATCTCAAAATTTTGATTGGATGTGTTTTGGGGAAATGGTAGGCATATAAAGGGTGTTCATTGCCTTCCAATCACTTTTGACCCCTAAACTAGAACTCTCTCGATTTCCAATCGAATGAGCCCCCTTTGAAGTTTTTACAACGACCACTTCCATATGAAATGCCTCTGGGAAAAAAAATAAATAAAAAAACATTGGAGCCGTATGGCCTTTGATATAGGCAACGCTACAGCGTTGCCTCTGATGGGAGCGCCTATCCAATCTTGGTAGCATGTAACATAAAATATCCTGCCTTGTGGTCAAACACTTACCAGGACAGCCACTGATTGAAATTAATTAAAAAAAAAACTTATTCCGCAGAATAAGTTTTTCAAAGAAAAGTAAAGAACTCCATTTAAAAAAAATGAGCAAAAATAAAAATCAATAATCTACCAAGCATGAAACTACCATAAATCAGCTTTGATAAATAAATGAACCCAAAACGAACAGAAATTACAATATATAACCAATTCAAACTCAAAACAAGCAGAAATTAACATAAGTTGGCTCAAAACCACTATGCCTTCCCAAGGCCAGAACATAATTTGCACTTTACTGAAAAAAAAAATATAAATGTTTTTTACCTTTTATATAACTTTAATAAATCAAATAATATTAACATTTTGATTACTAAATACCAGTATATGTATATTAAAATGACAATATTTGTATTTTTTTCAGTAAAGTGCATATTATGTTCTGGTCTTGGGAAGGCATAGGGGTTTTGAATGGAAAACTTGATACCATTTGCAAAAAAAAATCTGTTTACTTTCTTTGATAGCTTGGACACTTATGCTATTTTGATTTGGTTAAATTTTATGAGCAGAAGTAGCCCCGAAAGTTGAACATAATACCCTCAGTCGTTCTTGGGATACTGCTGAGATGCCTTATTGTGAATTAGCATTAACACACAGTGCATTTTGATTTAATCTTAAGGCAACGTCTAGTTTTTAAAACATAAAGGCAAATGGGAGGGTGGGCATGACAACAGCAACAAAAAAAATAATAGATTATACCCACGTCGATCTTTACTATAAGATCTTTACTTTTCTTTAATTTCCAATTGAATGAGCCCTTTTTGAGTTTCTATGACAAAACTTTCTATAAACACCTTATATGCCCCCAGGGTATAAATTACAACCCGTGCCCTAAGGGCTGTGAGGGTGGTTGTCATCCTCTAAGACCTAATTTCCAGAACTTCCAACTACGTTAAACAAAATGGCTATATTTTGATTGGATGTGTCTGGGAAAATGGTGGGCGTGAGAGGGGTGTTAGTCTCTCTCCAATCACTTTCAACTAATGAAAAAGGCACTAGCCCTTTTAATTTCCAATCAAATGAGCCCTTTTGAAGTTTCAACGACAACGCTTTCAATAAAAACCTTATATGCCCCCAGAGCATAACTTACAACCCTTGCCCTGAGGGCTGGTGGGGGGGGGGGGGGGGAGGAGAAGGTGTCATCCTCAAAGACCTAATTTCCAAAACTTTCTGCAAAATTGAACAAAATGGCTATCTGAAAATTTCGATTGGATGTGTTTGGGGGAATGGTGGGCGTCAGAGGGGGTTTAGTTACCCTCCAATCACTTTCAATTATTAAAAAGGCCAATAGCCCTCTCAATTTCCAATTGAATGAGCCCCTTTTGAAGTTTTTACGACAACTCTATCTATAAAAAGCTTATATACCCCCAGGGCATAACTTACAACCTTTGCCCTGGGGTTTGGGGGGTTTGTCATCCTTAAATACATAATTTCCAGAACTTTCAACTATGTTGAACAAAATGGCTATCTCTAAACTTTGATTGAATGTGTGTTTGGGGAAATGGTGGCCGTGAGAGGGGGGTTAATTACTCTCTACTCGCTTTTGACTATCAATAAGGGCAATTTCAATTTCCAATCAAATGATTCCTTTTTGAAATTTCTACAACAACATCCTATATAAACCTTATATGCCCCCAGGGCATAACTTACAACCCTTGCACCGAGGGCTCTGATACACTGAGCGCAAAACCCCTGTGCCTTCCAAGGCAGAACAAAATTTGCGCTTTACTGAAAAAAAATAAATGTTTTTACTTTTATAACTTTATTAAATCAAATACTTTTAACATTTTGATTACTAAATATCAGTATATGTATATTAAACTGACAATGCACTTTCATTTGTATTTTTTCAGTAAAGTGCAAATTTAGTTCTGGCCTTGGGAAGGCATAGGGTTTTGTGCCCAACTTATGTTGGTTTCTGCTCGTTTTGAGTTTGACTCGGTTATTTATTGTAATTTCTGTTCGTTTTGGGTTTCATTTATTTATCGATGCTGATTTGTGGTAGTTTCGAGCTTGGTAGATTATTTGATTTTATTTTTGTTCATATTTTGTTTAATGGAGTTCTTTACTTTTCTTTGAAAAACTTATTTTGTGGAAAGTTTTTTTAATTAATTTCTGTTCGTTTTATATTGACATAGTCTTTTCAGGGAAAAAGAAAATAATACTTTAAATCTTTTTGTTTTTTAAGACTTTATAGTTTGGCCTGCTATTTGTATGCTGGAGAAAGATTTTCAGCAATTTTTAACAACATACACCCTTTTAAAAATCTGGACACAAAAAGTAGCCTACTGTTTAACTTAGTTTCATACCTCCTCTAGTTGACATGAAATGGAAAACTGGATAGCATTTGCAAAAAAATCTGTTTACTTTCTTGATAGCTTGGATACACTTACACTATTTGATTTGGTGAAATTTTAAGAGCAGAAGTAGCTTCGAAAGTTTGAACATAATACCCTCAGCCGTTCTTGGGATACTGCTGAGATGCCTTATTGGGAATTAGCATCATCACAGTACATTTTGACTTAATCTTAAGGCAACATTTAGTTTTTAAACATAATGGGCAAATGGGAGAGTGGGAGTGGAATGGGAATTAGTTGCCCTCCAACCACTTTCGACTGTTAAAAAGGGCATAAGCCCTTTCTATTTTCAATCGAATGAGCCCCTTTCGAAGTTCCCACGACAACTTCGATAAGAAGTGCCCTGGTCTAAACAACAACAACAACAAAAAATATACTAATCACTTTCGACTATTAAAAAGGGCACTAGACCTTTGAATTTCAAATCAAATGAATTTCAAAGAAAATTCCTTTTCTGAAGTTTCTACAACAACACCTTCTATAAAACCTTATATGCCCCCAGGGCATAAGTTAAAACCCTGCCTGAGGGCTGTGGTGGAGTATCCTCCTCAAAAACATATTTTCTATCTGTAAATCAACTACGCTGAACGTAATGGCTATCTCAAAATGTTGATTGGATGTGTTTGGGGAAATGATGGGCGTGGGGGGGGGCTAGTTGCCCACTAGCCCTTTGAATTTCCATCGAGTTAGCCTTTTTTGAAGTTTCTACAACAACACCTTCTATAAAAACCTTATATGCCCCCAGGACATAACTTAAAAACCCTTGCCCTGAGGGTTGTGGGGGAGTGTCCTTCTCGAAAACCTATTTTCTAATCTGGAAATTAACTAGCCTATGCTAAACAAAATGGCTATCTCAAAATTTTGATTGGATAAGTTTGGGTGAATGATGGACGTGGGGGGGGGGGGGCTAGTTGCCCTCCAATCACTTTCGACTATTAAAAAGGGCACTAGTCCTTTGAATTTCCAATCAAATGAGCCCCTTTTGAAGTTTCTATGACAACGCCTTCTATAAAAACTTTATATACCCCAGGACATAACTTAAAACCTTTGCCCTGAGGGTAGTTGGGGAGTGTCCTCCTCAAAAACATATTTTCTATTCCCTCCAATCACTTTCGACTATTAAGAAGGGAACTAGCCATTTGGATTCCCAATCGAATGAGCCTCTTTTGAAGTTTCTACAACAACACCTTCTATAAAAACCTTACATGCCCCCAGGCCATAACTTAAAAACCCTTGCCCTGAGGGTTATGAGGGAGTGTCCTCCTCAAAAACATATTTTCTATCTGGAAAACAACTATGCTGAAAAAAATGACTATCTCAAAATTTTGATTGGATGTTGTTTGGGGAATGACGGGCGTGGAGGGGGGGCTAGTTGCCCTCCAATCATTTTCGACTATTAAAAAGAGCACTAGCCCTTAGAATTTCCAATCAAATGAGCCTGTTTTGAAGTTTTTACAACAACGCCTTCTATAAAAACCTTATATACCCCCAGGGCATAACTTAAAACCCTTGCCCTGAGGATTGTGGGGGAGTGTCCTCCTCAAAAACATATTTTCTATCTGGAAATCAACTATGCTGAACAAAATGGCTATCTCAAAATTTTGATTGGATGTGTTTGGGGAATGATGGACATGGGGGGGGGGGGGCTAGTTGCCCTCCAATAACTTTGGACTATTAAAAAGGGTACTAGCCCTTTAAATTTCCAATCGAATGAGCCTGTTTTGAAGTTTCTACGACAACACCATCTATTAAAACCTTATATGCCCCCTAGGGCATAACTTAAAACCCTTGCCCTGAGGGTTGTGGGGAGTGTCCTCCTCAAAAACCTATTTTCTATCGGGAAATCAACTATGCTGAACAAAATGGCTATCTCAAAATTTTGATTGGTTGTATTTGGGGGAGAGATGGGCGTGGGGGGGATAGTTACCCTCCAATCAATTTTGACATTTAAAAAGCGTACTAGCCTTTGAATTTCCAATCGAATGAGCCTGTTTTGAAGTTTCTATGACAACGCCTTCTATAAAAACCTTATAGGCCCCCAGGGCATAACTTAAAACCCTTGCCCTGAGGGTTGTGGGGGAGTGTCCTCCTCAAAAACATATTTTCTATCTGGAAATCCACTATGCTGAACAAAATGGCTATCTCACAGTTTGATTGGATGTGTTTGGGGAATGATGGGCATGGGGGGGGGGGCTAGTTGCCCTCCAATCGCTTTTGACTATTAAAAGGGTACTAGTCCTTTGAATTTCAAATCGAATGAGCCCTTTTTCAAGTTTCTATGACAATGATTTCAATAAAAACCTTATATGCCCCCAGGGCATAACTTATAATCCTTGCCCTGAGGGTTGTGGGGGAGTGTCCTACTCAAAAATATGTTTTCTATCTGGAAATCAACTACCCTGAACAAAATGGCTATCTCAAATTTTTTATTGGATATGTTTTTTGGGAATGTTGGGTGTGGGTGTGGGGGGGGGGTGTCTAGTTGCCCTCCAATCACTTTCGACTATCAAAAAGGGCACTAACCCTTTGAATTTCCAGTTGAATGAGCTTTATTGAGGTTTCTACAACAATGCCTTCTTTAAAAACCTTATATACCCCAGGGCATAACTTAAAAACCCTTGCCCTGGTGGTTGTGGAGGAGTGTCCTCCTCAAAAACATATTTTCTATCTGGTAATCAAGTATGCTGAACAAAACAGCTATCTCAAAATTTTGATTGGATGTGTTTGGAGAATGATGGGCGTGGGGGGGGGGGGCTAGTTGCCCTCCAATCACTTTCGACTATTAAAAGGGCACTAGCCCTTTGAATTTCCAATCAAATGAGCCTGTTTTGAAGTTTCTACAACAACACCTTCTATGAAAACCTATATACCCCCAGGCCATAACTTAAAACCCTTGCCATGAGGGTTGTGCGGGAGTGTCCTCCTCAAAACATATTTTCTATCTGGAAAACAACTATGCTGATCTAAATGGCTATCCCAAAATTTTGATTGGATGTGTTTGGGGGAATGATGGGCGTGGGGGGGGGGCTAGTTGCCCTCCAATCACTTTTGACTATTAAAAAGGGCACTAGCCCTTTGAATTTCCAATCGAATGAGCCTGTTTTGAAGTTCCTACAACAACGCCTTCTATAAAAACCTTATATGCCCCCAGGGCATAACTTAAAACCCTTGCCCTGAGGGTTGTGGGGGAGTGTCCTCCTCAAAAACATATTTTCTATGTGGAAATCAACTATGCTGAACAAAATGGCTATCTCAAAATTTTGATTGGATTTATTTGGGGAATGATGGGCGTGGGGGGGGGGGGGGGCTAGTTGCCCTCCAATCACTTTTGACTATTAAAAGGGTACTAGCCCTTTGAATTTCCAATTGAATGAGCCTGTTTTGAATTTCTATGACAATGCCTTCTATAAAAACCTTATATGCCCCCAGGGCATAACTTAAAAACCCTTGCCCTGAGGGTCATGGGGGAGTGTCCTCCTCAAAAACATATTTTCTATCTGGAAATCAACTATGCTGAACAAATGGCTATCTCAAAATTTTGATTGAATGTGTTTGGGGGAATGATGGGCGTGGCAGGGGGGGGGGGGGGGCACTAGTTGCCCTCCAATCACTTTCGACTAACAAAAGGGCACTAGCCACTCCCATTTCCAGTCAAATGAGCCCTTTTCGAAGTTTCTACAACAACTACTTTGATGCAAAGTGCCCAGGTATGGAGAAAAAAAGCAAAAAACAACACATTATGCCCACATTGTTCTTTACTTAGGCAGCGCTTATAATAGGGCACTAGCCCTTTGAATTTCCAATTGAATGAGTCCTTTTTGAAGTTTCTACAACAAAGCTTTCGATAAAAACCTTATATGCCCCCAGGGTATAACTTACAACCCTAGCCCTGAGGGCTGTGGAGTGTCCTCCTCAAAAAACGTTTTTTCTATCTGGAAAACAACTTATGCTGAACTAAATGGTTATCCCAAAATTTTGATTGGATGTTTGGGGGAATGATGGGTTGTGGGGGGGGGGGGGGGTTAGGGGGTAGTTGCCCTCCAATCACTTTTTGACTATTAAAAAGGGCACTAGCCCTTTGAATTTCCTATCGAATGAGCCTGTTTTGAAGTTCCTACAACAACACCTTCTATAAAAACCTTATATGCCCCCAGGGCATAACTTAAAACCCTTGCCCTGAGGGTTGTGGGGGAGTGTCCTCCTCAAAAAAACATATTTTCTATGTGGAAATCAACTATGCTAAACAAAATGGCTATCTCAAAATTTTGATTGGATTTATTTGGGGGAATGATGGGCGTGGGGGGGGGCTAGTTGCCCTCCAATCACTTTGACTATTAAAAAGGGCACTAGCCCTTTGAATTTCCATTGAATGAGCCTGTTTTGAAGTTCTATGACAATGCCTTCTATAAAAACCTTATATGCCCCCAGGACATAACTTAAAACCCTTGCCCTGAGGGTTGTGGGGGAGTGTCCTCCTCAAAAACATATTTTCTATCTGGAAATCAAACTATGCTGAACAAAATGGCTATCTCAAAATTTTGATTGAATGTGTTTGGGGGAATGATGGGCGTGGCAGGGGGGGGGGGGGGGCACTAGTTTGCCCTCCAATCACTTTCGACTATTAAAAAGGGCACTAGCCGCTCCCATTTCCAATCGAATGAGCCCTTTTCGAAGTTTCTACAACAACTCCTTTGATGCAAAGTGCCCAGGTATGGAGAAAAAAAGCAAAAAACAACACATTGTGCCCACATTGTTCTTTACTTAGGTGTACCGTGAGCAAAATGCGATATATTTAAAATACAAAGATTCTTTCCTTCTAAAGATGATTCTGACAGAAATTAAAAGTCCCCTAATTGAGTTCAAATACCGCTTCCAAGAGTCTAAATTCTTAATCAGCAAAAAGAGAAATTGCATTCTAGCTTCAGTCAAACAACAACGCTAGTCGGTTTGAATTTCGCTAAGATAATTAGTAACAAAAAAGATGCTACGCACAATATTTCTAAGGAAGTTTAAACTATAAGAGCCGTGTGAACGTTTGAATCATCAGAAATAATGAAGACAGATTATTGGACGATGGTTTCGCATCCTTGGGCCACCTGAGCCAATTGTGAGCCAGTCCTCACAGCACAGGACAAAAAAAAACTATGTTTGATAGTGGGGTAAAAGTGCTTTTTGGGGGCATTGGTAAATCAGATTTGGAGGCATTCGTAAATCAGATTTGGAAGGATTCGTAAATCAGATTTGGAAGGATTCGTAAGTAGATTCAGGACCATTTAGAGAGAACTTTTTCGATGTTCAAGCCTTGCAATTCTCTCATTGTTGTATCTCAGTCACCGTTGTGTCACTTGAAGTGACCTACTGCTGTTCACCTAAATATGTAAGTCTCAATAAATCCATTGCTTTTTACCTGTGTTTATTTCATTTTATATGTCCGTATCTAGCCTAATGATAGCTAATTAGTTCGCATGTCTCCAAGGCACGTTCCCAGAGGAATCTGATCTCCAGATAGCTCGAGGAGAAGAGGTCACATCTATATGGCTACACATTTTCTTTTCTCTCATTAATTGAGGGTGGCGTAAGCCTTATTGACACGATCTTTAGCGTTATAAAGCGGCGCTATTGGAGAACTTATAAGGTGTAAGTTCACGGCTTCAAGGTACGATATTCGATTTGACGCGGTCAATATTTATGACCATAATTAAGCCCAGTCTTTTTCTTTCATCGCTAAATTTTCCTTTATAACCACAAATATCGTTCTTTCACCGCTACAAATGGCGCGAGTCGGAAATTGGAGAAAAACTTGCGAACTAATTAGGCTATGAAACTTTGTTTTGGCGGCCCCCTCGGATTTTCTATAAGAAAATCGACCCATGTCCTAACCAAGATGGATATTATCAAAAACAAGAAATTAATCCCATATATATGAAATATTTTGTCTTAGTGCAGATTATAATTATTTTAGGCCTACACATAAAATAGGATACCAGTGTAATTATGTGCTGCACGCTTGCTTATTCATTTGTTTCTTACTCGAGAAATATAATGTAAAATTAAATTGTATAGCAATTACTAGCTACGCTTTAAAGCTATATCTCAACCAGTCATAGAGGTATATCACGACCAGAATAAAGCTCGGAAGTCCTAACTTTACTTTCCTAACCTATCTAATCCTAAAATATTTATTCTGTTTTACGCCTACAAATCAGTTTTCTTTGGCCAATGCCACAAAATGATTATATAATAAAAAAAATAACCTAAGTTAAAAATTAAAGTGCTGTTGAAAAAATATAATAATAACAAAGTAGTGAACAAACGAATTTTGCAAAAAAACGGGTAAATTAATGATAAATTAATTCTAGAAACAAAAAATAAGATGAGGCTTAAGAATATCATCATAATCCTCGTTGTTCACGCAGTGGCCCAAGATATTTTAAAACATGGAGTAATATTCAAGCATGAAAATTCATTGCTGGCTAGCCATGACGCAAGGAAGATCTTTATGAAATTGGACCCCAAACCCTTCGAGACCTTGTTTCAACAAGTAACAAGACTAGAAAGAAACACGAATGAACTCAAAGAATCGACCAATTTCTGGTGGAACATGCTACTGGCCGTATGTTCGTATTCACGACTTCCCTGACCATAAGAAACCATATTGACTTGTAATTACGGAAAAATCCTGAGACTAAGAAGGCGAAAACCAAGAGAAGAACACGGGGAAACGGCTGAAATGCAGAGGTTAAACCCGGAACCCCATGAGAACGTCTAAGCCAAGAAAAAGGGAAGACATTAGAAAACAAGTGGGTATAGAGGTCTCCACTCGTCCTTGCTATGTCTTGTTCCCTCATTGTAAGGTTGTTTACGTAAAACCGTGTGGTTATGACGCTGCAACATGCGTTTCTTAAACAGCACGGACGTGCGTGAACAATACAGGCATGAAATATGTTGTAAAATGAGACCTCAAACTAATCATGTAGCATAAACTCTGTTTAAATGATTATTTTAAATCTAATACAAAATTACTAAGTGTCGAAAGAAGTTACAATAAAGTGTATGTAGTAGTGTATATTAGAAAGCATAATAACATATCACACTCACAGTCAAAGAATTAATGTTTTATATTGTCGTTAGGCTATAACAACTTAGAAGAAACTTCTATGTATTGAATTTCCCAATGGGAATTATGTCGTTTTATTATAACCAACGTTATATAGTAATGTCAGTGTATCTTTTTATATTATCTTGTGGGGTAATCGCCACCCTAAAATGTACCCAATCGATACATAACTTATTTGTACTATGAGTATTTACTTTAAAGAACGTGTGATTCTGCCTCGTTATTTTTATTACAGGAAGTGGATTGACACATTGGATATCAAGAATTACAATGAGTTGCCCAGTGCAGATACAACCTAGTAGCATCTATTTTCATCATACCTCAACCAACAAAGAGTACTCGCCATACACTCCAGGCAATTTTCATCCCAGCTTCGCCTACAAAAACAACAGTTACCTTTGATCATTGTTTCTTTGACCACAAACCATATTACGTATCAGGTAATATTATATTTGAATCTCAGTATCCAGTGCTTTATTGAACTATATAATCACATAAATTCTGAGAACCCCATCGACCAGTACAAGATATAAGTACATAAATATCGCCTTTGATAATCATTATGGACCCATATACCATATGACCGTATAGTCATGATACTTGATGACCCCAAAAACTATTTATGTGTCACAGACTCACGCGTCGAATCCCTTTCGACCATCTCTCGGAACCCATCCTATCCCCTCTGTGTGGAAAATTCGTATCTCTGTTATCCCATAAATGTTACGAGATAATTTCTGAACAATGGACCTGGAAACCAAAATTAACTCCAGTGACCAACCCCTCAGTGACAATATACCCCTCCCACAAGTTAAAGACAATATGTTGAAGGAGTCACTATAGTTTGATGTCGACCTGTTCCAAACCCAAACTTCAATTCCCCCATGATTAACCTAGGAATTACCGCAAAGGTTAATAGATGCAAGCCATGAGCTAACAATTTTCTAAGAGACACAAATGAACAATTTTATGCGAGAATACATTCTCTATGTGCCTCAAATATCTCAAAAATGATATGCTGAGAAGAAAATAAACACACTCCCAGTGTTCGACCCCTTGATGATAAGGCACCCTATGAACTGTCAAAAAGCAGGTGAGAATGAACTCTGATAGCATATTCCCACACCTGTAATTGGAAGCATCATTTCCCAGTTGACAATTAGAGAAAGCTTATCGTGTGAACACAATCGTGCTTGAACTGTACCATGAAGAAACCATAACGTAAGTGCTTTAAAAATTTTGCCAAGACGAAAAGAATGAAGGACAATAATTTACAACAGAAGGAATGAGTACGTTAAGGACTCGAATGGTGATGAAATAGATGTGAATTTTACATATGTTACTTCTTAATAACTTTGATAACTCGAGAATCCCAATATCCTATCATTAACATTGTGTAGCAAACATCCCCAGTGAAAGTTTTTTAATGTTACCAGTGAACATGGTAAACCAAATATTGTGTGTTTTTAAATCGTTCTTGTATGTAGTGTTAGATGTCCAGATAGAGTTATGTGTAGCGTTTGTCGAGCTATTCATTTAATGTAGCATAGATAGAAAGTAGTGTGCCATATAGACAGCAAATCAAAAAAAGCCTTGTAAAAAGTGAATTCAAAAAAATCTTATGTAAAGGTAGAATAGCCCCAACCTTGTTGAAATGTAAAAGTAATCAGTGTTAGATGTAGAAAAAAAATAAATATCTTTAGTATAGTAGCTAGCCTAGAACCATAAATAATCTTAGTCCGGTAGACGAATTTTAGATAGGGATGTAGAATAAATAAGAAAAGTAATAGAGAAAATTTTTAGCACTCCTGATTAAGCCATAACATAAATATAAAATAATTATGTAGAAGAAATAGTTAATAAAATGCGAACATTTCCAAAGCCCAAAGGCAAGCAAGTCATAATGACGGAACGTCATTAATTAATGGGACGGGCAATATGTACCATGAGCAAAATGCGATATATTTAAAATACAAAGATTCTCTCCTTCTAAAGATGATTCTGACAGAAATTAAACGTCCCCTAATTGAGTTCAAATACCGCTTCCAAGAGTCTAAATTCTTAATCAGCAAAAGAGAAATTGCATTCTAGCTTCAGTCAAACAACAACACTAGTCGGTTTGAATTTTGCTAAGATAATTAGTAACAAAAAAGATGCTACGCACAACATTTCTAAGGAAGTTTAAACTATAAGAGCCGTGTGAATGTTTGAATCATCAGAAATAATCAAGACAGATTATTGGACAAAGGATTTGCATCCTTGGGCCACCTGAGCCAATTGTGAGCCAGTCCTCACAGCACAGGACAAAAAAAAACTATGTTTGATAGTGGGGTAAAAGTGCTTTTTGGGGGCATTGGTAAATCAGATTTGGAGGCATTCGTAAATCAGATTTGGAAGGATTCGTAAATCAGATTTGGAAGGATTTGTAAAGTAGATTCATGGACCATTTAGAGAGAACTTTTTTGATGTTCAAGCCTTGCAATTCTCTCATTGTTGTATCTCAGTCACCGTTGTGTCACTTGAAGTGACCTACTGCTGTTCACCTAAATATGTAAGTCTCAATAAATCCATTGCTTTTTACCTGTGTTTATTTCATTTTATATGTCCATATCAAGCCTAATGATAGCTAATTAGTTCGCATGTCTCCAAAGGCACGTTCCCAGAGGAATTTGATCTCCAGATAGCTTGAGGAGAAGAGGTCACATCTATATGGCTACACATTATATTTTCTCTCATTAATTGAGGGTGACGTAAGCCTTGTTGGCACGATCTTTAGCGTTATAAGTGGCGCTATCGGAGAACTTATAAGGTGTAAGTTCACGGCTTCAAGGTACGATATTCGATTTTTGACACAGTCAATATTTATGACCACAATTAAGCCCAGTCCTTTTCCTCCACCGCAATAATTTCTCTTTACAGCAACAATATCTTTCTTTCATTGCTACATAGGCAGCGCTAGTGCACTGCTTATGATTGGGCACTAGCCCTATGAATTTCCAATTGAATAAGTCCTTTTTGAAGTTTCTACAACAAAGCTTTCAATAAAAACCTTATATGCCCCCCAGGGTATAACTTACAACCCTAGCCCTGAGGGCTGTGGAATGTCCTCCTCAAAAACATAATTTCTATCTGGAAATCAACTATGCTGAACAAAATGGCCATCTCAAAATTTTGATTGGATGTGTTTGGGGAACTGGTGCGTGTGGAAGGGTGTTAGTTGCCTTCCCATCACTTTTGGCCCTTAAAAAGGTACTAGAACTCTTGATCTCAAATCCAATGAGCCCCCTTTGAAGTTTCTACAAACAACCCCTTCCATATCAAGTGCCTCTGAGAAAAAAAAATAATAATAATAAATAAGTAAATAAATAACAAAACATTGGAGCCATATGGCCTTTACTATAGGCAATGCTATAGCATTGCCTCTGAAAAATAATATATATAAACCTATAGCAATACAAGATTCAGTAAGACTAGTATAGCTAACTTTTGGGCATTAGGACATTGCCTAATATAGATGAGACAGGTGATTTAGTGATAGACATGCTGCCAAGGGTGTAAAAAGCTGTTAGTGGGGGATTTAGGTGCATCAAGCTGGTAATGATTCTTAGATGGTGCATATTTATTGATACTGTTAGACATATTAAAACCTAACACATTATTATTGAAGATAAGATATTTATTATTCCATTGCAAAGGGGGTGCCATCATAATAGGGTATGGAGCAGTTGCAGGAGTGCACACATTTTTTAGGTAGTTCTGTTTCAGCAAATGATTAAGTCCTTTTCCCCAGCCTCTATTCTGGAATATAAAAGCAAAAATTTCTATAAAACTGGTCAATCGAAATTCTAAGAAAAGGGCTGGCTCCAATTTCTTTAGTAGTAGACACATACAAAGTTTAATCAAAAAGTATTGAGACTGACAAGATTAATTGTAAAATGGTTTGAGTATGAACTTGCACATGCTATATTAATCTAACTTTATGTGTTGGGAAAATATATCAGACATAGATTAGACTAAAATTGTCTCAGTTGGCTTCTAGGTGCAATTGGGTAAAGTGAATTTTACCATCCTGCTGGACTTAGTTCCAAAGCTGCTCTCAGATGAGCAAAAAGAAAACCAAAAACAGATTGCCACTGATTTGCTAGTGTTCTGAATCTGATATTTTTTTTTTTTGTTTTTTTTAATCAGTTATAACTGGTGACAAGGGTATATAGCTACAATCCAGAAACAATTGTACAATCTTTGCAGTGGAAGACACCTGATTCACTACAACCCAAAAAAAAATCTCATCAAGTTTGGAGTCAAGTGAAGGTCATGTGACTGTTCATGAGTATGCTCCAAAAGGACAGACCACAACAAAGGAGTACTGCATTGACTTCCTTTGCTGTTTACAAAACACTCTATGAAGGAAAACATCCAAGATTTAAAAGTCTGGTAGTTGGAAATTGCATTACAATAATGTACCAACCCATTCAGCCCATGTTGTGCAGAAGCTTTTTGGTCAAACATGATATTCCATTTGTTTCTCAACCCCCCATTCACCAGACCTAGTTCCATGCATATTTTTTTTTCCCAAAGATAAAAAAATGGTGCTTAAGGGTAAATGTTTTCAAGATATAGATGAAATAAAACAAAACGTGACATAGCAGCTATGAAGAGTTTCTAAAATTAACTTCCAGAGGTATTTTCAAAAATGGCAGGAATGTTGGAGAACATGTATAGACTCAGAAGAAGCATATTTTGAAGGAGATTGAATATAAATAACATTATCTAATAAATATGTAATTTTTTTACACAGTCTTGTTACTTTTCAATTAGACCTCATATAATGTTGGGTTTTCTATAAAAAAAAAAAAAAAAACTGTATATGCACAAACTTTGAATCCCTTTAAAAAAAAAAAAAAAAAAAACTATAGATTAAGAATGGAGATTTCTGAGTGCCTGTATAAATGGGATGCTGAAGAATACTTGCAAAATTTTCTATTCTCTTTTTGCTTTCCAGTGATGAAATGCTGTTTGGGGTTATGTGCATGTTAATACAAATTGGATATGAAGGCTATGGAATTTTTTTTTTAGACATTGTTCATGTTTGATTTTGCACACATTATTTTTTCACCCAAGTATGGTTACTCTAAAAAGAAAAATAATTAACTAGCATAGATTCATTAAAGAGATAAGAATAGAGGAAGATCTGTCTGCTCAGCAGTAAAGAGACCCACTTTCCTGTTGCTTATCTTCCACCCAAGTCACCAGTCACTTGTACCCTTAGAATAAATTTCAGGCAGACATGAATAATTCCATTTTTTTAGGTGTGATATGTGTTTATTGTATTAGATATGTGAATGCATAATCCTTATTTCATTTAATCCTCATTTCACTGGACAATGTAATTTAAGGTAAATATTCAATTTTTTTACCTTTTTATGAAGCCAAAGTTCTGAGGTGTGTGTGCTCAATGAGAACTCTACTGCCCTAATGTTGATAAAATTAAAGTTAATCATCAGTTTCTGGCTATTGGTACAAACAATTAAGTTTATTAATTTATTGTGTTATATGTGGATAGAGCAGGGTAACTCTGCATGTAATTAATGATGTATGTCCACTCACATGAGCAGTAGTGTTGTTTGTGGGGGGGGGAGGGCAGTTGCTCTTCAAATAATTTGGAGAGAAAAATTGTTATATATAGCACATGTCCCCTGACACTTCAGATGTGAACCCCTCTTGTCTCTCCCCCCCCCCCCCCCCAATGAAAATTCTGTAACTACACCCCTGCACAAGAGGGAAACACTATGCAATTCTGAAAACTACTTTAAATCATTCTAAAATACTTGCTAATACTATTCTTTAAGGTGTACCAATAGATTTCAACCCTCTCCCCTTGATGGTCAACATATGCACCAAATTCTATATAAACAATGAATTTCCCATACTTGACTTCTTTCTTTGAATTGATTTAATGGTTAACAAGCAATAGAACAGCAAATTCACCATGTGACAATTTCATTGAGTATATAGAATTTGGGGTATATATTTAGCCATTAAAGGAGAGGGGGCTTAAAGTTTATTAGTACACCTTAAGACATTTTATCAGTAAGTCTTTTAGAATGTCAAAGTTCTTTTCAGAGTTTTATAGTACTTCTGTTTAGAAAGTAGTAAGAAGAAGAAGGGAATGCAGCACTGATTCCTTCTGCACAAACATTCACTCTTTAAGGAAACACTATCACAGCAAAAAAGCAAAAGTTTGGACCCCCCCCCCCCCCAAAAAAAAAAAAATAAAAATATTAATCTGATATGTAAAAATGTAATGAAAATGTATATAAACAAATTTTGATGCACTTTTTAGTCTTTTTGTACCCCCCCACCCCTAAAAAAAACCCACTTCTTCCGCCCCCCCCCCCCCCCCCCCCCACCCCCCCCCCCCCTGTAGCCCCTCCCTCCCATAAAATCCTTGATACAGCCCTGATGGTTGTACAAATTTATACCAAACCAGTTAAGGAATCAGATTTCATTTTTAGTGTCCTTGGTACTCTAGGTCTGGGTTTTCAGTGTCTTTCATAGGCTCTAATCCTGGAAATATAATTTTTAGTAGGCTACTTCAGCTGAATTGTTACCAGTAGGTCTACCAGGCCTAGTGTAGTAGTTGACCCCTTTACATGGAACACACAAAATTCTGAAAACAACTTAAAAATTCTAAAATTGTCTACTTACTAGTATTATTCCTAAGTGTTTCACTAAGCTTTACACTAGCCAACCTACCTAAAAGGTCAAATATATTGTCCAAATTATATAGACCTGTTCTCAATTAATTATCCTACTGCTTGATTTTATTGATGTTGCTGGTCTGCTATTAAATGTATTTGAAGAGTAATCACATATGAAAAATTCATACAGTATAGGCTATACAATCTGGGCTATATATTCAACCATTAAGGGGAGGGGGGTTTTGTAAAATAAAATGAATCAGATAAATTTTCTAATTAACTCACTAATGATATGGCTAGAAAATAGAAACACCATTAGAATCAAGATTTCATCCTAAATACAAATGTAACCTTCATTTTTGTTGGAAATGACCTTCACCCTTAACCCCCTAACGTGTAGGCTAAATAGGCCTAGGCTAGACCAATACCGTGAATTGTATAGGCTATATCCAATGAATTATCCATCATTCTTCTATACTTTTCAATTGGTAATTATGTGGTTTACCATATATTTTAGGTACCTTATATTTTTTAAGGTGTTTTGAGTTTTATGGTGTTTTCTTCTAATCATTGCACTAGTAGCCTACCATGGAATTCCAAGCCTTGTCAATTTTTTTTTTTTTTTTCAAAGTTGGGAATACACCTACAGATCTTTAAAACATTACAAGTCAGGACTGAATGAAGGTATGAGGCTCAAAACACTTTCCACGCCTATCAATTCAGCTAGCCTAAAGAAATAACGGTCAATATATACCAAATCATATTATTGAGTTAGGACTAAAGTGAATACACCATTTGATGCCTTTTTTTATGCTGATTATGAATATAATAAGCATTTCTATCGGAAATGGATTTCAGCCCCCCCCCCCCCCCTATATATGCCAATTCAGGGTTAGGTTAGGTTGGGTTAGGTATAGCCTATATAGGGGGGGGGGCTGAAATTCATTTCCGATAGAAATGCTTATTATATTCGTAATCAGCATAAAAAAAGGCATCGAATGGAGTATTCACTTTATTTGAAACTCAATAATATGATTTGGTATATATTGACCGAAATAACACCAATATTATAAAATGCCAGTTCCTTTTGAAGGGGGAAGGCACTTATAAAAAGAAGCCCCTTATCTACAATTATACCATCACTCAAATATTTCTTGTGATTCTTCTTCTTCTATTTAACAGCAGGCTGATTCCCTATCTTCTATTTTGTTAATTTTCTGTTTCTTCAGAGAGAACCCTTGTCGGAATCACCGACTGCCTAAAAGCCTGTTCTATTGGGAAGGCCTAATCCCAGCTCATTCCGCACTTCCTACGTTTTAGTACGAAATAATGTCGACTTTAATTAAACTAAAAAGGAATAGGCAGTTTTTTCTTGTTTTGTTGAGGAATGACTCCTTCCTAGTTCAACCAGTTTCTGGAATGATGAGAACTTATTGCAGCTCATAACAAGTTCTTAAGGCCTGTTTTCTTAAGATAGCCTTATTCTAGTTCATTCCTCGTTTTCTGCGTTTTATTAGGGAATAATGTTAACTTTAGATACCTATAAGGGTATAGTTACAATTTTCTTAAAGGAATGGTTCTTTCCATGTCTGATCAAGTTTCTAAAGGATAAGAACTTGCTATGGCAACAAAATTCTGTCATTCCTCTACTTGGTTGGATAGGAAAGGAACGATTCCTTAGCAAAACATCAAAGGTCTTTACATTCTTAATGGTTTGTAAGAGTCAATAAAATTCCTTAACAAGATGTAAAACTAGGAGTGAGTCGGAACAAGGCTTTATTCTTTGAGAAATTGCTATAACCCTGTAGCAAGTTCCTATTATTCCTGAAATTTTGCAGAAAGGGGAGGAATTATTCCTTAATAAAAACAAATTAAAAATGCTTATTCTTTTTAAGTTCATTAAAATTGACTTCATTCCTTAATAAAACGTAGAAATCGAAGAAAGAACTCGAATCAGACCTTCATAATAAAGCAAAATTTTAGGTAGACCTCAATTCTAAGTAGGGCTCTCAGAGAAGAAACCGAAAATTGGTTCTAGGTATAATATTCCTGGAAAAAACTTCTTTTTTTAGATTCTTCTCCCCCAGAAAACTACCTGCCTGGACAATGATTCTCAAGAGATCCCCCCCCCCGTAAAATTACTCTCATAAAATTCCCCGCACATACAAAATTGAGCAGCCGAAGGAAAAGTAAAATAGATAAAAAGAATTAATCCACCTATTTTCTTGGATATAAAATAGCTATCCTAATTAAGACTTGCATATCTCCAAAATCTCCCAAATGGATATTTCAACACTTCCTTTTGTAATTTTTCCACGAGATACTGGCTTTTTGTATCCTTTTAAAAATGGCTCCACCAGATTACGCTCAAAACAGATAAACGTAAGTAATTTCAAAGACGCTTTGATAGACACAACTATTGCATGTCCCAAATATGCACGTCCAATAGTTTTGCGTATATGTTACATTCTTTAGGATCACAAAAAAAATGGACATACAAGATTTTGGTGTGAAAACCTTCATATTTTTGTTTTGATCAGCCTTAGAATGACTAGTTCAAGTTCAAGTTCCATTTATTTCCATAAATAACAATAACAAAAACAATATCCCAAAGGGCTCAATGGCCCGTTATTTGGGAAACGACACAGAATAAATGACTAATATTAAAACTTGGCATAAACAATACTAAACAGTGTTTAACTTATAAATCTATAAGGAAAAGAAGTCAACTCACCGACAGTCCACACGAAACAGCGACCCTCCTATCACCCGACAAAAAATAAATAAATCAAAAATGAAAAATTCTCTACATCATCGAGGATCCAACGCCAACAAAAAAAAACAATACAACAACTATAAACTAATTACTATTTAGCTTTAATAAGAAACTTTTCATCTGTCTTTTAAAGGAGCCAAGTGTTTGTGACTGACGAATCTCAGCAGGAACCAAGTTCCAAGCACGTCCCACAGTCACGACCAGACCAAAGTCTGAACGAACCGAGGGAGTAGCCGGAATCATAACATCCTCCCTGTTTCGAACTGAGTAAAAATTTACTTCCCCTACTGGCTTAAGTAGTCCAGAAAAACAAAATGGGAGATCTCCGTGGAAGAATTGATATGCCAACGAAGCTAGAGATATAACATAAATATCTCTAATCTTAAGGAGATTAACAGGAGAGTGTGTAGTCGACTGGAGAACTGTTACCGCTTTCTCATGAAGAATATGAACAGGAGCAAGTACAGAAGAAAATGTAGACATCCACACAGACGAACAGTAACATATATAAGGGAAAATGAGAGAGAAATATAAAAGACGGAGTATAGGAAAAGGAAATAAACGCTTTAGTTTTACGGATGATTCCAAGTCCACGGGAAATTTTCACTCTTATTACTTGAACGTGCAACTTAAACGATAAATTTTCATCCAAAAGAACTCCCCAGGAATCGCACATATCGATCTGGGGGGCGACTTATGGAGCCTCTTGGTGTAGGAAGCTCAGTAATTGTGGGGCAGCTCACACCTGTACGGGAAAAAATAAGAAGGTACGATTTTTTTACATTTAAAGCTAGTTGATTTATGTCAAACCAATTGAGTATCTTTTCAGTCATTGCTTGAACCTTTAGAATAAGGGATGACTCATCCGGAGCTGCAGCACCTAGAGTAGTGTCATCTGCAAATGATACCAGTTCTTCTCGACTATCGGATGTGGACGCCGACATAGTCTGAGAGTAACATTTGTGACACAATCCACAGCAGACATTGGGAATTGGGGTGTTTAGAAGTCGGTAGAGGTCGTTCACATATATCAGGAATAGGGTTGGCCCAAGAATAGAACCTTGGGGTACTCCGTATTCAATTGGAACTTCCTTGTCTGTATTTTCCATGGCAATAGATCTGTCAGTAAGGTATGAAGAGAGCCAAGACAATGCTTCCCCACGCACACCATGATGAGAAAGTTTACCAATGAGAATCTTGTGTGTAAGGCTGTCAAAAGCTTTTTACATCAAGAAAAATGGCTGCAGGAATAAGATTAGAGTCTAAAGATTGTCGTATAAACTGAAGATAAATAAATAAAATAAATATATTGGAAAAACCCGTCACAATTGACAAAAGACGGATAAAAAACAAAAGAGAAGAAAACACACATACAAAACACAACAAAACTTCTTGAAATGAAAATAATCACGAAGGAACTATAATACAACTATGTAAGAATGGCGGTCCACTGGTGGTTACTCGCTTCTACTCTATCACGGTACTTTTCAAGACACGCTTCCACCGCAGTAAATGGGTCAGGTACTGAATACCGCCTCATTAGGTAAGAATTACTTGTTCTTAATGGCATCTCAAGTAGGAAACTTGAGGTACCTGAAGAATATTCTTCTTATAGTTACTTTATTCGAATTTGTAAGTAACTTCCAGAACGGCGAAACGTAAAGAACATGGGGTAAGGCAACAGCAACAAATATTTGTGCACGCAGCGACCTATTTAGATTACGCTTGGAGGAAACCGAAGCTCCATAAGCTGACCTGATCTTCTTCTCGATGTGCTTTACAAGCAGTGCTCGTGTATGCTGAAGAGTTTCACCGATCGGCAGACCCAGGTATACAATTGACTTAGAGGGCATGACCACCTGTGACCCTAGTTGGATTTCGGGTTGAGAGGCATTCCAGTTAAATAACAGTACTTCACATTTTGTCACATTAAAAACTCAACCCGATTTCATCATACTCCATCTCCAAAATTTTAAAGTTAGATTCCAAAGAAGACAAAATTCTTGAAAAGTTCAGAAGGTCATCTGCAAACCCAACTAGGGACACGTCAATGCCTTTAAAAATACAGCAAGGGGCCACTTTTGACTGGGCCGTCGATATGCTGTTGTTGAACAGATCAGGTGATGATACGGCTCCCTGTTTTATACCTTTCTTCACCACAGCAAACCTACGACTTAATTTACCTGACAATTTAATACGGACTTGAGCCTATTATACATGTCGTTCAAGGGTTTGACAATAGCATGGTCAACTCCGGACTTTCTCAGCTCAACCATATTCTGAGAATGGATACCCGAATCAAAAGCCCGCCGTACATCATATTCACCTATAGCTAGGCTTTCTTTCGAAATGTGGGCATCCAGTAGAACATTTGCAACTACATGCAAGGCATGGGCACATCCTAAGCCAGCTTGGAATCCAAACTGGTGGGGAGGCACTTTACAACTAGCTTTAATGTCCGAAATTATGAGCTTTTCAAATAGCTTACAAAAACACAGATGATACAGTAATGGGTCTGTATGACGATGGTTCATGAGCAGGTTTACCCTTTTTCAAAACTGGAGTGATCACACCTAAACAGAAAATGTCCGGTACAATACCATGTGTTAGTATAATTTGGTAAGCTATTGCTAAATGCTCCGATAGAACTGGACCACCATTCAGTAGGTGTAGAGCACAGATTTGGTCGGCACCGGCAGATAATTTCTTCTTTAATTTTTGACAAAGGTGGGTTATTTTCGCACTAGAAATCACGAGGTAATTATGCTCTTTCGTCATAAGCTGATGGAGCTCTTCGCTAAACTTTTTTTTTTTCACTTCATCTGGTGGGGAGAATTCAGCAGCAAAATAATCTACCCATATTTCCTCATCTATATCACTAGCATTTTGTCCCGTACTTTCTACTGGCCTGGCACGGAGCTTCCAGACCAAATTAGGGTTTTCAATGATTTTTGAAACTGTTTCCCGTTTGAGGCTACTACGATGTTTTCGTAGCTCTTTCGCGAACCGCCGTTTTGTATAAACCCGCAATTCATTGACTACCCCGCTTCTTGGCCGGTCGCACTCGTGCCAAACCCCCAGCCAGAACTTGGCAGCTGCTCTTGCCTTCACAAGCTCACTGTTAGAGGCCCATCCTTTCACTCGCGACCCACGTCGGACGCTACGTAATGGGACAGCAACCCTTTCAGCTACTCAAAGTTTATTACAAGCATGTTCTGTAGAGTACTTTGCGCGAAACCCAAACTGATGCTTATGGAAAAAAGATTTAGCTTCAAGAAACCTTACCAGACGTTTGAGCATTGGCCTTTCAAATATCTTAGAGAACACTGACAAAAGAGAGATCGGCCTATAATTCCCAGGATCCTCACGGTCACCTCCTTTAAAGAGAGCTATCACACGCGACAATTTAAGACGTTGAGGAAATACTCCTAGTTGAAATGACCTATTAATCAAATGGCAAAGTGGGGTGATAATCGACGGAAGGATATGTTTAATTACTTTAGCAGAAATTTTGTCAAAACCTGTTGAAGAATTCTTTAAGGACAAAACAATATTTGTAATTTCCTGCACTGTAACGTCCTCAAGAGCCATTGATTTCAAGCACGGGGGGCCTAGGAACTGCTTCCAAGTCTGAGACACCGAGCAGTGAGAAACACTATTAGCAGTTGATTTCCCTATCTCCGCGAAGAATTTGTTCATATGATGTCGTACTTGGCCTTTTTCTGTGATAAGTTGATCGTCTACCATAAGAGACTTAGGGAGACCTTCTAGTTTTTTTTTCGATGGCCGACTAAATTCCTTAATCACGTCCCACGTCTTCTTTATATTTCTACCGCAATCATCAAATCTCTTAGTATAATACACTGTTTTTGTTCTCCGAATAATTGATTTCAGCATATTACGGTACAACTTAAATGCTTCTAATTTAGCATCACTTGGTCTGTTTTTGTACTCTTTCCAAAGGTTCTGCTTCCTATTTATTGACTTGAGGACTCCCGGTGTTAGCCAGGGAGCTATGGGTGTTGATCTTCTTGATCGAGGATTCCTTAAAGGAGCTTTTAGACAATAAGCCGCGAATTTTTCCTTAACAGTGTCATAAAACTGGCCAAATATATCGTTATAATTGCCCAAATTAATATTTTCTGGTAATGAAAAGTCCCATGAAGATGTACTCAGATCTTCTTTCAGTTTATCCAGCTCCACTGGTGAGCAACATAATCTCGGTGTATCTTGGGGGACTAATCTTTGTGGATTTTGGAGGATTGGAAACAAGGCTGCAACTGGCAAATGGTCGGAAGTATCAGAAAGCAGTACTTCATTCTTAATGGAGTGTAGTGATGAAAAAATATTGTCAATTAATTAATAATTAATGAACTAGCGCTCGTTAAGGCAAGACATAATTTTTACTTCGTGTTAGTTCTCAACTGTGATATCCAGTTTTAATTCAATTATTGCACTGTTGATTCTGGGGCCCCTTATATTTGGATTTTAGAAGAAAGGGGCCCACGCCCGTAAGTTTTTTTGAAATGTCATTTTGATGAGTTGAGGAAAGAAGCGAGCGTACTGTATATTTAGCGATATATTAATTACCGATACAATATAATTAGCGATGTCTCTCACGAAAAAGTATTTTGATGAACGTATGGACAACTTAAAAACAACTGGTAGAAAATCTTCGTACGGAGAATGCAGCGTTGAAACAAGAGAACACTGGCTTGAAATCTGCTCTTGTGGCAGTTAAAAATCAGGTTTTAAGAACTGAATTGTATGTTAAACGCAAGAATCTTCTTATCCATGGAATTCCTAACAAGGAAAATGAAAATATTGAAGAAACCGTTAATGATTTTTTGTCAGAAATGTCGGTACGGAACTACAGGGATATTAAGTTCACGGCCATCTATAGACTTAGAAGCAAGGCTAAAAGTCCCAGGAAACAAAAGTCACATCCGGCATCGGACCCTATTCTTGTATCTGTTCTAAATCTTCGACATAAGGACAATATTATGGCTTGTGTTGGTAATCTAAGAAATACAGGGAAAAGCGTCAGTATTGACCTTCCATTCGAGCTGGCTAAACGTCGGAAAGAACTTTTGAGTACGGGTTATAATTTAAGAAATTGTAAAGTTGCCTCCGATAAAGTGTCTCATACCAAAGTGGTTCAAAAGGGGACTAGGTTATGGCTAGAATCTAAAAAGACTTCTAGTTCTAACTGGATCAAGGTTGATGACGCATGCTACGACCCACTTACCCTAGTTTTCCCCTCGGTCAATTCTGATGTCGATTCTGACGCATGATTATTAGTGAGTGCTCGCTTCCGCTTAATATACTATATCTTCAAAAAATGTGCTGTTCGTTAATGTTATTTGTCTTTTTGTATTTTTTCCCTTTTATTTGTGTTTCTATACCCTCAGTATTTACACCTTCCTGTGCTATTTTACTTGTTATTTTTTTTTGTTTCAGAGCAAAATAATCAAGTTCATGTCATAGCCTTTTTAATTCGGATTAAGAGGTTGACGTCACTGGTGTTCACGCGACTACAGCATGGCTCTCTGTCACCTGCATGGGTAAGTAATTATGGTTGAGACTAATTCTCTATTGGGGATTAACGCTAACATAACACTAGGGAAATTAAATGATTATGAATGTGAGAGAGTTAATTTTAATGAAATTATAAATAATCCGGTTGGTAAAGCCCTGAATATGAATTTATATGAAAATTTTGAGAATATTATTGATAGTGTGTTTGTGGAGGAGCTGAGATTTTGGGACTCCGGAGCTCGGTGGGTTGATGCACTCCCGGTTGTGCATCTAAACGTTCAGGGCCTAAATTGCTCGTTTGATGATATTCAATTATTATGTAGGAATTCGTGCCCTGCAATTATCGGTCTCTGTGAAACATTTTTGAGCGAGAAAAATCAGGTGCTTTTGGATATTCCCGGTTATATGTCGATATTTCTTAACCGCAAGACGGCCCAAAAAGGTGGACTCGGATTTTACATCCGAAATAATTTTCATGCTGTACTAAGACAGGATTTATGTACAAATAATGAAAAGGTATTTGAGTCACTTTTTATAGAAGTCCCAATCAACGCTAAGGAAAGGATAATAATAGGCGAAGTATATCGTTCTCCAAGTGGGTCTATAACCCAATTTATGGAAACATTAGAAGATGTTCTTGGAAAAGTTTTTTCTGAAAAATCCGAAGTTGTATTAATGGGCGACTTTAACATCGACCTTGCGGAACCGTCATCTAGACAGGCTTCTGATCTTTTGTCTTTACTAATTTCGTATGGATTAGCTCCTTGTATAAACATACCGACAAGGATTTCTAACCAGACAGCAACATTAATTGACAATATTTTTTCATCACTACACTCCATTAAGAATGAAGTACTGCTTTCTGATACTTCCGACCATTTGCCAGTTGCAGCCTTGTTTCCAATCCTCCAAAATCCACAAAGATTAGTCCCCCAAGATACACCGAGATTATGTTGCTCACCAGTGGAGCTGGATAAACTGAAAGAAGATCTGAGTACATCTTCATGGGACTTTTCATTACCAGAAAATATTAATTTGGGCAATTATAACGATATATTTGGCCAGTTTTATGACACTGTTAAGGAAAAATTCGCGGCTTATTGTCTAAAAGCTCCTTTAAGGAATCCTCGATCAAAAAGATCAACACCCATAGCTCCCTGGCTAACACCGGGAGTCCTCAAGTCAATAAATAGGAAGCAGAACCTTTGGAAAGAGTACAAAAACAGACCAAGTGATGCTAAATTAGAAGCATTTAAGTTGTACCGTAATATGCTGAAATCAATTATTCGGAGAACAAAAACAGTGTATTATACTAAGAGATTTGATGATTGCGGTAGAAATATAAAGAAGACGTGGGACGTGATTAAGGAATTTAGTCGGCCATCGAAAAAACTAGAAGGTCTCCCTAAGTCTCTTATGGTAGACGATCAACTTATCACAGAAAAAGGCCAAGTACGACATCATATGAACAAATTCTTCGCGGAGATAGGGAAATCAACTGCTAATAGTGTTTCTCACTGCTCGGTGTCTCAGACTTGGAAGCAGTTCCTAGGCCCCCCGTGCTTGAAATCAATGGCTCTTGAGGACGTTACAGTGCAGGAAATTACAAATATTGTTTTGTCCTTAAAGAATTCTTCAACAGGTTTTGACAAAATTTCTGCTAAAGTAATTAAACATATCCTTCCGTCGATTATCACCCCACTTTGCCATTTGATTAATAGGTCATTTCAACTAGGAGTATTTCCTCAACGTCTTAAATTGTCGCGTGTGATAGCTCTCTCTAAAGGAGGTGACCGTGAGGATCCTGGGAATTATAGGCCGATCTCTCTTTTGTCAGTGTTCTCTAAGATATTTGAAAGGCCAATGCTCAAACGTCTGGTAAGGTTTCTTGAAGCTAAATCTTTTTTCCATAAGCATCAGTTTGGGTTTCGCGCAAAGTACTCTACAGAACATGCTTGTAATAAACTTCTTCAGTTTATACGACAATCTTTAGACTCTAATCTTATTCCTGCAGCCATTTTTCTTGATGTAAAGAAAGCCTTTGACAGCCTTACACACAAGATTCTCATTGGTAAACTTTCTCATCATGGTGTGCGTGGGGAAGCATTGTCTTGGCTCTCTTCATACCTTACTGACAGATCTATTGCCATGGAAAATACAGACAAGGAAGTTCCAATTGAATACGGAGTACCCCAAGGTTCTATTCTTGGGCCAACCCTATTCCTGATATATGTGAACGACCTCTACCGACTTCTAAACACCCCAATTCCCAATGTCTGCTGTGGATTGTGTCACAAATGTTACTCTCAGACTATGTCGGCGTCCACATCTGATAGTCGAGAAGAACTGGTATCATTTGCAGATGACACTACTCTAGGTGCTGCAGCTCCGGATGAGTCATCCCTTATTCTAAAGCTTCAAGCAATGACTGAAAAGATACTCAATTGGTTTGACATAAATCAACTAGCTTTAAATGTAAAAAAATCGTACCTTCTTATTTTTTTCCGTACAGGTGTGAGCTGCCCCACAATTACTGAGCTTCCTACACCAAGAGGCTCCATAAGTCGCCCCCCAGATCGATATGTGCGATTCCTGGGAGTTCTTTTGGATGAAAATTTATCGTTTAAGTTGCACGTTCAAGTAATAAGAGTGAAAATTTCCCGTGGACTTGGAATCATCCGTAAACTAAAGCGTTTATTTCCTTTTCCTATACTCCGTCTTTTATATTTCTCTCTCATTTTCCCTTATATATGTTACTGTTCGTCTGTGTGGATGTCTACATTTTCTTCTGTACTTGCTCCTGTTCATATTCTTCATGAGAAAGCGGTAACAGTTCTCCAGTCGACTACACACTCTCCTGTTAATCTCCTTAAGATTAGAGATATTTATGTTATATCTCTAGCTTCGTTGGCATATCAATTCTTCCACGGAGATCTCCCATTTTGTTTTTCTGGACTACTTAAGCCAGTAGGGGAAGTAAATTTTTACTCAGTTCGAAACAGGGAGGATGTTATGATTCCGGCTACTCCCTCGGTTCGTTCAGACTTTGGTCTGGTCGTGACTGTGGGACGTGCTTGGAACTTGGTTCCTGCTGAGATTCGTCAGTCACAAACACTTGGCTCCTTTAAAAGACAGATGAAAAGTTTCTTATTAAAGCTAAATAGTAATTAGTTTATAGTTGTTGTATTTTTTTTTTTTTGTTGGCGTTGGATCCTCGATGATGTAGAGAATTTTTCATTTTTGATTTATTTATTTTTTGTCGGGTGATAGGAGGGTCGCTGTTTCGTGTGGACTGTCGGTGAGTTGACTTCTTTTCCTTATAGATTTATAAGTTAAACGCTGTTTAGTATTGTTTATGCCGAGTTTTAATATTAGTCATTTATTCTGTGTCGTTTCCCAAATAACGGGCCATTGAGCCCTTTGGGATATTGTTTTTGTTATTGTTATTTATGGAAATAAATGGAACTTGAACTTGAACTTGAACCCTAACCTAACCCCTTTCCAAGATAGCCCAAAGTAGCTAAAGTAGAATTTGGTATAAGTCTAGCCTTCTGTCACCTGATAAGGAGACATGTTAAGAAAGCAATTCTTACTTTAAAATATGTATAATGATCCTAGTTCTTATATTATCCAAGGGGAGAACCTTTATCATCAAGTCTTTCCTTTAAAAATCCTTCTTTTCCAGCTTAAAAGAAAATATTTCCAAAACCCAGGCTAAGAGTACCACGTTGCTTAAGTCTTTTTAAATTGCCCCTATAAATTTGCCACCTACTAAGTTGTTTTATAGAGACTGTTCATACCGGTCTTTTTAAATAAAAAAATTTAAAGAACAGTGGCGAAGGGCAAAAATCAAAAGGTGAACGCTTAAGAACGGCATGAACGCTCGAACTTTGAACTCGAACATGAACGGCATAAACTCGAACTTTATTCCTCATTTATGCAGGGACATAGCTCAACTGGTAAAACTGAGCAGTTTTAAATAAAATACACGCTATTTTCTTTCCTCTGTCTTCTGGTAAGGATATGTGCATTTTCCTCAGTTCATCTATGCCAATTTGCGTCTTGGATTTGTTCTGGAAATGTAGTGACACACCCTTTAAGTTACATTCCTTTTCTATATTTTATCTTCTAAGAAATATCTAGTTTGATCTCTACTCAACCCAAAAAATTTAAACTTGTTTTCAATTTGAAAGAAGTATGAGGTGTTTGACACTGAGAATGGAACACTGAACATGTCGTACATTCTGGACCCATCTTCCTATATATGATATAGAGACATCATAGATAACTAATAATTTCAATTGTTTGTCGCAAAATTGCAGCTAGTCAATTTATAAAGTTCCAGTAAGCTTCAGGTCAGCTGGTCCAAGAAGCTTCAGGTCAGCTGCAAAAAGAGTTGATTTACAGCTGATAATGGAAGGAGCATCATTAATGAGGCTATTAAATAGTGTAGGACCCAAATCACTTCCCTGAGAAACTCCATTCAGAACACACATTGAGGAAGAAAGAATACAATTACCAGCATTGTCAAATAACCAGCTGATAATGGAAGGAGCATCATTAATGAGGATATTAAAATAGTGTAGGACCCAAATCACTTCCCTGAGAAACTCCATTCAGAACACACATTGAGGAAGAAAGAATACAATTACCAGCATTGTCAAATAACTGAACACATTGATTATGCAAATAAAAATCAAGAATCCAGACCAGGGATTTATCTTCAAGATTTACTGCACATAATTTAATTGCACGTCAATTGTGACACACTTTGTCAAAAGCTTTAGAAAAGCCAAGCAAAATCATGTCAGCAGGCACCCCAATATCAAGCAACTTGGTGAAATGATTACATTATTTGAGGAGATTCGTGTCAATAGATCGTCCAGAATAAAAGCCATGTTGAGAACTGTGTAAAACACTGGTTGCTTTAAGATGTTTAATGACTACAGAGTTGATTATTCTTTCAAGAACCTTAGCAACTGCTGATGGGTCAATAATTTTTGGCAAGGTCCTTTCTACCTTTTTTAAAAATCAGAATGATAAGTGCATTTTTCCAATTCTGAAGTTATCTAGAAAGATTTAATGATAAATTGAACAGCAGGGAAAGAGGTTGACACAAAACTGTGCAACATTCATATAGGATATGTGGGTGAATGCTGTCTCAGCCAGGGGATTTATTTAGTTTGAGGGATGTAAGTTCCTTTAGGACCAAAGTATCTGTACTCAGAATTGGTTCCATATCATGTGGTACATCATATAAAGGAGGTATAGGATATACAGTACTGGAGTTGGACAAAAAAAGAGGAGAAAATATTGTTGAAAATTTCAACTTTCAGTTCAGGATCAGCAACTGATTTACTATTGTGAAGGATAGATTTAGATTTAGGGTTATCCTCAACTTCCTCATCCAGTTTTTCCTCAAACCTTCTCTTCAACTCATTTTTGGTTTGTTGTTTGATTACAAAAGGATTTGAAGACTAGATAATTTTCTGTGGTTTTATATTTTCTATAGCAATTCCATGCAGTGTTTCAATTGATTAGCTTACTTACTTTAATGGTTAAAAAAGCTAAATTTGTTGCCTGTTTTACCTGAAAAATTCTGGTGCATGACTTTTCAACATTTAGAATCTCCATTTTTACATTTGACCAACTCTCCTCAATATCATCAGTAATAAGTGCTTTCTAGTTGACTTGCAAGTATATTGGAGACTATTTTGTAGGTTACATATTTTTGTTGCTTAGAGGAAGGTTGTATGGTAGGCAGACATAGCTCTTAAATAATTACATGGTTGCTATTACCAACAGGTTTGGTTATTACATTCTTAAAAAGTAGGTCAGGGTTACTGAGTATAACCAGATCAAGAATGTTGGAGACTTGATCCTTCCTATAACAAGTTGGCTGTGAGATTGTTTGACAGAGGGAATTATCAGAGAGTCTAGAGAAAAAAGGAGAATCTCTATTAAAAAAACCAGATCAATCAATCCATTGAATTTCAGGAAGATTAAAATCCCTCATAAGGACAAGATCATAGCTGGCAAATTTGGACATCACTTGAGACAACATAGCAGCTGAATTAGATTCAGAGTCCAAACACACAGACCATTGGGGATTCTATAGATAATACCCACTACAATTGAAATTCTTTCATTGTGTATTTTAATCCACACAGACTCAATGCCATCAGTATTCAGATAACTGAATTGAATTAGACTAACATTTGGTCCATCTCTAACATAAAGGAACACTCCTCTGTGGAAAAGTGAGGAATTCAGATTAGAAAATAGTTGGTAACCATTGATTTTTGATTTCACAAGGAGTTAAGACTGGCAAGGCATTTTATGGAGAAACTCCTGTAATTGCTGCAATGTCCACTCCTTCAGATTTCATACAAAAGGAAAGTTCAGAAAGCTTATTGGGGATGCTATCAACATTGGAGCTAAGGAACCTCATTCCCTGAGAGAAAGGAATCTGAGAGGATGCAGGAACTAAGGGACAGGTATAGTGGTAAGATTGTTGGATAATGCACTATGAAACAACAAAGAAGAAACATAAGGTAAGCAAGTTGTTGTTGAAGAAAGAGGAGAAATGTCAGCATCAGACATAGAAATATTATTATTATGTTCACTACTAGACCATTGAGAGACAGAATTTGGTGATACAAGTCCATCAACACTTATGGCATCATTACAAATGATCAAATCTGATCCTTTTGGTTCAAAGGATTTCTGTATTATTTGCCTTCTATATTCAGTTGTTGGTACAGAGAAGAGGAGGGGGACAGCTACCAGATGGCTATTAGAAAGTCTTTTTATTTGGGCTGGGGGGAGGGGGGAGCACTAATGTTAACTCCATAATTGCATAATAGATAATTATCAGGAAAATAGCATCATCAGACTGGGTGGGGACACCATATACAACAATGTTAAGACGTCTTTCAAAATGCTGGCACTCTGAATCTGCTATCTGACAAAAATTGGTTGCAGTTAATTGGGCTACTGGAAGTTGTGACAACTTAGAAGACACTGTAGAAACCACTAGGTCCTGAATGGTAGAAACAGAGCAAATTGATTGAAGAGAATTTTCAATATGGGATACCTTGTTAGCAATATAGTCAAGAACATCTGGTTCTTGAATTGGTTCAAACAGTTGCAATATATCACTCAGTTATATATTTCTGTATATAACATATATAGGCCTAGTCTGTGAGTTACACATATTATAAGTAGTAGGTTAAATGTGTCACTGAGTTATATATTTCTGTATATAACATATATAGGCCTAGTCAGTGAGTTATGTATATTTATAAGTAGTAGGTTAAATATGTCACTGAGTTATTGCCTTTGCAAAACAAAAGTGATCCGTTTATCTGGCCTCCCCCAGGCCATTCAGCATGTCCCCAGGTGGCAATAGGGGAACGCTTTACAGATATGTAGGGTACCTCCGTAGGAGGCATGGACCAAGGGGGGACCTTGTCCCTGGGGTCCATAATAGAATCTGGGGCACCCTTGCCCGGGGTCATAAATACAGGCGGAGGAGGAAGAAGGCCCCTCAAATGTACACTCAAAAGGGCCCACTGGTTTATCCACAAGTTCCATGAGTTGCAAACCTTCTCCCAGCAATGGGTTAAATTACATGGTGATGCAGAACACCATCGCGGGAGGATCCTCTATAGGAGGACAACTGCGGCAGGGCATAAGATCCAGATCTATGGACAACGGCCTCTGCAAAGGGCTGCCTCGACCTTTTCGGGGTACCTGCAAGACTGGGGACCTTGCAGTCAACTCTATTCCCACTTGAGGAGTGGCGCCCCTTGAGGAAATTATAGCCTAGTAAATGACACAGCATTCACACGGGATTCTGACTAATGGACAATTCTTCTGGGATTGGTATGTTTTGATGGGCGTCTTTGGGCCGAAAAACCTCTTCCTAGCTAATTATCTATTGTGGGTTGCCTCCCCATAGTAGCATAATATTTGTAGGCATGAATATATAATGAGTCGGAGGTAATAGGCTTGAGATTGTCTGTGCAGGATTTCAACTCTTGTTGATAGAAGAGCATCGCCAAGCGCTGAAAACCATGTTGTGACCAAGATGGGCCCAGGATTGCACAAAGCCTCCATTCTTGGAGGTCCCAGGGACTTCTTGCGGTCGGTTCTAAGCCGGCTTAAGCACTTTGGTGTAGACTTGAGAAGATATGTGATCCCCGTCCTGCACTGGTATCCGGGATCCTTGCTTTTCCTGAGGCGAAAAAAATTTCAATGATTTAAAGAACATGAAAATTGGAACTTGGAATGTTATGACATTAAAAATGGCTATCGTATCGACATTTTGACTGACGAATTCAGACGATTTGAACTGGATTTATTAGGAGTTTCAGAAACTCATATCCCAGGGGTAGGAAGCATGAAATTAGGTGATATAGAATTTGTTTACTCAGGCAGGAAGGACGGGTTACATAGACAGGGAGCAGGGCTCATGATGAATAAGGAAGCTGCTAAGTCTTGTTTAGGCTGGGAAGGTATTAATAATAGAATACTAATTGCTCATTTTATGACTAGAAAGTTCAAGGTATCAGTTATAGTAGTATACGCCCCTGTAGAACCGATTATGAATATGATTTTTGAAAAAGGGGAAGTACCTAACGATTTTAGGAAAACCTTAATTAAGCCACTTTATAAGAAAGGTGATAAAAGTGAGTGTGGTAATTATCGAGGCATTAGTCTGGTCTCTGTAGGTAGCAAATTGCTTAGTAATATGATACTTTTTAGACTGAGAGATGCCGTAGACAAAGTTTTAAGAGAAGAGCAGTGCGGTTTTAGAAAAGGTAGAGGATGTGTTGACAAATTTTCACTCTTAGGTTAATAATTGAGAAGTGCCTAAGTTTTCAAACACCTTTGGTCCTCAGTTTTATAGATTATGAGCAAGCATTCGATTCTGTTGATAGAGGAGCTTTAGTAAAGGTTTTATCCTTGTATGGTATACCAGACAAATACATTAAAGTGATTAGTGCTATGTACGAGAATAACACTGCTGTGGTTAAGGTAGGAAATGAGGTTAGCAGCAAATGGTTTTGTTAGTGCTAATGTACGAGAATAACCTTAAGTTAGGAGTTAAGCAGGAAATGTGTTCTATCCCCCTTTATATGGATTAAGCTTGTGTTCTATGGATTACTTTGATGGACTTTGTTTTAAGGAGCACAGGAAAGGCAATGGGAGACCACGGAATCAAATGGGAGGAAAAAGTCTCCTGGACTTGGATTATGCTGATGATTTAAGCATCCTAGATGATATTGTGAGCAAAATGAATGAAGTTTTAGAGGTTTTTGCGAGTTCAGGGTGCTAGTATTGGTTTGAAAATTAATGTTAGGAAGACTAAGTCACTAAGGCTAGGAATAAGTGACGATGAAAAGGTGATGTTGGGTAATGAAAAGATTGATCAGGTGGGCAGTTTCACTTATCTTGGTAGTATTATTAGTAAAGATGGTGGGAGCAGTGAAGATGTTAAAAAATAGAATAGCCAAGGCTCAGGGTGTTTTTTCACAGTTAAAAAAAGTCTGGAAGAATAGGAAGATAAGTCTGCAAACCAAGATTAGAATCTTAGAAGCTACACTGATGACAGTGGTCAAATATGGCTCTGAAGCATGGACGCTCCGAAAAGCGGATGAAGATTTGCTAGATGTTTTCCAGAGAAATTGCGTAAGGATTGTTCTGGGTACCCGGCTGACTGACCGTATTTCAAACAATAGGCTATACGAAAAATGTGGTTCAATACTGCTTTCTATGTCTATAATGAAAGAAAGGTTGAGGTGGTTGGGGCATGTTGTGCGGATGAAGGATGACAGATTGCCGAAGATTGTTCTTTTCGGCCAACCATCTAGGGCTAAACGGAAAGCAGGTCATCCCCGTCTGGGGTGGGAGGATGTCATAGAGAAAGATTTAAAGGAAATGGGAACTTCGTGGGCGGGTGTAAAAAGGGAGGCTTTGAATAGATTGGGGTGGAGGAGGAGCGTGCGTAGCTGTGTTGGCCTCAGGTGGCTTGGTGCTGCGATGAGTTGTTAGTAGTTAGTAGTAGTAGTAGTATTTGCATATCTTCAAAACTCTATAAATCAGGATTGAGCAGAGTTGTGAAGCTGAAAACAATTTTTACTTTAGCCTGTAAATCTATCCCTGAAAGTTTCATTTTCCTAACCAAACTCCTTTCCAAGATAGCCAAAAGTAGCTAAAATAGAATTTTACTGTACCTATGTCCACTCCTTCTCCCCATAGAGGGTCATGACCTTTAATAAACTATGTGTTATAAAAGTAAAACCTTTCAAAAGAGATCTTCTGCTTAAATGAAATACAACAAAATTGTTTTCAGCTTCACAACTTTGCTCAATCCCAATTTATAAGGTCTTATTGATATGCAAATACACATCCTAAATTTTGAAAAAAAACTTTGATATGGCTTAAAATTCTATTCAAATAACAGGAATTGCATTTTCAGAACTAAAGCCAGAGAAAAGGAAACTGATAGCTCAAAATAAGGTAAAATGTTGTTTTGTCAAATTTTCAAGATCAATATCTACCAAATCATATTGAGACTGTTCATACCGGTCTTTTTAAATAAAAAAAATTTAAAGAACAGTGGCGAAGGGCAAAAATCAAAAGGTGAACGCTTAAGAACGGCATGAACGCTCTCTATAAAACAACTTATTAGGTAGCAATTTATAGGGGCAATTTAAAAAGACTTAAGCAACGTGGTACTCTTAGCCTGGGTTTTGGAAACATTTTCTTTTAAGCTGGAAAAAGAAGGATTTTTTAGAGGAAAGACTTGATGATAAAGGTTCTCCCCTTGGATAATATAAGAACTAGGATCATTATACATATTTTAAAGTATGAATTGTTTTCTTAACATGTCTCCTTATCAGGTGACAGAAGGCTAGACTTATACCTACAATTTACCAGTGCCTATTGAACTCGAACTTTATTCCTCATTTACGCAGGGACATAGCTCAACTGGTAAAACTGAGCGGTTTTAAATAAAATGCACGCTATTTCTTTCCTCTGTCTTCTCGTAAGGAAATGTGCTGGCCTTACATGTAAGGCCATTTAATCTGGCCTTACAGCAAAGTTATAAGCCTTCTAAATTCTGGTGCAAGATTTGAAACGATCATGACCGGCCGAAACCTGGGTTTATTAAGGGGTGAACGGTGTCCGTGCACCAAAAGAGCACAATTCTACTTTAAGGTGATGTTGTAACTAGCCGAAAACCCTACATAAATAAACTACTAAAATGAAAGGGAATTTAGGTAATTTGAAGAACATCTTTATATCGGTATTAGTTTAACCTTAATAGGAAAATTTGAATGCAAAAGACAGCTAAGAAAAACGTATACTTATATGCAATACATAGTAATAACATGTGGGAGCCGGCGTATCCCCCTTCTGTATAACTCCCATCCAAATTACCCCCGGAAAATTCCAGATGTTCATTAGAAGGAAATTGAAAGTTATTTATTGCTGATACCAACCATCCCCCATCCCCCAAGAATTTCGTGTGACAAGGCTCATGATGCCCTGCCTCGCCTTTTTCTCCCTGTGCCGGTAGAAACGCGAATGCAATATTTAAACAGGTTCTGTAATTATGCCTTTGGAGATTTCCCATCCCCCATAGCCCTCAGGGAAAGGGCTTTAAGTTAAGCAATTCGTTCATGGTTTAAATACTTTTCAAAAAGACGAAGCGTATTCGAGTGTAACTTTCAGAGACTATTGAGGGGAGTTTTGAACTAAATCAAAACACATTATGTGTATACGGGTTGTCAAAAGGGTGTAACTCAGATCAAGACTAGCCAGTAAGGCTGGTCTTTCCTGGGAAATATATTTCTCCTTCAGACCATCACGGTGGGCTTGATCAGTCTTCAAGTTGAACCCTCTCCTGTTCCTTTTTCTGCAACATTGAAATCTAGTTACCTTTTCTTGGCTAGTATGTCATTCAAGGTGGGTGATTGCACAGAAATTCCCAAAGAGGTAAGATCAATCAAATGATAATTCCTTTGAACTGGTTTTCATTATTTTTCGAGCAGGTAGGCTAAAATATTTTTAGGGACTTACCTTTCCTGTACTTAAATTAGACAAATCTGGTCAGATTAATAGAAAAAACAAAATTCATACTTCCTGATGATAGAAGTCTCATCAAAACTGAATATCAGGCCCACATTGAAAGAAATTAATGGTTTTTCTGGTTTATCTGGTTTATGGTTTATCTGGGGAAGTCGGTGTCGGCTTTTAGTTTTCTCTCGTTTTTTAAAATCTATTATCTAAGCTCTAAAAGTTGTATCAAGGCCGCCAACATAATTCTAAATAGTTTTGACCACACATACCAAAACGTTTATCATGGACGAGATGGAGCAAGTCTTTTTAGGTACCACATCCCCTTAAAAATAGGTAGATTTGAAAATGGACATGTTTAAAATGGATGACGCTTAAGCAGGTAGTTTTACTGAGGCAGTGTTTTCATATCTCTTATTTTCAGTTTGCTACTTGGCTGATAATTTTCATATTACTGATTCTGAATTTTTTCCTGAAAATTAGTAACATAGAGAATAAATAAAAAATAAGGGCGAGAATCTGTAACATTTTGCTATCAGAATTTGCCGCCATTCCACGTTCGTGCATCATTTTACAATGGAACTTTGTAGCGGAAGGAAAGAATAAATACAGCCCAAGTAGTGGGATTTTAACCTCAGGCTCTTCCCTATTTACGGTTAATTAATAAAAAAAAGCTTTCCCTAAAAAGAAGTTAAAAAAAAAAAAGCAAAGACCAGCAGAAATAAAGCTTAATAACAATTCAAACTCAAAACGACCAGAGATTACTATTAATGAATAAATAAAACCCAAAATTTAAATAAATGATAATATCAAACACAAAGATACTGATGTAAACAAATGAATCTTAAATACAGTGCACAGCAGCGAGGTCTGGATAGATCTATTGGATAGTGTGAATTCACTGTCTCTATGCAATGACAGCGTAACATCACCCAAGATAAGGTTAAAAAAAATTTATTTTTAAAGATTTGCCATGGTCAATTGCTCTGATTGTGTTTTTAAGTTAACTAGAGTCATTTCATCTCTTGAAAAAGGTTTTCTTTGCTATAAAAATTAGATATCAAATAAAAAATTAGATATCACACCATACATATTCAATTCCTGGCACCGTCAGGGATTCGAACCTGAATACCTTTATTCTTATAGGCCTGTATTCCTCCACTACACCGGCACCAGGTGATTGTTCGCTTAATTTTACAATAGAATGATGTAAATTAGTTGTAAATACAGAAGAAACAAATATATTCTTGCTCTTGTATTTAATTAATTAAAAAATAACTTTCCCAAAAGAAGTTTTTCAAAGAAAAGTAATGGTCATATTAAACTATGGTCATATGACCATATTCTGTTAGTGAATATTGCTTAGTGAACCTTTTGTGTCGAAGCTACTCGCCTGGAGCTACGTTCTTAAGCGTTACTTAAAAAACTTAAAATTTTTTTGCATGCTGACCAAAGGTCTGCGTTGCGCAGGTGCCGATCTCCGATTCGATGCCTCCGGCCGGGAGTGCAATGCGCGGTTGGGGGAAAATCATCCGAGGCTTCCCGTGTTTTTCCCCCAGATTTCTCCAGGTACCCATTTAGAGCTGGGTCGACTCTGGCGGAGCTTACAGGGTCACACCATTGACCCCGTTCCAAACCAAACAACCAGCGACACCAGGACTCAAACCCCCTGACCTCAGGATTTCAAGACCAGAGCACTAACCACTCGGCTAGGACAGCTCTCAAGTGTGACTAAATTTAGATTTTTAAAACAAGAATTAAAGATCTATTTCTTTAAAGAATTAAAGATTATTAAAAGAAACGACACTATATTTTGTTTTTTTTTTTTCCACTCTAAACTTATTTTTATTCAATTCTCGTAGGGCTTCTTAGTTCAGCTCTTTAATAAGGGTTGAGGTGTCTTATCTCCCCTGGAGTGGATGTGATTTGAAATTATTTAAAAAATAAGTTTTCAACTGAAACTAAGGACCAAAATTAAAACTTAAAGCGAACACAAATAATTCCGTACAAATAGAAAAGGTCGTAGCCGTGTTGTTTCTAAATTAAATTTTAATCAAAAACGAGCATAGATTAATTTGAAAAAAAACAAAGTTTTTTCGAGGGAAGTAAAGAGCGAAGTTAAAACTCAAAACGAACAAAAATTAATACTTCATAGCCTATCAAATATATATCAATAAAACTAGTGCAAATAAATCAACTGGTGATATTTCCCTATGTATGTAGGATTACAGAAAAGTAGCGCTTTACTGAAAACGCGAAAGCCAAGCATAAAAACAAAAATATTGATTTAGGAGTCAAAAATAAATACGTAGCCTCACAACAACAAAATAATCTATAACGCTTTTCATAGTTCTACAGGAGCAAAACTGTGATATCAGTAACTTTCAGTATACAATTATAATTATCTTAAAAACATAGGCATAAAAATAATAAGTTTAAAGTCATTACACAGCCTATAAAATAATGAATTGATTTATCAGGTAACATCTTGGTCTGACCTAGTATTACTCGAAATGAAGAACATATCAACCGCAATATAAACTCTGGAAATCCAGTTATTTCACTCTATAAAACGGAGGATTTTAAGTTATGATACAAATTCTAAAGCGAGTTTGTAGTCCTAATACTAATAAGATTCCTTCACTTCGAACTTGTCTAGAAAATTATCATAAATTGTCCTTTTCAGATCCAAGACGACAGTTAATCATTGATCTGAGCTCATTGTGCAGAAGTGGTGCCAAATTAAAAGAAAAAATAAATAAAATAACAATCTAAAAATGCTTTACTTATATACTGTTAAAAGTGTCCTTAAAAGTTTACGGTACTTTTTAAAATCCAGTAAACACGCGATATTTGATGTTTCATTTATGCTAAGGAAATAAAACAAAATAGGATGAAAATAGAATAGTTCAGAAATGAATTTGGGTTACATATTTGCATACTAGGGGAAGGGGGTAAAGTATAGCATATATTAAATATGTAACCTAGCCTAGGTACCTTTTTTGCAACCCCCGAAGAACCCCTTCAACCCCAAGAACTAAAGTTGAAATATTTGTCACGGAGTGAGCAATACCTCACTATGCAGCAAAACCCTGTTTTTCATATAACATCTTTGACACTTCGATGCGGTCTTTCCCGCGAGTCTACTGGATTCTTAACAAGTACCAGGTTTACTTTTACCGTGCCAAAACTCCTATATTGTTTTGTGTTTTCAGTAAAGCGTTAGTTTTCTGTAATCCTACAAACATAGGGAAATATCACCAGTTGAATTATTTGCATTAGTTTTATTGATATGTGAGGTAATAATATTTGTTCATTTTGAGTATCAGCTTCGCTCTTTACTTCCCTCGAAAAAATTTTGTGTTTTTTTCAAATTAATCATAGGCAGCGCGATCGTGTTGCCTAAGTAAAGAACGATGTTGGCACAATGTATTTTTTTTCAATACCAGGGCACTTCGTATCGAAAATGTTTTCGTAGAAACTTCGAAAAGGGCTCAATCGATTGGAAATTGGAGTAGCTAGTGCCTTTTTTAATAGTCGAAAGTGATTGGAGGGCTACTAGCCCCCCCCAACACGCCCATCATTCCCCCAAACAAATCCAATAAAAATTTTGAGATAGCCATTTTGTTCAGCGTAGTTGATTTCAAGATAGAAAATATATTTTTGAGGAGGACAATCCCCTATAACCCTCAGGGCAAGGGTTATAAGTTATGCCCTGTGGGCATATAAGAACGATGTTGGCACAATGTATTATTTATTAATTTTTCCTTTAGAGCAGGGCACTTCATATCGAAGAAGTTGTCGTAGAAACTTCAAAAAGGCCTCATTCAATTGGAAATTGGAGTGGCTTGTGCCGTTTTTAATAGTCGAAAGTAATTGGAAGGCAAGTAACACCCCTTCGACGCCCACCACTTCCCGAAACACATCCAGTCAAAATTTTGAGATAGCCATTTTGTTCAGCGTAGTTGATTTCCAGATAGAAATTATGTTTTTGAGGAGGATAGTCCCACACAGACCTCAGGGCAAGGGTTGTAAGTTATGCCCAAGGGGCATATAAGGTTGTTTTTTTTTATAGAAGGCGTTGTCATAGAAACTTCAAAAAAGGCTCATTCCATTTGAAATTCAAAGGGCTAGTGCCCTTTTTAATAGTCGAAATTGATTGGAGGGCACCAACCCCCCTCTCACGCCCACCTTTTCCCAAACACATCTAAATCAAAATTTTGCGATAGCCATTTTATTCAGCTTAGTTTTAAGTTCAGGAAATTAGGTCTTTGAGGATGAAACCCCCCCCCCACAGCCCTCAGGGTAAGGATTTTAAATTATGTCCAGGGGTATATAAGGTTGTTATAGAACGCGTTGTCGTAGAAACTTCAAAAAGGGCTCATTCAATTGGAAATTGAAATGGCTAGTGCCCTTTTTAATAGTCGAAGGTGATTGGAAAGCAACTAGCACCCCTTCCACGCCCACCGAGCAAGGACGTGGATCAGTTTGTACGATCAGATCAATCTCGAAGCCTAAAATAGCTAAAGAGAAATACCTTTCACGGGAGATGAAGGCCGAGAATCTGAAGAAGTTCAAGGATGAAGTGAGTGTGCTGTCTTGGCAATAAGTGACGGATATTAATGATGATCCTTCTGAGCATTTGATAAAGTTATGGATATTCTTGGTCCAATCTGTGATAGGTTCTGTCCTTTTCTTGAGATCCAGAAAACAAAGAGAACCCCCCGTAAGCCATGGTTTACCAATGAAATTACTGAATTAATGCAAGCGAGGGATGACCTGTTTAAGGCAGACCTGAATTGTGAGTCTGATAGTAGTTGGGAAGCATTTCGTAAGGTTCAAAATAAAGTAAATTCCCTTCGCAGAACTGCAATGAAGCAGTTTTATTCTGATGAGTTTGAACAACACAAAGGTGATACGCAAGGTACGTGGCAAACTATAAAGAATGTGCTCGGTACTTGCAAATCTTCAGCTTTCCCAGAAAAAGTGGAAATTAACGTCCATAGTGTCCATAATGAGAAGGATATTACAAATGAATTTTGCAAATATTTCTCTAGAATTGGTAGTGATATTTCTAAAGAGGCAGGAAAGAATAGAGACCAGTTTTCGGAACAGGAATTCCTTGAAAACCGAGGTGAATCCCAGTCCTTTAGTTTTGTTGAGTGCGATCTGAATGACGTAAGTAACGCTGTCAAGTCGATAAAGTCAAACTCTGCTGGAATGGATGGACTTAACTTTAGGCGTTTAAAGTTGTAAGTGCTTACCTTCTACGGTTTTCCTATACCTAGTGAACCTATCAATGAGAAAGGTGACTTCCCACCTGCGTTAAAACAAGCTAAAGTGATTGTACTTCACAAAGGAGCTGACAAGAATGAGTTGTCAACTATAGACCAATATCAATTTTAAGTTTATTTTCTAAGACTTTTGAAAAAGTTGTTTATTCCCAAGTTTATTCTTATTCAGATTCTTTTGGATTTGTTAGTGATAGTCAATTCGGTTTCAGAAAGCGTCACTCAACGTTGCACGCAATGCATCACCTTTTAGATAATTTGAATCTTTCGGTCGGTCTATAAGTGTTGTGCACAAAGATATTGTCAGTGAATTGATGCCTGTTACTTGTGGTGTGCCGCAGGGTTCTGTGCTGGGACCTCTGTTGTTCCTAGTCTACGTAGACACATTGCGGTATTATATATTTGATGGTGTTGTTACTTCATTTGCTGATGATACAGCTATAACTGTTTTTGCAAAGTTTGTTCAAGAAGCTGTTGAAAACGCCAACCATGTACTTCAGTGTCTCCGCGAATTTGTGAGTGTGAGTTGCCTCGCTGTTGATGCAAAGAAAACCAGTTACATCATTTTTAGCAGAACTGGGACTCTTTCCCCACTGGATTCGGTAGTTGTATATGCCTCTGAGGTTATTCAACAAGCATATGACCTCGGCTACTTAGGTTTTCATATTGACTGCAATCTCAGCTGGAAAAAACACAGTAAGATAGTATCAGCTAAAGCTGCGAGAGGACTCGGGATACTGAGAAAACTGAAGCATACCTTTCCTCTGTCAACCCTCAAGCTCATTTACAGCGCTATTGTAGACCCTTATATTGGGTATTGATGCTCGGTATGGGCCAGTAATTTCATCGGCAACTATAAAAGGATACAAATTGTTCAGAATAAAAGCAATCAGAGTACTCGACGAGATGTGCCATTGTGAAAGCACTGCCCAATCTTACAAAAAATTTGGCATTCTAAATGTTGGGCAGCAGCGTGATTATCAGTTATCAGTGATTGTCTATCAGTGTCTAAAAATGTTATCTCCCGAGTACTTTTGCACTGTATTTTCCAGTAATTCTCTCTACCATGAATATTCTACACGAAATGTTGACCATTTGGTCAGTGAGACACGACATTCAACAAGGTCAAGTTTTGCTTCACGGAACATAAGGTGTTTCGGAGTGGAATGGTTTCCCGGATAGTATTAGAGCGGCCGATAACTTAGTTTCATTTAAGCAAAAGTTAAAGAATTTTTTTTTGAAAAAGGAGGATAATTTTTGAAGAATGGGGGGAGGATGGTTAGAGCATGGCAATGTAAATTGTTTTATTGATTTTTTTTTCCTTACCTTCTTTTTTTATTTTATTTTTTTTTTTTTTGAAAAAATAAGAATTTGTTAATAACTATTATTGTTTTTTATACATTTTTGATTAAAGGGCGGTTAGAAGATACAGCCACCAAGAGGATTTTTTTTAAATCTTAATGTGGTTGAATAGTTATTCCGATGTTTGTTGAATTTTTTTTTGGTAAAATAAAAAAATGTCTGTAAAACTGTCTGTCATAATAATATATCCTTTTTTTATCATTTCTCTTATCATTTCCTGAAAGTTCAAAATTAATATACCCAGTCATTCATGAGTTACGCCTTTTTGATAATCCTTATACACATAACCGTGTTTTGATTTAGTTCAGTATTCTCCTCAAAATTCTCTGAAAGGCTCACCAGCATTCCCTTCGTCTTTTTAAAAATAAAATTCAAACATGCATATTTTTCTCAATAACATATACTATATGTTAGCAATGAACTAATTGACTAAGTTACAGGCCTTAACCTGAGGACTTTGAGGTTAATTCTAAATAAAATAGTAAAAATTTTGATTGGATTTGTTTTGGGAAAATGATAGGCTTGTGGTAGAGGGACTGGTTCCGACTCCCAATCAAATGAGCTCTATCCAATCCGAAGTTTATACAACAATCTGACCCCATAGAAACCTTACATGCCCGGAGCAAACTTACAACCCTTGCCCCTGGGCTCAAGAGGATTCTGTCCACCCTGGAGCCATTATTTTATGCACTTTGGTGAAAAAATAGGTATCTCAAAATTTTGATCGGATACCTTTGGGGAAAACAGGTGTCAGGGAGGGGGGGGGAGGGAGGCGGGTAGTTTCCCTCCATCAAATTTGACTCTTAAAAGGGAACTAGAACAATAAATTTTCAATCAAATGAGCTTCTCCTAAAGTTCACACAAACCATCCCTTCCATAAAATAGTTATATGTCCTCTGGGCATAATTTACAACCCAGGCCCCCAAACTCTCGGGGGGTTGTGTTAACCCCAAAGGTCTTGTTATGTGATCTATGGACTGCTCTTGAACAAAAGGCTATCTCAAAATTTCCATCGGATCCCTTTGAAGAAAATAGACCGTAAGGAGGGGGGGGGGTTGCCCTCTGATCATTTTGACTCTTAAAAAGAGCCCTAGAATTTCTTATTTCCAACCCAATGAGCCCCCTCCGAACTTTATACCACCACCCTTTCCATTTAAACGTTATAAGTCCCCGGATCATAGCATACAACCCTTGTCCTGGAGGACTGTGGGGGTTTGCCATCTCAAATACACAATAACTGGATCTTTCAACTACGCTGAACAAAATGACAATCTCGAAAATTCGATTGGATGTTTTTGAGTGAAATGGAGGGGCGTGGGGGGGGGTGGGCTTGTTACCCTCCAATAACTTTCAACTATTAAAAAGGGCACTAGCTATCTCAATTTCGAATCGAATGAGCTCTTTTTTTGAAGCTTCTACAACAACTCCTATACGAAGTGCCCTGGTGTCTGTGGTAAAGAGCGGCTCGGCTCAACAATAGCCGAAACTCTTAAAAAACGAAATTTCGCCAACAAAAGATATATATAAGTTGATCATAAGAATCAACTTTTTTATGCTAGTTCCGAATATATAGATTAATCAAGTTTGATGCTACCCATCAAAATCTACGAGCAAGGACGTATCTAGGATTTTTTGTAAGGGGCGGGAACGTGGAAAGAAGGTGGGAGGGGGGTACGAAACAAACCATAAAAAATTTATTTATAGACATTTTTGATAAGATTTTCACGAATCGGACAAAAATTTCGGAAGGGGGGGGGGGGATTTCATAGCCCCCTCTTCCCCCAGATAGCCCTTGTCTACGGGCCTGAGAAAATTGCCTGATTTTGAAAATTTGCCTGATTTATATATATATATATATATATATATATATATATATATATATTATATATATATATATATATATATATATATAGATATATATATATATATATATATATATATATATATATATATATATGGTATATGTATATATATATATATATATATATGTATATATATATATGTATATATATATATATATATATATATATATATATATATTATATATATATATATATATATATATATATATCTATATATATATATATATATATATATATATATATATATATATATATATATCTATATATATATATATATATATATTATATATATATTATATATATATATATATATATATATTATATATATATATATATATATATATATATATATATATATATATATATATATATATATATATATGACTACATTGTGAAAAAAATATTACAAAAATACCAAATAAACCCTAGTGGGCAGCCCATGCGACAAATTGACCTAATTGAAAGTTATCAAGGCATGGACTAATAATTGATTGATGGAAAACCTAAGACTCAAAATCAAGCTTCATATAAGCAGACAACAAAATTAGGGATAATTTAAAGAGGAATCCTTTAATATTTAACATTCTTGTTTTCAAGCAAGTATTATATTACTGTTCTAAATTGATAACTTTTTGAAATTTCAAAATTGTCGTGTAAGCTTGACTCACACATACAAGTTCTAAATTAAGAAGAAGTATTTTTCAAGCTAATATATTGCATACTGGTCGTATCACTTGCACAAAACAAGCAGAGATAAAAGAAACAAAAGAAAAATAGCATTTAATACAATAGAGGGGCCATAGAATCAAAATAAAATCTATTGCAGTAACACTTATTCAGAATTTGAAAACCAAAAATCGATTTTTGTTGTTTCATCAGATCACTAGGGCAATTTCATTCCCACAAACTTCAAGAGTGCAAAAAGCCAAAAATTGCAGCACTGATGGGTCATATCGCTTCTAATGGAAAACTAATAGTTTCAATAGAGCCGGGGCAAAAGCTCCGTTGCTGAACTTTGAAAAAAAATTTTGGTTACATGTCAATATCGCATACAAGTCTCAGCATTGCCACTATTTCAGACATTTTCCGCAAAGTATGAAGAGCTTTACTACTGAGGCTGAAATATAGTGACAGTTTAGTCCAAGTTATTGAGACTTGGTACGCAACTTTTCGAGATATTTGAATACATATCAACAATCCTACAACCAAGAACAATAATTGCACGGAAACATGACTCAGAGTTTGAAAATGGCGCATAGATGAATCACTTTTCTACAAAGGTTAAGAGTATGGGAACGTATTTGAGTATCACACTTGCAAAAAATGGGCAGAATTATACACAATACATTGAAATGAAGGAAAACAAAAGCCGCAAGATCTTTTTTTTTTTTTAAGAAGCTGCTTAAGATGACTAGTGAATGGTCAAAACCAAAATATGGAACGCAAAGAAAAAGAAGCTTTATATATATATATATATATATATATATATATATATATATATATATATATATATATATGTATATATATATATATATATATATATATATATATATATATATATATATATATATATATATATATATATATATATATATATATATATATATATATATATATATATTATGGTATAGATTTTAAAACGTTTGATTATGAAGGCAGATTTTCAAATCATAGGCTTAGCAAAAATGAACAATGGATCAAAATTCCAGTTTATTCTTCAAATTTTTTTGTTTGAAATGATTTTTAATCTTTTCATACAAAAAAGAGATAAATACCTTCTAATCCAAATTCTAATTATGACACACCCGTGGGCTTAGTACTACTGATTTGTAATCTGGTTTCAGGTGTTTAAAGACCTTGTTTCTGGTGTTAAAAGACCCGGATACTAGCATTAATCTGGTGTACGAACTCTCAACGGCCGTCTTTGTAAACTTTGACTACAATTATCTTCTATGTATATTTATCCATTTTTAAACTAGTTTAAAATCATTTAATAATCCATAATTTTAGAGAAGCTGAAACAGAAAGTTAAAAAAAAAGGTCTATAGCACAATCCCTCCACACCAAATTACCAAGAAAAACGGTAATTTGTGAAACTTATATTTTTTTTTTGTTAGTGGTAAGTAGAAAATACCATATATTTATCCGCAAACACTATGAAAAAGAACTGAAAAGTGTTTGTTACATTTGTAAGGCATATAAGGGATCTCAAATATGTCCTTGAAATGAAATTTAACTTTTTATTCATATAGGCCCAACTGTTTCAGGTACGTAGGGGAAACAAAAGCCCAAAACTTCTCTACATTCTCATTAAAGAGTTTTGTGAGCGTATTTAAATTTACGCAGCAAAAACTACTTATTCTTCAGAAAACATTGCTGGACGCCAGCGGCCTGTTGCCATTAAGGTATTGACCGAGTCTTGTTTGGTCAACATTGGAATGAAACACGAATAAATGAATTTTACTGGAATTTGTTCATCCTGGCTTTCCAATGAGGGTAAGGCAAAATATAGACCTATAATTCTGAATTGCTACTCAATCCTCCGTTGACCATTAAAGCAAATATTTTATACCAATCCTTTCGTATTCAGAAACTATCATTAAATAAAAGAGATAAATTGTTTTGAAAATATCTGAAAATGTTTCTGTGCCATTATACCAGCGCTTTACATTCTTGCTAATTTTGGAAGCACGTTTGATTTGATTTATAAATACATTTTGACACAAGTTATTTTAGATTAGAATAGAACACAATATTAAATTATTACTACTGATTAGGACAGTTATTCAAAGTGCCATTTCACAACTGAACGAAACGAATCAACAGTTGGGTATAGGAACTCGTAAAACTAAAAGGCAATTTGAAATGCTTTAAATCTTCCTGCTAAAAAAGGTGAAGTTTTTATAAGATTGAGCTCTTGTTTATTTTATTAGCAGCAGAACGCGTTGGACAAAGATAGGCGAGTAAAATAAAAAATGTAGCACAACGCGTATTGGCTTATGAGAATTGGAAACCAACTAACTGCATCGGTGTGATGAGAAATACTTGCTTCAGGTACCCTTTTTATAGCGAAACGATTGTTTGTAGTACTGAATATTAGTGATTGGCTGAGAGTTCCGGAGACATACATATAGTATAGGTACGTTCTCAATCATTCCCCCCCCCCTCCCCAAATGAACTTAACTGATATTTAAAGTTTAATTTACGTTTTCCCTATTGAAATCTAGGTTAATTAGTATGATAGCTTTCCTTAGTATTAGAAATGAAATTCTGGATTAGATTAATTGAGCATATGAAAAAAATCAATAAAATAAGCTGTAATAATAATAGGAATAATAATAAACAATAATTGCAAAATAGAAAAGATAAAAGAAACAAACAATAGCTAAAAATAAAATATTTTCCAGAAACATTTTTGATTATCAGCAATAAAATTCTTTATATTTGAATTGAAATTTGTGTGCTTTGTCCCTTACCATCTATGCATTCTTAAAAACGAATGTACAAATAATAAATTAATAAACAAAACTTCAATTATATCTTTGCTACAATCTTATTTTCTTTAGGAAATAAATCATGTACAAATTTACAGTATTAGGGCCAGAATTCATATAATCGAAACCCCCTCAAAAACACTGAAACTATTTGTGCCTAATTTAAGTTGCTTAAAAGTTTGATTTGGTCATACCCAAGCAATCATGATAAAAAAGTAAATAAAAAAATAAGCGAGGTGGAGACGAAAAAAACAAACACAGCCTTTTTTTATGCATGAGATAGGCTATTATTTAGTCAAAATTCAAGGGATCAGTTTTCGTAGCTAGGGGATAATGGGAAAGGGCTCTCCATGGGCGCAAAAACCATTATTTGCAGATCTTTCTAGCTACTTCCCAATTAATGTTTGTTTCCCTTGCAATTTTTAGATTTAAATGGACACAATGATAGACATAATAGTGATACTTTTGTAATATAAGTTTAAAGAAGAAAAAGAAGTTTATTCTAGTCTTGACAAACATAAGATCAAACATAAGTTTATTCTATCTCAACAGCAACTCTATAAGAAAATTAAAACAAATTTTCTTGTGATTCTAACATTTGTTAACATGATGTGAGTCTAACATTTCAATATTACCACTAAAATATACAACATTCATATATCATCAGAATATTTTCATAGAACGTTGATAGTACTGCAAACTGACTTTATAGTTAATCTGGGAGGAGAATTAATTTTTACAATTGAAAAGGAAACAGAGAATAAGTTACCCTTTCTAGATATTTTGATCCATAGAAATAATAACGAACTAGCGTTTTCAATTTACCGTAAATCGACTAATAACAATCGTTACTTGTCTTTTCGCCTCAAATCATCCGATTCAGGAAAAAAGGGCGTGGTTATTTCTTTAGTTGATAGGGTATTAAAATTAGCATCACCAGAATACATAAGCAATGAACTAATTTTTATTAAGGATATTCTAGTAGGTAATGGCTATCCGGAAAATATGATTTGTCAAATAATTGAAAAAAAGAAAAAAAATGACGGAACCAAAAATATTAGAAGAAGATGGGTCAAATCAAGAAACAAATTACATAACTTTGCCTTTTATCCCAATATTGTAACAAAAATTAAGAAGAGAATTAAAAAACATAATATAAAGACAGCATTTAAATTAGGACAAACTATAAGGTCTTTGTTAAATAAAGGAAAAGACAAGGTGCCAAGAAATTTGCAAAAGGGAGTATACAAAATTCCATGCTCTTGTGGTAAATTTTATGTGGGAAGAACACAACAGATTTTAGAAAATAGGCTACAGCAACACAAGAATGCCATAGATTGCTCTCTAAAACTAAAAAAAACAAACACCGGAAACGTTTGAGTCAGCTATTGCAGAACATCTTTATAATTTTCCTCATCACAGTATTTTATTTGATCAAACAAAAATAGTAGATATGTCTGTAGGACTTTTACAAAGCTTCAGGGAAATTATAGAAATAAAAAAGATAATATATGGGGGTATTAGTATAAATAGAGATGAAGGGGATTTTAGGATCAATTCGATTTATAATAGTTTAATTAAAAAGCAGGTAAGATTTTCAACCAGTACTGATTTTAATAATAGTTCTGAAACGAAAAATGACCTTGCGGACAAAGGTCAGACTGGGTTAAATACTGGGAAAGGTAAACGAACTGCAGCTAAGCCTGTAAGCAAACGAATCCGTTCAATTTATAATTCAAAACATTGGGTGATGAACTTGTGAGATCTAAGTAGGGGTTATGGGCAGGGGATTAGCTGACCTTTAATGTTTTAGTTTAGGTATAAATATACTTTCATTTTTTGATAGATTTCCATTTATATACTGAGAGGGCGTGTGTCAATCAATATAAACATTCGATTTTGTTATAACGCCAGTGAATGGAAGTGTTTATTTAATATGTGAGCTTTGTTTTCCTATTTATTTATATTTTCTTTTGTTTGTTTAGTATGTGTTTATGTTGATGTTAAGTTAAGGTTTTTAAAAAAGAATTTTTTTTTTTTTTTTTTTAAATTTTTTCCGTTGAGAAAGGCTCCTGGATGTGGGCCCAAAAGATTCGGAGTATTTTTTGTTTAATTAAGTGTTAATTTTTATTTATTTTCACTGCTTTATAGAAATTAAAACCCGTTTTTCTTGTTTAACTTTTTGTTTGTAAATGAAAAAGCAGTGTGGTCTAAGAATTATTTGCTTCAGTAGTACATTTTTATATTTAATAACATATTGGGATATTTTATAATCTTACATATCCTCTGATACAAACGTCTTTAAACAAATTTAAGTGATCACCAAAATTATTTGTTCAACAGAATTCTGTTGTCTCTGTTGAGAAAATCGGATATTTCACCTTTATTTTCTCCCAAACTGTGCAGAGGTAAGCTACGTTATATTGCACATTGACTTAAACTTACTGACTTACAATTTATTCGAGCATGAAAACTATAAAAGATGTGTTTTTCTTTATCAAAATTATCCAAAGGTTTTTAAACGAGTTCGCTCATCAGTTTCGACTTGAATTAATATAATACAGTTTCGCTTTTACAAGTAGTCTTTACGATGAGCATAAGCAGTCTGGTTTTCATTCTGTTTATGGCATAATATACGGTTTAGGTTACTTTTTTTTTTTAACAAAAGTACTACGAAGAATTTTTCTCTGGTATCTATTTAGAAGAATTTCTACAAGTTTTTCGGTGACAGGCTATCCATTCTGTCTTCTTAACATAACTTTAATTTTAAATAATGCGAGTTTTTCAGGAACTGCAGCCATAGCCCCTTCACAGCCTAAGTTTCATAGCCCCAGGAACTGCAGCCAAGAACAACTATATGTTAAAGTCAAAGAAAACAAACAGAGCTTCAGTTAAAACCCATGTCTTAATACGTGATAAAAAAAAACCACACATACAATTGTCTGTGACCATTAATAGATGAGTGAAGTGGCTCCCCAGGTCAAGAATTTGAAAGCGCAAATTTTTAAAATCAACACGAATTTGGTGCACAAAAAAAAACAAAATCACGACACGAGCAAATTTATAAAGTGGCACTTTAGTATTTAAATGATATCAAGTAGGGAGATGGAGAAAACATTTAGATGTTCATCATTCTTTTTCTCATAGTATTTTTTTTTATTGGTGGTTGAACGCTTCAACAAGGCTATGGGGATTCGGAACTCACTAAGACAAACTGATAAAGGCACAACCCTAAACAGAAACAGATGAAACACACACAAAATTTCCAACATGCATATTTCACTGCTATTACGTTTAGATTTTAGAAATAATATTTTCAAAAATATTAAGAAATCCCAAGTTTGTTCAGCTGTTTGACAGGGTAGTGTATCACATGTATGAAAGGTAAATCTTAGCTTCTTGCCCTGTGTTCAATTAGCATATTGTAATTAATTTTTTGTAATTTTATATGTCCAACAGAAAATTGCAATCATTAAGTTGGCTGTAATAGTGCTTATTCAAACCTATCAATTTAATTATTTGCTTCTTGTGCGTCAGACCTAAATAAGCTGCAATTCTATTTTTTATATAGAAATTATGTATATATTTATCTAATAGAGGAAATTAAAAATCTTCCTCCGAGAACCTTTATAAAAAGGTGCTAGAGTTGCAAAAAATCATATCTAAAACTTCTGGCCAAAACGCAAGACACCAAAAGTGGAACTGAAAAAAAAATAAAAAAATGCATAATCAGAGTCCAAATCCGGACAGTAGGTGTAAATAATCCGTGCCACAACACTGTGATAATCACTCCTTTGAGATCACCGAGTCAAAGAAACAAAAAAGACAGAACAGCATTACGTTTGTCGCTGATTTTCTTAAGCAATTCACTTTCACTGAGGAAAAAAAATACTATTGTCTACTGTGCGATGATCCAACATAAAACGGGCATAACTTGAATGTGTCACACATTTTATACAAGCACCTCAAATCAACCATTAAAATAACAGATCTTTTTGCAGAACAAAAAAAAAAACAGCACTTGACAAAAACTAAATGGTAGTCCTACTTCGCCAATAATACTCTGTTATTGTTGCGGACAGTTTCTTTCCGTCTCTTTTACAGTTTGATCCCACCTGTTCCTCCATTGTCGCATCTGTTCTGCCTTTTCTGTCGAGATCTGATCTTGAAACTTTGTCTTTAATGACCGAATAAACTCGGAGTTGGATTTCACTTCCATGATCCAAGTTTCCCTTAAGATCTTGGCCTGGTCAGGTAGTATTTCTTTATATACCAGTATTCCCAGACCGGAATTAGCTCGTCCATTGGACCACGACTTATAATTTTTGCCCACTTTGGATTTTGTGCGATTTTTTTTCTTCATACTCTTTTATCTGGGATTCATCAGTTTACACAACTTCGACTTTTTGAGGAGTACGTTCTTTTACTGTGTTGTTCTGATGAAGTTTCTAGAGCACTTTTTTCACAGCCTAATTTAGATTTGACAAGCACAGGGAATAGACTAAGGGTCTGCAATTTGGTATGGACTGAAATTTTTGAGTTGTCACCAATAGCATTTCCAATGAAGACTCTTCTGTGATCTGCTGTTCATAGAAAATATTTATTCCTCCGTAATGGTAGCGATTTTCAGAATAATGTGAACCAAAGTTATCAAGAAATTCTTTGGCGTCTTCTCTCGTGTCTTTAAATGTTTGTAGAAAGTCTTTAGCCTCAAGAGAGAGTTGTCTTTGGCTTGGAGGGATATCAAAAGATCCCAAGACAACGGCACTGCCACGCATTTTATGTATTATGCTAATTTTAGATTTGTTTTATTATTGTTTTGATTATTGTCTTCATAACCGGCTTCAATCCCAGCTGACATCACATAACAACCCGCATCAAGGTCAATGCTCCATTTTTTCCCTTTTTTCCTCTGTAACGTTTTTCCCCAATTCCCTAATGTTTTCTGAACTGGCTGTAAAATTTATATATTTATCCAATAATGGTACACTAAGTCGAAAAGAACCACTTAGTTCAAATAACCTTTTTCTCACTTCCTCAAAATCGCTCTCGTCATCCCAAAACCCGACTAATACTGCATTTTGCACTAAACCTCCAGCCATCTCTGAAATTACGTCTGAAGATAAATTTCACTCATATTTCCTGTTGGCCCTGAAAAGAAAATCAGTTTCAATAATGTTATTAGTATAACTTTATACTTGTTCTTTATTATATTAAATAAAAAAAACAAGTTTTTTCAACTGAAAGTAAGGAACAACGTTAAAACTTAAAACAAACAGAAATTATTCTGTATATGAAGGGGGCTGTCCCATCCTCAACGCCTCGCTCTTTACGCTAAAGTTTATATTGTTTAAAAAAATAGAGTTGTGAGAAAGTCAACTTTAGCGTAAAGAGCGAGGCATTGAGGAGGGACAGCCCCCTTCATATATGGAATAATTTCTGTTATGTGACTTATAGGTTAGAATGGCATCACTGCTATTTCTCCAAAATACAAGCATTGGGGGTTTCAGTTTAGCAAGTCTTGCAGGGTAGGAACACTCCTGCAGGCTAGATATCACTTTAGTGGCATGTTTCTGCACATTTTAACTGTTGTCTTTTTAAAATATGGGGGGCTAGAGACATTCCAATTTCAATCCTTGGACAAGCAAGTCCCTCATAAGCAGAATGATGACTTTTGGGAGATTAATGGAAAGGGTGTGCTTAATCAGCCTCAGAATTGAACTAGCATCGGCAGCCAACTTCCTAGCATGGGTAAAGAATTTTTGTTCATTATTAATGGCAACTAACTTGTTATTTACAGGAGATTGAGTGGCCTGAGAGAAAATAAGAGCAACAAAGATCTGTTTTGCCAAAATGAAAGATAGAGTACTTGGTAACATTGAATTCAACAATCCAAGCCTCAGCCATTGACCAAGCAGTCCAAGATTATTTTGTAGAAGGGCATGCTCTTAACATAATAAAGCTGGTCCAAGAAGCTTTAAATCATCAGCATAAAGTTAATTCATTGCTGATAGTAGATGAGGGCACTATCTTCCCTCCTATGTTTGAACAAGACCTTTAACATAGGTGTTGTGAGGTGACAGCCCTCTTCTTTTCCAAAAATAGATCAACAATTACATGCATATAAAAAAAAGGGCTGGTTCATCTCCTTAAAACATGATTTCACCAAAAAGTCCCCTTAGAAAACATGAATGATGACTAATTGTATGCAGGTTCACTGGCAAACAGATGCTGTTCCATTTTTGATAGCATGCCAATTGAGTTTACAATCTCTAGAGGACCACTCAACATCTAGCCTTCATTTAAAAACTTTAATGGGTTCAGCAGTAAATGCTTCATAAGATATTTTGTTTCAATTATTGACAATATGTGTTGAGAAGTATTACCTTAAATTGCAGCTATGAACAATCTAAGGATTTCTCCTTGTAGAACTCTGGAATGATGACTAGTTGTATGGAGGCTCACTGTTTGACCAGGTGCAGTTGCATCTTCAGTAGCACCCAAATTTAGCTTACACTCTCTGGAGGACCATTCAGCATCTAGCCTTTGTTTAAAAACATCCACAGATTCAGCAGTAACTGTTTCATTAGATAGTTTGTTCCAATATTGACCACACGTGTTGAGAAGAATTGAGTACAAACTCTAGAAGAGCTACTGTTTGACAAGTTTCAGATGATGACCTTTAGTTGTTGAATTGGTACCAACAGTAGGGAATAATGCTGGGAGAATATTAGCCCTCAATAGCTTGAAGGTTAAAATGGCATCCTCTCAATAGTTGAACTAGCACCAGCAACAGACTTCTCAGCCTGAGAGCTGAGTTTTAGTTTATTACCAATTTGATGAATGATAGTGAAAAATTTGGCATGGATGTAAATAAAAGGAGTTGAAGAAGGAATGGCAGTCACTCTTCATGCTAATGCAGGATGATTCTATGCATCAGATTGACAGTTTCCTTCTTATGTTACCCACTTTTTTAAATCATTAAAAAAAACATTTATCCTAATTCCATTTAATCCAACAAAACTAAAGGGTAACAGTGCAGATTTACAATTCTTTTGAATGAAACATCATAAAAGAAGCAGAAAGTATCATTGTTAGATTTCATTAATGCTGAAAACTACTTTACCTATTTAGATAGTTATTTCACTCCCAAGATACTTCAATTTATTCCCTTCCCCATACTTTTATGGCCTAATATATTCAGCCCAATTTATGTATTCTCTCTGAACTTAGCTGTTGCCTGTTTGCCGATTCTTCCTGTCACTCTGCTTGGTTGCCATTATGTCAATTTGAACACAAGAGTCACAAGAAAAATTCTAGAAGGAAAATTTAAGTTGGGCTAAAATTTACCCATTATGGAGGGGGGGGGGGGGGTAAATTAAAGTACTTTTAGGAATGATGAAAGTATTTTAGCATTCTTAAAAATAGTTTTTAGAATTGCAGAGTTTTAGTCTGAAGAGAATAACCACTGAGCTTGATTCTTCTCTTTCTATTTTAGCCTACAATGTTTATTTCAGAATATTGGTAGCTGAGCAATGTTACCAAACTAAATTTCACTGAATTTAAACAATAGGAACATAAACAAAATGTCTTAATGTAACACAAGATTCAATTAAGGTAAATTCTAGCATATACTTTTTTCTAGTTACCTTCAAAAATACTTGTAACATTCAATAGCATACAAATCATGCAAAATATATTTACTCAAATGAAGCATAGGAAAATTGTTTTGGGCCTCACACCTTCACTCAATCATAATTGACAAGGTTTAAAAATCTGTAAACTACTTCGTTAAATTTTTGTATTAATGCACAAATGGTGCTCTTGAGAAGCAGAAAAACGAAGATTACTTCAAAATATGTAGATTGAATTTTAGTTTGTACACTTTGTAGCTGCTTAAACTATACCTTACCAACACTAACCCCCCTGCCTTAATATGTAAATATATAGATCAATGCATATTTTGTTCATGTGTTTCTATTTCTTGATTTAATCAGCACTGATTTGATTTAAGGGAATCAAGTTAAAACATAAGTGATGCATGGCAAGATACATGGAAACCCTATAATTTGGGCTGCATATTTGCAAATTAGAGGAGGGGGTTAAATTAGAGTATAGGCAGCTTCAAAATGTGTTAACTACAATTTGTCTGTATATTCTGAAGTTAGAATTGTTTCCTTCTCAAGAACCCTAATTGCATCTTGCCACCAAAACCCTTATCATGTCTAAAAATTCTCAAAAATTCTTCATAAAGCTGAGTTTATTTCTACTAAAACAGCTGGAATGGCATTATTAAAACCCAAAGCCAATGAAACAGAGAACAGACAAAACATTTTTTCAGAATTTAGATTGGTATAGACCTGTTTTGTAGGTCTGTACATTCTTGTAAGGGTAATAGCAGAGCTGTTTCTAGGGTTGGTGGAGACTCAAGCAAAATTATCACAGAGCCCACCTCTGAAGTCAAATATAAGAAAAAAAAAACAAATCACAGTGAAAAAATTGATCAGTAATAAAATGGGGAACCTCCCAGATGTCCTCCTAGCTAAGGCATCCAGAGCAAATGCCTAGGTTGTCTCCCCCTTTTTAAACAGCTTGGGGTGTTAGTCTATAGTTGAGCAGTCAATGGTAAACATTGAAAATCTAAAATACAAAATCCTAAGAAAAGTTATATCACTACTAGCTAAAAATTCTTTTATTACCCTCTAGAGGAAGAAAGAGTCAAGGAAGGTACTTCATAATACCTTCCCAGTACACATTTTAGCCTGTAGACCCATTCCTGAAAGTTTCATTTTCCCAACCTATCCCCTTTCCAAGATAGCCAAGAGTAGCTTAAGTAGCATTTTACTTTTCTTTGTTACCCTCAGTCCTTCAGAAGTGGCCAACCCCTGGAAAATTTTCCAACATGTTTTTTCTTGAAATTTATATAGCAGTAAACCTGACAGCTATGCTATTTTCTGATCCCTAGAAATATTAAAGGAATAGACAGTAGTATGATAAAAACCATACCAGAGCAATATTTGGTAAATAAATTTCTAGGTGGTGCTATAATTTAGCTAGGATGAAAGTGAAAACATCATTTGATGCCTTTTATGCTCTTTCATAATTCAATAATTGCTTCTGATGCTTATAACATCTTAAGCCCTGAGCCCAGCCACGATGGAGATGTCCTTCACCTCCACAAAGTAGCCCTGATTTCTTGCAGTTATCCTCTTTCCTTTGTACAACTTCAAGTGTTAATGCTAGTGTATCAACTGAAAATGAACTTAGTGAATTTTCTTTTCATTTGACAGTTTGAGTAAATCGAGCTTCATCAGTGCCATCTCTGAATTGACATCTACCCCACCTTTGTCAAACACAGTTGCAGCTACAGGACCTCTGCCTCTGGATGACCAGTCATGTAATCCTCAAAATAATAATACCATGTGTGTCATCTCTAGCAATGTTGATTCTCTTACAAATGAACTTCTAAATTCCCAAGTGGTCTTAAAAGATGAAGAAGCAGATATTGCTGGGTTAGTGGAGATCCTGCCAAAATTTATGACAATACCTGTTACCAAAAGTATGTTGCATATATCCAGTTTTCAGTGCTACACTAATCTGGGGCAACCAAAATGCAGAAGAGGGGTTGGTATTTATGTCAGGGAAGGTTTCCAGGTTAGTCTTATTAGCTGTTTAATTTTCATTATACCCTAGTTGGAAGGTTATGGCATGATATTACTCTTCAAAAAAAAATGTATTGGGTATATTTACAGAAGCCAGAATGCACCCAGTCTTAATGATAGTGAAATACATCTTAAAACTAACATTGATGAAATGGCATCTACAGTATCATCTGATTTAATAATTATTGGTGATTTCAACTTCCCATTAATTGAGTGGGTTGATGGTCTTGGTCATGTAGTATCTAATAATGGAGATTCACCATTTGTGTCTTGCTTATCTGATAACTTTCTTCACCAAAACAGTTGACAAGCCAACAAGGTATTGTAGCCACCAGAATCCTTCCTTGTTGGATCTTGTAATTTTGACCAATCCACATTCCCTTATCAGAAATGAGTTTCTTCCTCCAGTTGACAACAGCAACCACTCAGTTATCCTCTCTGTGTTATCCTTGAACATATGTCTGCAACCTAATCTTTGTCCTCAAACTTTTATTGACTACCAAGCAATACAGAAGGAGCTGGCCTCAATAAATTGGTCAAAACCAATTATTTCTGATATTAATATATCATGGACAAATTTTAAAGAAGCCCTCTTATCAATTGAAAAAAGGCACTCCCATATCATCTACCAAAAACAGTCAAAAACACTTCCATTCCTCACAAAGGATGCAAAAAGAGCAATCAACAGGAAAGCCAGAGCCTGGAAAAGTTACAACAAGGAGAAATCTCAGGAAAATTGGATAAGGTATGCAAAGGCTTGGAATCTTGCCTCTAATATAGTTAAGGACTTGAAGACTCAGCATGAGGAAAAGCTTGCTACCAATATCAAGACAAACCCCAAATCTTTCTGGAGACATGATTCTGCCAAAAATTCCAACCGTCACATCATTCCTGACCTCAGTCATCCCTCTAAAAATCCTTCTTTTTCCAGCTTAAAAGAAAATATTTTCCAAAACCCAGGCTAAGAGTACCACGTTGCTTAAGTCTTTTAAATTGCCCCTATAATTTGCCACCTACTAAGTTGTTTTATAGAGACTGTTCATACCGGTCTTTTTAAATAAAAAATTTAAAGAACAGTGGCGAAGGGCAAAAATCAAAAGGTGAACGCTTAAGAACAGCATGAATGCTCTCTATAAAACAACTTATTAGGTAGCAATTGATAGGGGCAATTTAAAAAGACTTAAGCAATGTGGTACTCTTAGCCTGGGTTTTGGAAACATTTTCTTTTAAGCTGGAAAAAGAAGGATTTTTAGAGGAAGACTTGATGATAAAGGTTCTCCCCTTGGATAATATAAGAACTAGGATCATTATACATATTTTAAAGTGAGAATTGTTTTCTTAACATGTCTCCTTATCAGGTGACAGAAGGCTAGACTTATACCTACAATTTTACCAGTGTCTATTGAACTCGAACTTTATTCCTCATTTACACAAGGACATAGCTCAACTGGTAAAACTGAGCGGTTTTAAATAAAATACACGCTATTTTCTTTCCTCTGTCTTCTCGTAAGGAAATGTGCATTTTCCTCAGTTCATCTATGCCAATTTGCGTCTTGGAGTTGTTCTGGAAATGTAGTGGCACACCCTTTTAAGTTACATTCCTTTTCTATATTTTATCTTCTAAGAAATATCTAGTTTGATCTCTACTCAACCCAAAAAATTTAAACTTGTTTTCAATTTGAAAGAAGTATGAGGTGTTTGACACTGCGAATGGAATACTGAACATGTCGTACATTCTGGACCCATCTTCTTTATATGATATAGAGACATCATAGATAACTAATAATTTCAATTGTTTGTCGCAAAATTGCAGCTAGTCAATTTATAAAGTTCCAGTAAGCAGCTTCAGGTCAGCTGGTCCAAGCAGCTTCAGGTCAGCTGCAAAAAGAGTTGATTTACAGCTGATAATGGAAGGAGCATCATTAATGAGGATATTGAATAGTGTAGGACCCAAATCACTTCCCTGAGAAACTCCATTCAGAACACACATTTGAGGAAGAAAGAATACAATTACCAGCATTGTCAAATAACCAGCTGATAATGGAAGGAGCATCATTAATGAGGATATTAAATAGTGTAGGACCCAAATCACTTCCCTGAGAAACTCCATTCAGAACACACCATTGAGGAAGAAAGAATACAATTACCAGCATTGTCAAATAACTGAACATATTGATTATGCAAATAAAAATCAAGGATCCAGAGCAGGGATTTATCTTCAAGATTTACTGCACATAATTTAATTGCAGGTCAATAGTGACACACTTTGTCAAAAGCTTTAGAAAAGCCAAGCAAAATCATGTCAGCAGGCACCCCAATATCAAGCAACTTGGTGAAATGATTACATTATTTGAGGAGATTCGTGTCAATAGATCTTCCAGAATAAAAGCCATGTTGAGAACTGTGTAACACTGGTTGCTTCAAGATGTTTATTGACTACAGAGTTGATTATTCTTTCAAGAACCTTAGCAACTCCTGATGGGTCAATAATTTTTGGCAAGGTCCTTTCTACCTTTTTTTAAAAATCAGAATGATAAGTGCATTTTTCCAATTCTGAAGTTATCTAGAAAGATTTAATGATAAATTGAACAGCAGGGAAAGAGGTTGACACAAAACTGTGCAACATTCATATAGGATATGTGTGGGTGAACGCTGTCTCAGCCAGGGGATTTAAATAGTTTGAGGGATGTAAGTTCCTTTAGGACAAAAGTATCTGTACTCAGAATTGGTTCCATATCATGTGATGCATCATATAAAGGAGGTATAGGATATACAGTACTGGAGTTGGACAAAAAAAGAGGAGAAAATATTGGTTGAAAATTTCAACTTTCAGTTCAGGATCAGCAACTGATTTACTATTGTGAAGGATAGATTTAGATTTAGGGTTATCCTTAACTTCCTCATCCAGTTTTTTCCTGAAACCTTCTCTTCAACTCATTTTTGGTTTGTTGTTTGATTACAAAAGGATTTGAAGACTAGATAATTTTCTGTGGTTTTATATTTTTCTATAGCAATTCCATGCTGTGTTTTCAATTGATTAGCTTACTTACTTTAATGGTTAAAAAAGGTAAATTTGTTGCCTGTTTTACCTGAAAAATTCTGGTGCATGACTTTTCAACATTTAGAATCTCCATTTTTACATTTGACCAACTCTCCTCAATATCATCAGTAATAAGTGCTTTCTAGTTGACTTGGCAAGTATATTGGAGACTATTTTGTAGGTTACATATTTTTGTTGCTTAGAGGAAGGTTGTATGGTAGGCAGACATAGCTCTTAAATAATTACATGGTTGCTATTACCAACAGGATTGGTTATTACATTCTTAAAAAGTAGGTCAGGTTACTGAGTATAACCAGATCAAGAATGTTGGAGACTTGATCCTTCCTATAACAAGTTGGCTGTGAGATTGATTGACAGAGGGAATTATCAGAGAGTCTAGAGAAAAAAGGAGAATCTCTATTACAAAAACCAGATCAATCAATCCATTGAATTTCAGGAAGATTAAAGTCCCTCATAAGGACAAGATCATAGCTGGCAAATTTGGACATCACTTGAGACAACATAGCAGCTGAATTAGATTCAGAGTCCAAACACACAGACCATTGGGGATTCTATAGATAATACCCACTACAATTGAAATTCTTTCATTTTGTATTTTAATCCACACAGACTCAATGCCATCAGTATTCAGATAACTGAATTGAATTAGACTAACATTTGGTCCATCTCTAACATAAAGGAACACTCCTCTGTGGAAAAATGAGGAATTCAGATTAGAAAATAGTTGGTAACCATTGATTTTTGATTTCACAAGGAGTTAAGACTGGCAAGGCATTTTATGGAGAAACTCCTGTAATTGCTGCAATGTCCACTCCTTCAGATTTCATACAAAAGGAAAGTTCAGAAAGCTTATTGGGGATGCTATCAACATTGGAGCTAAGAAACCTCATTCCCTGAGAGAAAAGGAATCTGAGAGTATGCAGGAACTAAGGGACAGGTATAGTGGTAAGATTGTTGGATAATGCACTATGAAACAACAAAGAAGAAACATAAGGTAAGCAAGTTGTTGTTGAAGAAAGAGGAGAAATGTCAGCATCAGACATGGAAATATTATTATTATGTTCACTACTAGACCATTGAGAGACAGAATTTGTTGATACAAGTCCATCAACACTTATGGCATCATTAAGAATGATGAAATCTGATCCTTTTGGTTCAAAGGATTTCTGTATTATTTGCCTTCTATATCAGTTGTTGGTACAGAGAAGAGGAGGGGGACAGCTACCAGATGGCTATTAGAAAGTCTAATAGATAATTATCAGGAAAATAGCATCATCAGTCTGGGTGGGGACACCATATACAACAATGTTAAGACGTCTTTCAAAATGCTGGCACTCTGAATCTGCTATCTGACAAAAATTGGTTGCAGTTAATTGGGCTACTGGAAGTTGCGACAACTTAGAAGACACTGCAGAAACCACTAGGTCCTGAATGGTAGAAACAGAGCAAATTGATTGAAGAGATTTTTCAATATGGGATACCTTGTTAGCAATATAGTCAAGAACATCTGGTTCTTGAATTGGTTCAAACAGTAGGAAATTATGCTGGGAGAATATTAGCCCTCAACAACTTAAATGCTAAAATGGCATCCCCTCTATTTTTCCTGTAAACACGTGTAGAGAGATTCAGCTTTGACAGTCTTACAGGGTAGGAAAGCTCTTGGTTACCAGATATCACTTTAGTAGCATGTCTCTGCACATCTTCAAGAACTGTTATGTCTTTTTTTAAAATATGGAGAGGCAAGAGACATACATTAGCCTGTAGACCCATCTCTTTTTTTTAACCTAACCTCACAAAACCTAACAATTTTTTTTAACTTTAGATACCTGAAAACTATGCAATCTTCTCATCCATAGAAATTTTAAAGGAATAGACAGTAGTTTGACAATACCTTACTAGGGCAATAATTGGTAAATTTCTAGGTGGTGCTATTGTAAATTTAGAATTGTGGCTCATCATAGAGACATGTTAAGAAAACAATTCTTACTTTAAAATATGTATACTGATCCCAGTTAACAAATTATCCATGGGGAGAACCTTTATCATCAAGTTTTTTCCTCTAAAAATCCTTCTTTTTCCAGCTTATAAGAAAAAGTTTACAATAAACCACCATACTGAGATGCAATGCACAGGTCTTTTGAAATTGCGGCTATAAATTGCCAAACAAATTGTTCTATAGATAGTGCTATCCCCTGCTGTTGTTAAGTTTAGGACATAGCACACATTTAAAGAAAGAGCAGTGGTGAAAATAATAATATTGCTATATATATATATATATATATATATATATATATATATATTTATATAGCACACATTTAAAGAAAGAGCAGTGGTGAAAATAATAATATTGCTATAAACATACATATATATATATATACAGAGTATATAACCCCCCCTAAATATACAAATATAGAACAAAAATTGCATTTTGAACCTAAATATAACCAAATGAATTCAGCAAATATGTAAATAGTTGTTTAATTTTTATTTATACCCCACCATTTTCTATCATTAAAAAGAATTATTATACCCCACCCCCCTAATGTGCAAATATACAACCAAAATTGCACTGATTCTAAACATAACCTTCATTTACATCACAAATGAATTTTTTCCCACCTCCCCCCCCAATGTGCAAATATATACCCTGATTTGGATATATTTAGGGGTTGGGGTACAGTTCATTTGGTTATATTTAGGTGCAGAATGCAATTTTTGTTATATAATTGCACATTAGGGGGGGTGGGGGTATATACTCTGCATGTATACGTGTATTTATAGCAATATTTTGATTTTTGCCACTGCTATTAATAGTTTGTATTTTCAACACTGCTCAAAAAAAAAAAAAAAAAAAAAAAAAAAAAAAAAAAAAAAAAAAAAAAAAAAAAAAGAAATTACTAAGACTGGCATGAATGCTATCTATAGAACAACTTATTTGCAACTCATAGTGGCAATTCCAAAAGACTTAATGATGAAACTTTACAAATTATGATATTTTGCTTTTAATATTTTATTTTTTCTCCATAATGGGAAGCTTCCCATGTCCCTCCTGCCCAGCATTGTTCTCCCTTCCTCTCTTTTATTCCTTGTTTTTCATAATTTTTTTTTTGCAAATCATATTATTTACTTATGAATAAAGTAAACATACCACTCAATGCCTTTTCTTTATGCTCTTTCCAAAGATGATAATCATTTTTGTTGGAAATGAATTTTATCCCCACCCCTATATATACCAATTCAGGGTATATATTTGCTTTAAGTTTAAGCTTATGTCCCATTTACATCAGAAATAAAGCTTACCCCCCCCCCCCCCTAATGTGAAAATATATACCCTGAATTGGTATATATAAGGATGGGGGTAAATTCATTCCCAACAAAATGATAATTATACATAGAAAAAGAGGATAAAAAAAGGCATCAAGTGGTATGTTTACTTTATTAGTAAGTCAATAATATGATTTGCAAAAAATTTACCTTGTTTTAAGTTAATTTTGCTATTATTATGATAAGATGTTTTGAGTATGTAGTATGAATACACCATTTGAGACCTTTTTTTATGCTGATTACAAATATAATAATCATTTCTATTGTAAATGAATTTTACCCCCCCCCCTTATATATCCCAATTCAGGGTATAGATTTCTACATTTAGGGGGGGGGGGTTTAAACTTACCTCCCATTTACATCAGAAAAAATTTGCCCTAACCCCCTAATGTAGAAATATATACCCTGAATTGGCATATATAGGGGGAAGGGGGCTGAAATTAATTTCCAATAGAAATGATAACTACATTTAAATCAGTATAAAAAAGGCATCAAATGGTGTATTCACTTTATTCCTAACTCAATAATAGGATTTGGTATATATCTACCATTTCACTCCCCCCCCCTCTATATATGCCAATTCAGGGTATATATTTCTCCATTGGGGGGGGGGGGGGGGGGGGTAAAGTTTAAACTTACCTCCCATTTACATCAGAAACAAAATTTGCCCCACCTTCCAAATGTAGATATTGCCTACATACCCTGAATTGGCAAAGGCCTATATAGGGTGGCTGAAATTCATTTCTGATAGAAATTATTAGCCTATATATTCGTAATCAGCATAAAAAAGGCATCAAGTGGTATATTCAGTTTATGAATAAGTCAATAATGATTTGGGATATATTTAGGTAAAGTTCTACAAAATCATATTATTGAGTTAGGACTAAAGTGAATACACCATTTGATGCCTTTTTTTATGCTGATTATGAATATTATAAGCATTTCTATTGGAAATGAATTTCAGCCCCCCCCCCCTATATAGGCTATACCTAACCTAACCCTGAATTGGCATATATAGGGGGGGGGGTGAATTTCATTTCCGATAGAAATGCTTATTATATTCGTAATCAGCATAAAAAAAAGGCATTGAATGGTGTATTCCCTTTAGTCCTAACTCAATAATATGATTTCGTAGAACTTTACCGATATTTACCCTGCTGGGACGTAACTAAACTAGAAACACTGCACATAGCCTATTAACCAGAGCTTTCACCACTAGAATCTTCTTGTATTATCCATTTCCACCGCCCTAAAAATCCCATGTAACTCTCTAGGAATAGTATAACATAAAAATCAAATCGACTAACCAAACTAGATTCATATAAGACAAATACCTACGATGTAATGTTTCAAAATATTACAAAATTACAATAATAAGATTGTCATCTCCATTTTTTCCTCAAGAAAGTTGATGAAAATGAAGTAATTAAAAAAATATTTAATAGATGTCGATTACATCGCACCGACAGGGACTGGCTTTGCGGCGGTCAGAGCCTGGTGTCCAAAGCTCAAACTTTTGGAATCTTTAACGGTCCTATGATAGACCATTCTTCATAGGTCGAATGATTTTGAGCTTTAAGACTTAATGTCAAGGGATAACGTAGCGTCGTAGTGCTATTTTAAATTTCTGTAAGCTAAAATGCACATTTCTTATTATAAAAGTAAAGAGCATAAATATGACAGATGGGGGAGGATGTTACACCCAAGGGCGGCGACAGAAAAATTTCTAGGGGGGCAGAAGCCTAAATAGCGGTGGTGGTTGGGTGATAGGGAATATATTTCAGGATATTTTTTCGTAGGAATAAGTTATTTTTAAATAGTTTTAGGTGAAAATAAAAAAAAAAGAGCATTTAAATTGCATGTAAATTGATACAAAATACAGTAAATTTTTAACGACAAGGATTCCTGGCAAAGGGATAATTTTGTTTAATTAATAATATAATTGATTATTATACATTAAATATTAAAAGAAAAGCAAACTCAAACCAAAATTACAAAACGATTTATTGCTTCCGTAGATAATAACAGATGTAGACTTGTCTTTATCCCATTTCCTACGGCTTAGAATTGTTTATAGAAGGAGTAGATATACTAAAAAAGCATCCTACCTGCATTGATACCACGTTCTGATTTTATAACGGCCATGTAAAATATATCTCTTTCATAACAGGACAATTCTCCCCGTCAAACTTAAATCCCCTATATATTCAGACATTAAAAACAATGGAATAGCGAAAGAAAAAAACAACTTACTATCCAGCTATCAAATTGACCCTCTTTCCTTAGTCTTCTGACCCTCTTTTATCCTATTCAACTAAATAAAATGAACAGGTTTAAAAGAAATATTATCACTGGAGAATCTTATCAATGATAAAAGTAAAGAGTTATCTGGGCCAATATTCACCAAAACTAAAAATGGAATTTTTATGACAATAGCTAAACTGGCAGTATTGGCTTTTTATGCTGATTCTAAATATAGAGAATCTTTTCAGTTTATTGTTACCCACCCAAAATCCCCAAAAAACACCCAAAATTTGCCTTATTTTTGAAAAAAAGGGAAGCATCCCCAAAAAACTAAGCGATCTTATTGGAAATCCCTTTATTAGATACATCATATCAGAGAACCCTATTGTAGAGGTTTCAAGCTCCAATCTTCAAAATATGGAGTTTTGTTTTGTTTTTCATAAGAAACATCTTCGATGTATGTTAATTTGTTTTGCTTTTTCCAGGGGTGATTGTATCGAATCGAAGGTCCAAGATAATTGGGAGGGAGCTCATTTAAAACGTAAATTTAAAGCTCTTTGTTAAGTGACCATAGAGGCTGGGCCAGGGGAAGGTCTTGCTTTCCGCCAATTTAGGGCACAAAATCTACGACTTTACCCCAAAGAGGACAAATATGCAATCAATTGAAAATTCTGAGAAGTTAATTGAATTAAAAGTATCAATAACTACATTTTAGGCTTTCCAATTAAAAAAGAAGTAATGCCACACGGAGGCAATACTGAATTCAGCCCAAGTTGATTAGCTTGATTTGTAATGTAACTAGGCTACGATTGGTGATATGTAATTGCGTATAAGCTATAGTGAGGGGGGAGAAGGGGGGGGGGGGTAAGTCATCGTTTAGGTGGGGGTAGGGTAGATTCCTAAAAAAAGTACATTTTAATGGACAAACTGCTTAATCTTCATGAGGCTTCAGATAAATGTTGAAAGAGGTAAGGGAGTAGGAATTAACTAATGTGTTTCTTTTTACAGCGAAAATGTTACATCTCCAAATCTAGCAGCACAGAGGTTAGGCAAGGCAGGCCATCATCAGCCCCTCCTGGAAATTTCTTTGGGGTGGCAAGTACTGCTAGAACCTAGTTTTCAGCAATTTTAAAGGGTAATGTTTTTCTTTCTCTGTTTATATGAAATATTTCAATGTATTTAAACAAATGTCTGTAATGTAATGTATCTAAACAAATGTCTGTAATGCATTTATCGATAAGAAAATCCTATTATAGACCTTGCGATGACTTCAGTTATGTAGAAGATCAAAAGTCTTACAGAATTTCCATCCATAAAAACAAAAATACTCCTTTTCATCCATCACCAAAATTCTTTAGCAGTAATACTATCAAGGACTTTTTACCAAAATTACCGTTCATCACCAATTTTCTAAGTACATTCAAATTTTATCCAAAATTGAAATGACAATTTTAAACGTAGGGCATTAGTAATCAACGTGCAATTATTGATTTACAGATTTAAAAAAATCTATTTACGGATTTAAGGGACCAGTGCCTGAAATTATATCTTGGTTAGGCCTGGGCGTGATTTGGAAAACAATCGAAAATTGAATAAAAAAGAGCTTTTCAACAGAAAGCTAGGAATAGACGTGAAACCTATTTGGATAGATTATTCTTTACAGAAAGAGGGCTGTCTCCTTCTTAGCTCCTTACTCTTTACTGTGAAGTTTAGTTTTTGTCCAAATTTTTAAAGATAATATGCAATTGAAAAAAAAGATTTTTCAAAGCACTAAAAAAAAATAGTTTAATGAAACAGTAGTGTTGAATCCAGGGGAAAGGCAAAGGGGCGCCCCCCCCCCCCCCGCCGAATAGCCTAGTCTAAAGTAATGTAGCCCTTTCAGTTTCCAAAGGGCACTAGCCCTTTCAATTTCCAATCAAATGAGCCTTTTTTGAAGTTAATACGACAAATATTTACATTTATACAGTCATAAGTGGACAGTCATAAGTGGCGACTGACGAGTCTAGCTTCATCAATGCTTGTACCCAATAACCATCCCGTTTATTTTATCCCATTTATCCATTTATTCCTGACAGTTATGATAAACTGGCATAAACTGAGTCTTCAGTCATATATCACTTCCCAGCAAAGTATAAATACATAACAAGTACGGACAAAACCTATCCTCTCCACACAAAAAAAGTGACTCTTTGTGTGACCTATGTGAACCGGGCAACTAAATCAACTAAATTGCTCAGCTACACAATTCAATACAAATTTCCAGGTAACTCGTCGCCTGAATCACGCTCTAGCATAATTTATTGGAAAGTAAATAGTACTTCGGTTCGGAGCGATTAAGTAGTACAACTTTTGCGTCTAGAGGCGCTGAGGTACGCGGGGTCACGTTTGGGTATCGCCTCACTGCAGAAGCCTAAAACCTACTGCATCATTGGCACCTTATTGAAAACAATATGAGTCTTGAACATTCTTGGAAAGTTTAAACAAAATCAAATTCAATATTAGATATATGATTATATTAATTGTTGAAAGATCCATCAGTTCAAAATTTTTTTTTTCAATGTAATTTTCATTTTCAATACTGTAAGAACTGGAAAAGAATAAATTTTTAATATAAGAGTAATTCGTTTTCAGTGAAGCGCCAATGACACAGAAGTATTTAGTTTTTACAGTTAAAGAAGGGGGCAGTATTCAAATTTTGTTTGTAGTGAAACTATATTTGTCTTGACCAATCTTGGAAAACAACTAATAAATCAAACTGAATGTTCTAAGCACAATGATATTTTGCTGAAAGCTCATCAGTTCAAAATTTTACTGCAATTTTAATAGTTATCTTCAATATCAAGTACAAAAGAAAACATTTGTGATATTATTCGTTTACAGTAAGCACCAATGACGCAGTAGGTTTTAGGCTTCTGCAGTGAGGCGATACCCAAACTCTTGTTAGTAGTTATTTTCATTTAATTCAAACTTGATTTGCATATTCAATTTAAGTTCACTTGTTTTGAAGATTTATTTATTCATTTACATTAATATATATTTGTATGTTTGTTCGCATTGATTGTTTATTTAATTTCTCTTCGCTTTAAGTTTCATTTATACTTTAATAGCAAACTATTTTTTTTTTATTTTAAGCTTGATTTTCATATTCAATCTAAGCATTACTCGCTTCAAAATCTTTTTATTCATTTATATTATTACTTGTTGTGTGTTTTTTGCTGTATTTGTTTATTTAATTTTCGTTCGTCTTGGGTTTCATTTATTCTTTTATAGTAATTTCTGGTCGTTTTGAGTTTCAATTTTAACAGGTATTTGCATCTCCTGAGCTTAAGTTTAAAGGGTCTCTACTTTTCTTTTAAAAACTTATTTTTCGTAAAGCTTTTTAATAAATTTTTGTTTGTTTTTGATTGCAAAAAGTTTCAAGTTTTTATGGCATGGGGGGTTGCTTACTGTCCGATTATTCATGACTTTAAAAAACAGATCTAGAATTTTCAATTGAAATCGAATGAGGCTTTTTAAAAGTCTTTACGATTACCCTCTTTGATAAAAACCTTATATATGAACAATAGACAGCTTGCATAACTTGTGAACAGCGATCGACAACAATGAATGGATTGAAAAAATGGCAAGTTTAATTAACGCAATCTTGCGTTAATTAAATAGATTACATTACTTTAGACTATGTTAGGGGGGCGCCCCTCACCCCTCCCCTGGATCCGCCACTGCCTTACACTCTCTGTTTCTTTCTTGTTAGGGAGGAGAGCAGATGCCTAATAGGTGTGTGTTATAACAAAACATTCTTACTCTCATTGGACCTTCAGGTATAAAACAAAATTAGTTCAAAGGAAGGGGTGGTGAAAAAGGGCGTGGGGGGATTATTCACCCTTTGATCAATTTTGACTCTTAACAGCTGGACTAGAACTTCCAATTTCCAATCAAATGAGTCCTCTTTGAAGTTTAATACGAGAATCCCTTCCTGCCCCTGGGCCCTGGGGGTTTTGTCGACGCCAGAGTTTTGTTACTAAACCTTTCAACTATTTTTAAAAAATGGTAATTTTAACCCTTGCATATAAAGCAGCTCTGGGGGTAAAAACATAAAAAATATTGAATCTATATAAGATTTAATCATTCATTTATGTGTGCACAGGTTATCTTTATGTTTGTAAGATAGTTAATTTTAGTTTCTGTTCGTTCAGGGTTTTAGGTTTCTCCAGTGAGGCGATACCCAAACTCTTGTTTGTAGTTATTTTATTCAATTCAAACTACGTTTAATAAAATGGTCGTCTCAAAAAATTTTAATTGGATGTGTTTGGGGAAAAGGTGGGCGTGAGAGGGGGGTTAATTGCTCTCAAATCACTTTCGACTATTAAAAAGGACACTAGCCCTTGGAATTTCCAATCGAATTAGCCTTTTTTGAAGTTTTTACGACAACGCCTTCTATAAAAACCTTATATACCCCCAGGGCATAACTTAAAACCCTTGCCTTAGGAATGTGGGGGAGTGTCCTCCTCAAAAACATATTTTCTATGGAAATCAACTACGCTGAACAAAATGCTATCTAAAAAATTTGATTGGATGTGTTTGGGGGGAATGACAGGGCTTGGGGGGGCTAGCTGACCTCCAATCCCTTTCGACAATTAAAAAGGGCTCTAGCCTTTTGAAATTCTAATCGAATGAACCTTTTTTGAAGTTTCTACGACAACGCATTCCATAAAAACCTTATATGCTCCAGGGCATAACTTAAAACCCTCGCCCTGAGGGTTGTGGGGGAGTGTCCTCCTAAAAAACATATTTTCTATGTAGAAAATCAACTACACTTAACAAAATAGCTATCTAAAAATTTTGATTGGATGTGTTTGGGGGAATGATGGGCGTGGGGGGGGGGGGGCTAGCTGCCCTCCATTCATTTTTGACTATTAAAAAGGGCACAAGAACTATCGATTTCAATTGAATGAGCCCCTTTTGAAGTTTCTACGACGATCCCTTCCGTATGAAGTGCCTATGGGGAAAAAACAATAATAAAATATTGGAGCCGTATGGCCTTTACTATAGGCAAGGCTACAGCGTTGCCTCTGATTTTTCATAAACCTCCAATATTCGGTATATGTACACTGAGCAATTTCGAAGCTCCTTAACAAGGAATTTGACATTTGGAGAGAAGAACGGTGCAAAAAGGACTAAACAAAAAAATCTAAAAGATATTCATGAATTAAAAATTAAGGAACTAAGGGGGTACAACAAGCAAAATTTCAACGAGACAAGTTTTGATAAGAGTGGGTCCCTGGAGACCAAAGACAAACCTGTGTAATTAAAGGATTATATTTTTCTGGTTACGCAACTGAAAATGCAGCCATTGACCCAATTTATAACAAAAGTGAATTAAAGGCGAACATTAAACCGATGGAGAAGATGACTAGTGTTAACAGCCGTGTTTACAAATATTCCAGTAATTTTGACGAGGTTAGCAACAAAATCCGAATCAAGGAATGTCGCTTGTAAATTTCATTTGAATAATAAGTTTAATAGAGGCTTTTCTTGTAAGTTTGTCCATTCATGTATACATTTTTAAAATTCAGATTCCTCCTGTCAAAACTCGAATTGTAATCTTCCCCACCTTAGACCCTACCAAAAATTTAACAATGGAGTGTGGTTTAGTCTTAACTGTTCATTCTTACACATCCGTAAATCTCCCTTGCATCAGAGTTCCCATTTTTTAGCCCCAAGTTTTCCTCAAAAATACCGAAAAAAAAACACCACTTTTTTCTCTACCAACCCCAAATTCTCAAGGACAAACTCTAGTTCCTCCCTTCAAGGACTTTAACCCATGGTTCATCCCTTGCAAGGAAAGTCCGGATCGGAAGTTATAGTTACTCCTAGAAGTTTTATTTTTTTGTGTCCTAAGTTCACGTGGAATAATAGACGTAAATGAGGGGGCTGTGCTTAGAAATTTTATTGTTCGAATTGTAGATTTCAATGGGTTTACATGCATTTTATTTTTTGGGGCATCTGTTGCTATATCTTTAAGGATTTCTAGTGGACTACTTTTTATATTTTTCCTGGCGACCTCTAGTAGAGTCATATCATCCACAAATTTCCATCGTGAGGGGATATCTTCTGCCAAATTTTTTACCATTACGCCAAATAAGATGGGTCCAGTTGTACTACCTTGAGGTATTCCATTATAGACTGGTAGAGGTTCAGAATAAGTATTCATTATTATTTGACCACATGAGATCGTGGGCTTAAAGATGATGGGATAATTTTTACCAGAGAGGGATCGATTTGGAATTCGTGGGGAAAGTTTATCACCAGTGGGGATTTTTTATACTCAAAGACCCAATTTCCAGACTTTTTAAATACTTTGAACAAAATGGCTATCTGGAAATTTTGATTGGAAGTGTTTGGGGAAATGATGGGCATGGGGGGGGGCATTTGCCCTCTGAAACGCTAGCCCTCTGAATTTCCAATCAAATGAGCCCTTATTTGAAGTTTCTACGACAACACTTACTATAATAACCTTGTATGCCCCCAGGGCATAGCCTAAAACCCTCGCCCTGAGGGGGTTATCATCCTCAAAGACCTAATTTCCAGAACTTTCAACTACGTTAAACAAAATGGCAACCTCAAAATTTTGATTGCATGTGTTAGGGGAAATGGTGGGCGTGAAAGGGCGGTTAATTCCCCTCCGGTCACTTATAACTATTGAAAAAGGATTAGAGTAGTAGGTTCCATTTTGCGTACAGCAGTAGGAATTACCATGCTATTTGCGTACAGAACTACACCTTTTCAAAGAGAGTGAGTATCCTCTCACAACTATGTTTTCTTGGTACCTTTCCAAGCAAAGTGATCAAACATGTCTTTGGAAAATTTGTTCATCCGTCATCATAACGTGTTTTTTTTTTATCTTGAACCGCACTTTCATCATAATATGTTTTTTTTTTTTTTTTTAACCAAAAAACTAAAATTGTCAAATTGCGTAATCAAAGGTATGGTCTCAATCTAGAATACTGGTTTACAGCTAGTTATAATCAATTTTTTTTGCTATATATATCGAGCAAATTGGATAGTATGGATCAGTTGGTTAAAAGCCATTGTAATACGCTTATTATAAACAAATTTATTCATTCGTTCTCAGGGACAATAAAACAATTGTTTTGGTAAGTAAATACACACTATTCGTTGACTAATATAAGAACATGACCTTTTTTTTTTTCTTCATTCCTATCTTTTGAGTTTCACATAGAAAGGGAAGTTCATTAATTATGCAAGATCTCGAAGCTACGATAAAATTCGCATGGCCATAACATCTGTTTTAGATTAGAAGTTTACGTGCATTGTCGTGAGATTTTATGTCTCTGTAAACCTAATTAAGCAAAATTAAAACGATCTTCAGCTAACAATTTATAATCAGCTATATGTGTGTGTGTCAATTTACAGATAAGGGGGGGGGGGTAATTATTGTAGCAAAAAAGAGGAGGAGCTGGGAGTGCTCCCCTATTAAAATTCTGAATAAAATAATAGTTGAAATTGTATTTTTTTTTTCATGTATCGTATTTAAAAATGTGTGTTTATGGCATTCCAATACACTTATGGGTTATTTGGTTCTGAATGTTTCTTTTTGGGGGACCAGATGCTCCCCTATTAATATTCTGAATAAAATTCTCTCAACGACAAACTCTAGTTCCTTCCTTCAAGGACTTTAACCCATGATTCATTCCTTGCAAAGAAAGTCCGGAACAGAAGATCGGAAGCTATAGTTACTCCTAGAAGTTTTATTTTTTGTGTCCTAAGTCACGTGGAATAATAGACGTAAATGAGGGGCCTTTGCTTAGAAATTTACTGCTCGAAATGTAGATTTCAATGGGTTTACATGCATTTTATTTTTGGGGATATCTGTAGCTATATCTTTAAGGATTTCTAGTGGACTACTTTTTATATTTTTCCTGGCGACCTCTAGTAGAGTCATATCATCCACAAATTTCCATCGTAAGGGGATATCTTCTGCCAAATTGTTTACCATTACGCCAAATAAGATGGGTCCTGTTGTACTACCTTGAGGTATTCCATTATAGACTGGTAGAGGTTCAGAATAAGTATTCATTTATTTGACCACTTGAGATCGTGGGCTTAAAAATGATGGGATAATTTTTACCAGAGAGGGATCGATTTGGAATTCGTGGGGAAAGTTTATCACCAGGGGGATTTTTTATACTCAAAAGACCCAATTTTCCAGACTTTTTAAATACTTTGAACAAAATGGCTATCTGGAAATTTTTGATTGGAAGTGTTTGGGGAAATGATGGGCGTGGGGCGGGGGCATTTGCCCTCTGAAACACTAGCTCTCTTAATTTCCAATCAAATGAGCCCTTATTTGAAGTTTTCTACGACAACACTTTCTATAATAAACTTATATGCCCCCAGGGCATAGCCTACAACCCTCACCCTGAGGGGGTTATTATCCTCAAAGACCAAATTTCCAGAACTTTCAACTACGTTAAACAAAATGGCAATCTCAAAATTTGATCGCATGTGTTAGGGGAAATAGTGGGCGTGAAAGGGCGTTTAATTCCTTTCCAATCACTTATAACTATTAAAAAGGGAGTGGAGTAGTAGATTCCATTTTGCGTACAGCACTAGGAATTACCATGCTATTTGCGTACAGCACTAGGACCATGCTACTAGCATACAGCTCTACACCTTTTCAAAGAGAGTGAGCATCCTCTCACAACTATTTTCCTTGGTACCATTCAATGCAAAGTGATCAAACATGTCTTTAGCAAACTTCGTTCATCCGTCATCATAACGTGTTTTTTATCTTGAACCGCACTTTCATCATAATGTTTGTTTTTTTTTTTGTTTTTAGAAATTGTCAAATTGCATTATCAAAGGTATGGTCTCATTCTAGAAATACTGGTTTACAGCTAGTTATAATCACAAATTTTTGGCTATAGATATCGAACAAATTGGATAGTATGGATCAGTTGGTTAATAGCCATTGTAATACGCCTATTATAAACAAATTTATTTATTCGTTCTAAGGGACAATAAAAGAATTATTTTGGTAAGTTAATACGCATTATTTGTTGACTAATATAAGAACATGACCTTTTTTTATTCCTATCATTTGATTTTCACAAAGAAAGGGAACTTCCTTAATTATGCAAGCTCTCGAAGCTACGATAAAATTAGCATGACCATAACAGCTGTTATAGATTAGAAGTCTACGTGCATTGTCGTGAGATTATATGTCTCTGTACTCCTAATTAAGCAAAATTAAAACAATCTTCCGCTAACAATTTATAATCAGCTATATGCGTGTGGGTCAATATACACAAGGAGGGGAGGTAATTATTGTAGCGAAAAAAGAGGAGGAGCTGGAATGCTCCCCTATTAAAATTCTGAATAAAATAATAGTTGACATTGTATTTTTTTCATGTATTTTATTTAAAAATGTGTTTATGGCATTCCAATACACTTATAGGTTATCTGGCTCTAAATATTTCTTTTTTGGGGGACCGGGTGCTCCCCTTTTAACATTCTGAACAAAATAGTAGTTGAAATTGTATTTTTTTTTTCATGTATTGTATTTAAAAGAAAAACGAGCAAAAATGGGGTTTTTATAGGCCAAATGAAAATACTGAAAAAAAAAAACAACAAAAAAAAAAACAACAAAAAACAGAGCGAATATTTCGAGAGGACGAACGCCTCTCTTCTTCAGCGCGAAACGAAATAATGTAACCAAGGAAAGTGGCGAAAAAAACGCGGATGATTTTTTTGGGGATTCCGAGAAGTTTATGACTAATATGCTTCGAAGAAATCGCGAGTGTGTTTTAATTGGTGATTTCAACTTCGATATGCTGAAACTGACCGGCATTAATTTAGATTTTTTGAACCTGATGCTTTGTCATGACTACTACCCAACTGTTACTATTCCGACAAGGATTATAGAACATTCGGCAACTTTAATTGATAATATATTTGTTTCATCTGACCTCATTGCGCAATGCCATTCAGACGTGTCAGTTACTCCACGTTCGGATCATCTCCCATCAGTTTGTACGATCAGATCAATCTCGAAGCCTAAAATAGCTAAAGAGAAATACCTTTCACGGGAGATGAAGGCCGAGAATCTGAAGAAGTTCAAGGATGAAGTGAGTGTGCTGTCTTGGCAATAAGTGACGGATATTAATGATGATCCTTCTGAGCATTTGATAAAGTTATGGATATTCTTGGTCCAATCTGTGATAGGTTCTGTCCTTTTCTTGAGATCCTGAAAAGAAAGAGAACCCCCCGTAAGCCATGGTTTACCAATGAAATTACTGAATTAATGCAAGCGAGGGATGACCTGTTTAAGGCAGACCTGAATTGTGAGTCTGATAGTAGTTGGGAAGCATTTCGTAAGGTTCAAAATAAAGTAAATTCCCTTCGCAGAACTGCAATGAAGCAGTTTTATTCTGATGAGTTTGAACAACACAAAGGTGATACGCAAGGTACGTGGCAAACTATAAAGAATGTGCTCGGTACTTGCAAATCTTCAGCTTTCCCAGAAAAAGTGGAAATTAACGTCCATAGTGTCCATAATGAGAAGGATATTACAAATGAATTTTGCAAATATTTCTCTAGAATTGGTAGTGATATTTCTAAAGAGGCAGGAAAGAATAGAGACCAGTTTTCGGAACAGGAATTCCTTGAAAACCGAGGTGAATCCCAGTCCTTTAGTTTTGTTGAGTGCGATCTGAATGACGTAAGTAACGCTGTCAAGTCGATAAAGTCAAACTCTGCTGGAATGGATGGAATTAACTTTAGGCGTTTAAAGTTGTAAGTGCTCACCTTCTACCGGTTTTCCTATACCTAGTGAACCTATCAATGAGAAAAGGTGACTTCCCACCTGCGTTAAAACAAGCTAAAGTGATTGTACTTCACAAAGGAGCTGACAAGAATGAGTTGTCAAACTATAGACCAATATCAATTTTAAGTTTATTTTCTAAGACTTTTGAAAAAGTTGTTTATTCCCAAGTTTATTCTTATTCAGATTCTTTTGGATTTGTTAGTGATAGTCAATTCGGTTTCAGAAAGCGTCACTCAACGTTGCACGCAATGCATCACCTTTTAGATAATTTGAATCTTTCGGTTCAATAATTTGAATGCCTGTTACTCGTGGTGTGCCGCAGGGTTCTGTGCTGGGACCTCTGCTGTTCCTAGTCTACGTAGACACATTGCGGTATTATATATTTGATGGTGTTGTTACTTCATTTGCTGATGATACAGCTATAACTGTTTTTTTGCAAAGTTTGTTCAAGAAGCTGTTGAAAAAGCCAACCATGTACTTCAGTGTCTCCGCGAATTTGTGAGTGTGAGTTGCCTCGCTGTTGATGCAAAGAAAACCAGTTACATCATTTTTAGCAGAACTGGGACTCTTTCCCCACTGGATTCGGTAGTTGTATATGCCTCTGAGGTTATTCAACAAGCATATGACCTCCGCTACTTAGGTTTTCATATTGACTGCAATCTCAGCTGGAAAAAACACAGTAAGATAGTATCAGCTAAAGCTGTGAGAGAACTCGGGATACTGAGAATACTGAAGCATACCTTTCCTCTGTCAACCCTCAAGCTCATTTACAGCGCTATTGTAGACCCTTATATTGGGTATTGATGCTCGGTATGGGCCAGTAATTTCATCGGCAACTATAAAAGGATACAAATTGTTCAGAATAAAGCAATCAGAGTACTCGACGAGATGTGCCATTGTGAAAGCACTGCCCAATCTTACAAAAAATTTGGCATTCTAAATGTTGGGCAGCAGCGTGATTATCAGTTATCAGTGATTGTCTATCAGTGTCTGAAAATGTTATCTCCCGAGTACTTTTGCACTGTATTTTCCCGTAATTCTCTCTACCATGAATATTCTACACGAAATGTTGACCATTTGGTCAGTGAGACACGACATTCAGCAAGGTCAAGTTTTGCTTCACGGAACATAGGGTGTTTCGGAGTGGAATGGTTTCCCGGATAGTATTAGAGCGGCCGATAACTTAGTTTCATTTAAGCAAAAGTTAAAGAATTTTTAATTTTGACTCTTAACAGCTGGACTAGAACTTCCAATTTCCAATCAAATGAGTCCTCTTTGAAGTTTATACGAGAATCCCTTCCTGCCCCTGGGCCCTGGGGGTTTTGTCGACGCCAGAGTTTTGTTACTAAACCTTTCAACTATTTTTAAAAAATGGTAATTTTAACCCTTGCATATAAAAGCAGCTCTGGGGGTAAAAACATAAAAAATATTGAATCTATATAAGATTTAATCATTCATTTATGTGTGCACAGGTTATCTTTATGTTTGTAAGATAGTTAATTTTAGTTTCTGTTCGTTCAGGGTTTTAGGTTTCTCCAGTGAGGCGATACCCAAACTCTTGTTTGTAGTTATTTTATTCAATTCAAACTACGTTTAATAAAATGGTCGTCTCAAAATTTTAATTGGATGTGTTTGGGGAAAAGGTGGGCGTGAGAGGGGGGTTAATTGCTCTCAAATCACTTTCGACTATTAAAAAGGACACTAGCCCTTGGAATTTCCAATCGAATTAGCCTTTTTTGAAGTTTTTACGACAACGCCTTCTATAAAAACCTTATATACCCCAGGGCATAACTTAAAACCCTTGCCTTAAGGAATGTGGGGGAGTGTCCTCCTCAAAAACATATTTTCTATGGAAATCAACTACGCTGAACAAAATGGCTATCTAAAAAATTTGATTGGATGTGTTTGGGGAATGACGGGATTGGGGGGGCTAGCTGACCTCCAATCCCTTTCGACAATTAAAAAGGGCTCTAGCCTTTTGAAATTCTAATCGAATGAACCTTTTTTGAAGTTTCTACGACAACGCATTCCATAAAAACCTTATATGCTCCCAGGGCATAACTTAAAACCCTCGCCCTGAGGGTTGTGGGGGAGTGTCCTCCTAAAAAACATATTTTCTATGTAGAAATCAACTACACTTAACAAAATAGCTATCTAAAAATTTTGATTGGATGTGTTTGGGGGAATGATGGGCGTGGGGGGGGGGGGGCTAGCTGCCCTCCATTCATTTTTTGACTATTAAAAAGGGCACAAGAACTATCGATTTCAATTGAATGAGCCCCTTTTGAAGTTTCTACGACGATCCCTTCCGTATGAAGTGCCTATGGGAAAAAAACAATAATAAAATATTGGAGCCGTATGGCCTTTACTATAGGCAAGGCTACAGCGTTGCCTCTGATTTTTCATAAACCTCCCATATTCGGTATATGCACACTGAGCAATTTCGAAGCTCCTTAACAAGGAATTTGACATTTGGAGAGAAGAACGGTGCAAAAAAGGACTAAACAAAAATCTAAAAGATATTCATGAATTAAAAATTAAGGAATTAAGGGGTACAACAAGCAAAATTTCAACGAGACAAGTTTTGATAAGAGTGGGTCCCTGGAGACCAAAAGACAAACCTGTGTAATTAAAGGATTATATTTTTCTGGTTACGCAACTGAAAATGCAGCCATGACCCAATTTATAACAAAAGTGAATTAAAGGCGAACATTAAACCGATGGAGAAGATGACTAGTGTTAACAGCCGTGTTTACAAATTTCCAGTAATTTTGACGAGGTTAGCAACAAATCCGAATCAAGGAATGTCGCTTGTAAATTTCATTTGAATAATAAGTTTAATAGAGGCTTTTCTTGTAAGTTTGTCCATTCATGTATACATTTTTTAAATTCAGATTCCTCCTGTCAAAACTCGAATTGTAATCTTCCCCACCTTAGACCCTACCAAAAATTTAACAATGGAGTGTGGTTTAGTCTTAACTGTTCATTCTTACACATCCGTAAATCTCCCTTGCATCAGAGTTCCCATTTTTTAGCCCCAAGTTTTCCTCGAAAATACCGAAAAAACACCACTTTTTTCTCTACCAACCCCAAATTCTCAAGGACAAACTCTAGTTCCTCCCTTCAAGGACTTTAACCCATGGTTCATCCCTTGCAAGGAAAGTCCGGATCGGAAGTTATAGTTACTCCTAGAAGTTTTATTTTTTGTGTCCTAAGTTCACGTGGAATAATAGACGTAAATGAGGGGGCTGTGCTTAGAAATTTTATTGTTTGAATTGTAGATTTCAATGGGTTTACATGCATTTTATTTTTTGGGGCATCTGTTGCTATATCTTTAAGGATTTCTAGTGGACTACTTTTTATATTTTTCCTGGCGACCTCTAGTAGAGTCATATCATCCACAAATTTCCATCGTGAGGGGATATCTTCTGCCAAATTTTTTACCATTACGCCAAATAAGATGGGTCCAGTTGTACTACCTTGAGGTATTCCATATAGACTGGTAGAGGTTCAGAATAAGTATTCATTTATTTGACCACATGAGATCGTGGGCTTAAAGATGATGGGATAATTTTTTACCAGAGAGGGATCGATTTGGAATTCGTGGGAAAGTTTATCACCAGGGGATTTTTTATACTCAAAGACCCAATTTCCAGACTTTTTAAATACTTTGAACAAAAATGGCTATCTGGAAATTTTGATTGGAAGTGTTTGGGGAAATGATGGCATGGGGGGGGCATTTGCCCTCTGAAACACTAGCCCTCTGAATTTCCAATCAAATGAGCCCCTTATTTGAAGTTTCTACGACAACACTTACTATAATAACCTTGTATGCCCCCAGGGCATAGCCTAAAACCCTCGCCCTGAGGGGGTTATCATCCTCAAAGACCTAATTTCCAGAACTTTCAACTACGTTAAACAAAATGGCAACCTCAAAATTTTGATTGCATGTGTTAGGGGAAATGGTGGGCGTGAAAGGGCGGTTAATTCCCCTCCGGTCACTTATAACTATTGAAAAAGGATTAGAGTAGTAGGTTCCATTTTGCGTACAGCAGTAGGAATTACCATGCTATTTGCGTACAGAACTACACCTTTTCAAAGAGAGTGAGTATCCTCTCACAACTATGTTTCTTGGTACCTTTCCAAGCAAAGTGATCAAACATGTCTTTGGAAAATTTGTTCATCCGTCATCATAACGTATTTTTTTTTATCTTGAACCGCACTTTCATCATAATATGTTTTTTTTTAAACCAAAAATTAGAAATTGTCAAATTGCGTAATCAAAGGTATGGTCTCAATCTAAAAATACTGGTTTACAGCTAGTTATAATCAATTTTTTTTGCTATATATATCGAGCAAAATGGATAGTATGGATCAGTTGGTTAAAAGCCATTGTAATACGCTTATTATAAACAAATTTATTCATTCGTTCTCAGGGACAATAAAACAATTGTTTTGGTAAGTAAATACACACTATTCGTTGACTAATATAAGAACATGACCTTTTTTTTTTCATTCCTATCTTTTGAGTTTCACATAGAAAGGGAAGTTCATTAATTATGCAAGATCTCGAAGCTACGATAAAATTCGCATGGCCATAACAGCTGTTTTAGATTAGAAGTTTACGTGCATTGTCGTGAGATTTTATGTCTCTGTACACCTAATTAAGCAAAATTAAAACGATCTTCAGCTAACAATTTATAATCAGCTATATGTGTGTGTGTCAATTTACAGATAAGGGGGGGGGGGGTAATTATTGTAGCAAAAAAAGAGGAGGAGCTGGGAGTGCTCCCCTATTAAAATTCTGAATAAAATAATAGTTGAAATTGTATTTTTTTTTCATGTATCGTATTTAAAAATGTGTTTATGGCATTCCAATACACTTATGGGTTATTTGGTTCTAAATGTTTCTTTTTGGGGGACCAGATGCTCCCCTATTAATATTCTGAATAAAATTCTCAACGACAAACTCTAGTTCCTCCCTTCAAGGACTTTAACCCATGATTCATTCCTTGCAAAGAAAGTCCGGAACAGAAGATCGGAAGCTATAGTTACTCCTAGAAGTTTTATTTTTGTGTCCTAAGTTCACGTGGAATAATAGACGTAAATGAGGGGCCTTTGCTTAGAAAATTTACTGTTCGAAATGTAGATTTCAATGGGTTTACATGCATTTTATTTTTGGGGATATCTGTAGCTATATCTTTAAGGATTTCTAGTGGACTACTTTTTATATTTTTCCTGGCGACCTCTAGTAGAGTCATATCATCCACAAATTTCCATCGTAAGGGGATATCTTCTGCCAAATTGTTTACCATTACGCCAAATAAGATGGGTCCTGTTGTACTACCTTGAGGTATTCCATTATAGACTGGTAGAGGTTCAGAATAAGTATTCATTTATTTGACCACTTGAGATCGTGGGCTTAAAAATGATGGGATACTTTTTACCAGAGAGGGATCGATTTGGAATTCGTGGGAAAGTTTATCACCAGGGGATTTTTTATACTCAAAGACCCGATTTCCAGACTTTTTAAATACTTTGAACAAAATGGCTATCTGAAAATTTTGATTGGAAGTGTTTGGGGAAATGATGGGCGTGGGGCGGGGGGCATTTGCCCACTGAAACACTAGCTCTCTTAATTTCCAATCAAATGAGCCCTTATTTGAAGTTTTCTACGACAACACTTTCTATAATAAACTTATATGCCCCCAGGGCATAGCCTACAACCCTCACCCTGAGGGGGTTATTATCCTCAAAGACCAAATTTCCGGAACTTTCAACTACGTTAAACAAAATGGCAATCTCAAAATTTTGATCGCATGTGTTAGGGGAAATGGTGGGCGTGAAAGGGCGTTTAATTCCTTTCCAATCACTTATAACTATTAAAAAGGGAGTGGAGTAGTAGATTCCATTTTGCGTACAGCACTAGGAATTACCATGCTATTTGCGTACAGCACTAGGACCATGCTACTAGCATACAGCTCTACACCTTTTCAAAGAGAGTGAGCATCCTCTCACAACTATTTTCCTTGGTACCATTCAATGCAAAGTGATCAAACATGTCTTTAGCAACTTCGTTCATCCGTCATCATAACGTGTTTTTTATCTTGAACCGCACTTTCATCATAATGTTTGTTTTTTTTTTGTTTTTAGAAATTGTCAAATTGCATTATCAAAGGTATGGTCTCATTCTAGAAATACTGGTTTACAGCTAGTTATAATCACAAATTTTTGGCTATAGATATCGAACAAATTGGATAGTATGGATCAGTTGGTTAATAGCCATTGTAATACGCCTATTATAAAACAAATTTATTTATTCGTTCTCAGGGACAATAAAAGAATTATTTTGGTAAGCTAATACGCATTATTTGTTGACTAATATAAGAACATGACCTTTTTTTTATTCCTATCATTTGATTTTCACAAAGAAAGGGAACTTCCTTAATTATGCAAGCTCTCGAAGCTACGATAAAATTAGCATGACCATAACAGCTGTTATAGATTAGAAGTCTACGTGCATTGTCGTGAGATTATATGTCTCTCTACTCCTAATAAGCAAAATTAAAACAATCTTCGGCTAACAATTTATAATCAGCTATATGCGTGTGGGTCAATATACACAAGGAGGGGAGGTAATTATTGTAGCGAAAAAAGAGGAGGAGCTGGGAATGCTCCCCTATTAAAATTCTGAATAAAATAATAGTTGAAATTGTATTTTTTTCATGTATTTTATTTAAAAATGTGTTTATGGCATTCCAATACACTTATAGGTTATCTGGCTCTAAATGTTTCTTTTTTGGGGGACCAGGTGCTCCCCTTTTAACATTCTGAACAAAATAATAGTTGAAATTGTATTTTTTTTCATGTATTGTATTTAAAGAAAAACGAGCAAAAATGGGGTTTTTATAGGCCAAATGAAAATACTGAAAAAAACAACAAAAAAAAAAAACAAAAAAACAAAGCGAATATTTCGAGAGGACGAACGCCTCTCTTCTTCAGCGCGAAACGAAATAATGTAACCAAGGAAAGTGGCGAAAAAAAACGCGGATGATTTTTTTTGGGGATTTTGAGAAGTTTATGACTAATATGCTTCGAAGAAATCGCGAGTGTGTTTTAATTGGTGATTTCAACTTCGATATGCTGAAACTGACCGGCATTAATTTAGATTTTTTGAACCTGATGCTTTGTCATGACTACTACCCAACTGTTACTATTCCGACAAGGATTATAGAACATTCGGCAACTTTAATTGATAATATATTTGTTTCATCTGACCTCATTGCGCAATGCCATTCAGACGTGTCAGTTACTCCACGTTCGGATCATCTCCCATCAGTTTGTACGATCAGATCAATCTCGAAGCCTAAAATAGCTAAAGAGAAATACCTTTCACGGGAGATGAAGGCTGAGAATCTGAAGAAGTTCAAGGATGAAGTAAGTGTGCTGTCTTGGCAATAAGTGACGGATATTAATGATGATCCTTCTGAGCATTTGATAAAGTTATGGATATTCTTGGTCCATCTGTGATAGGTTCTGTCCTGTTCTTGAGATCCAGAAAAGAAAGAGAACCCCCCGTAAGCCATGGTTTACCAATGAAATTACTGAATTAATGCAAGCGAGGGATGACCTGTTTAAGGCAGACCTGAATTGTGAGTCTGATAGTAGTTGGGAAGCATTTCGTAAGGTTCAAAATAAAGTAAATTCCCTTCGCAGAACTGCAATGAAGCAGTTTTATTCTGATGAGTTTGAGCAACACAAAGGTGATACGCAAGGTACGTGGCAAACTATAAAGAATGTGCTCGGTACTTGCAAATCTTCAGCTTTCCAGAAAAAGTGGAAATTAACGTCCATAGTGTCCATAATGAGAAGGATATTACAAATGAATTTTGCAAATATTTCTCTAGAATTGGTAGTGATATTTCTAAAGAGGCAGGAAAGAATAGAGACCAGTTTTCGGAACAGGAATTCCTTGAAAACCGAGGTGAATCCCAGTCCTTTAGTTTTGTTGAGTGCGATCTGAATGACGTAAGTAACGCTGTCAAGTCGATAAAGTCAAACTCTGCTGGAATGGATGGACTTAACTTTAGGCGTTTAAAGTTGTAAGTGCTTACCTTCTACCGGTTTTCCTATACCTAGTGAACCTATCAATGAGAAAAGGTGACTTCCCACCTGCGTTAAAACAAGCTAAAGTGATTGTACTTCACAAAGGAGCTGACAAGAATGAGTTGTCAAACTATAGACCAATATCAATTTTAAGTTTATTTTCTAAGACTTTTGAAAAAGTTGTTTATTCCCAAGTTTATTCTTATTCAGATTCTTTTGGATTTGTTTAGTGATAGTCAATTCGGTTTCAGAAAGCGTCACTCAACGTTGCACGCAATGCATCACCTTTTAGATAATTTGAATTTTTCGGTCGGTCTATAAGTGTTGTGCACAAAGATATTGTCAGTGAATTGATGCCTGTTACTCGTGGTGTGCCGCAGGGTTCTGTGCTGGGACCTCTGCTGTTCCTAGTCTACGTAGACACATTGCGGTATTATATATTTGATGGTGTTGTTACTTCATTTGCTGATGATACAGCTATAACTGTTTTTTTGCAAAGTTTGTTCAAGAAGCTGTTGAAAAAGCCAACCATGTACTTCAGTGTCTCCGCGAATTTGTGAGTGTGAGTTGCCTCGCTGTTGATGCAAAGAAAACCAGTTACATCATTTTTAGCAGAACTGGGACTCTTTCCCCCTGGATTCGGTAGTTGTATATGCCTCTGACGTTATTCAACAAGCATATGACCTCCGCTACTTAGGTTTTCATATTGACTGCAATCTCAGCTGGAAAAAACACAGTAAGATAGTATCAGCTAAAGCTGCGAGAGGACTCGGGATACTGAGAAAACTGAAGCATACCTTTCCTCTGTCAACCCTCAAGCTCATTTACAGCACTATTGTAGACCCTTATATTGGGTATTGATGCTCGGTATGGGCCAGTAATTTCATCGGCAACTATAAAAGGATACAAATTGTTCAGAATAAAGCAATCAGAGTACTCGACGAGATGTGCCATTGTGAAAGCACTGCCCAATCTTACAAAAAATTTGGCATTCTAAATGTTGGGCAGCAGCGTGATTATCAGTTATCAGTGATTGTCTATCAGTGTCTGAAAATGTTATCTCCCGAGTACTTTTGCACTGTATTTTCCCGTATTCTCTCTACCATGAATATTCTACACGAAATGTTGACCATTTGGTCAGTGAGACACGACATTCAGCAAGGTCAAGTTTTGCTTCACGGAACATAGCATGTTTCGGAGTGGAATGGTTTCCCGGATAGTATTAGAGCGGCCGATAACTTAGTTTCATTTAAGCAAAAGTTAAAGAATTTTTTTTGAAAAAAGGAGGATAATTTTTGAAGAATGGGGGGAGGATGGTTAGAGCAAGGCAATGTAAATTGTTTTATTGATTTTTTTCCTTACCTTCTTTATTTTTTATTTTTTTTGAAAAAATAAGAATTTGTTAATAACTATTATTGTTTTTTATAAATTTTTTATTAAAGGGCGGTTAGAAGATACAGCCACCAAGAGGATTTTTTTTTAAATCTTAATGTGGCTGAATAGTTATTTCCGATGTTTGTTGAATTTTTTTTTTGGTAAAATAAAAAAATGTCTGTAAACTGTCTGTCATACAAATATATCCTTTTTTATCATTTCTCTTATCATTTCCTGAAAGTTCAAAATTAATATACCCAGTCATTCATGAGTTACGCCTTTTTGATAATCCCTATACACATAACGTGTTTTGATTTAGTTCAGTATTCTCCTCAAAATTCTCTGAAAGGCTCACCAGCATTCTCTTCGTCTTTTTTAAAAATAAAATTCAAACATGCATATTTTTCTCAATAACATATACTATATGTTAGCAATGAACTAACTGACTAAGTTACAGGCCTTAACCTGAGGACTTTGAGGTTAATTCTGAATAAAATAGTAAAAATTTTGATTGGATTTGTTTTGGGAAATGATAGGCTTGTGGTAGTGGGACTGGTTCCGACTCCCAATCAAATGAGCTCTATCCAATCCGAAATTTATACAACAATCTGACCCCATAAAAACCTTACATGCCCAGGGCATAACTTACAACCCTTGCCCCTGGGCTCAAGAGGATTCTGTCCACCCTGAAGCCATTATTTTATGCACTTTGGTGAAAAATATAGGTATCTCAAAATTTTGATCGGATACCTTTGGGGAAAACAGGTGTCAGGGAGGGGGGGGGAGGGGAGGCGGGTAGTTGCCCTCCATCAAATTTGACTCTTAAAAGGGAACTAGAACAATAAATTTTCAATCAAATGATCTTCTCCTAAAGTTCACACAACCATCCCTTCCATAAAATAGTTATATGTCCTCTGGGTATAATTTACAACCCAGGCCCCCAAACTCTCGGGGGGTGTGTGTTAACCCCAAAGGTCTTGTTATGTGATCTATGGACTGCTCTTGAACAAAAGGCTATCTCAAAATTTCCATCGGATCCCTTTGAAGAAAATAGACCGTAAGGAGGGGGGGGGGGTTGCCCTCTGATCATTTTGACTCTTAAAAAGAGCCCTAAAATTTCTTATTTCCAACCCAATGAGCCCCCTCCGAACTTTATACCACCACCCTTTCCATTTAAACGTTATAAGTCCCCGGAGCATAGCATACAACCCTCGTCCTGAGGACTGTGAGGGGTTGCCATCTCAAATACACAATAACTGGATCTTTCAACTACACTGAACAAAATGACAATCTCAAAAAATTCGATTGGATGTTTTTGAGTGAAATGGAGGGCGTGGGGGGGGGGTGGGCTTGTTACCCTCCAATAACTTTCAACAATTAAAAAGGGCACTAGCTATCTCAATTTCCAATCGAATGAGCTCTTTTTGAAGCTTCTACAAACAACTCCTTCTAAGTGCCCTGGTGTCTGTGGTAAAGAGCGGCTCGGCTCAACAATAGCCGAAACTCTTAAAAACGAAATTTCGCCAACAAAAGATATATCATAAGAATCAACTTTTTAAGCTAATTCCGAATATATAAGATTAATCAAGTTTGATTCTACCCATCAAAATCTACGAGCAAGGACGTATCTAGGATTTTTTGTTAGGGGCAGGAACGTGGAAAGAAGGTGGAGAGGGGTACGAAAACAAACCATAAAAAATTTATTTATAGACATTTTTGATAAGATTTTCACGAATCGGATATATATATATATATATATATATATATATATATATATATATATATATATATATATATATATATTATATATATATATATATATATATATATATATATATATATATATATATATATATATATATATATATATATATATATATATATATGACTACATTGTGAAAAAAAATATTACAAAAATACCAAATAAACCCTAGTGGGCAGCCCATGCGACAAATTGACCTAATTGAAAGTTATCAAGGCATGGACTAATAATTGATTGATGGAAAACCTAAGACTCAAAATCAAGCTTCATATAAGCAGACAAACAAAATTAGGGATAATTTAAAGAGGAATCCTTTAATATTTAACATTCTTGTTTTTCAAGCAAGTATTATATTACTGTTCTAAATTGATAACTTTTTGAAATTTCAAAATTGTCGTGTAAGCTTGACTCAACATACAAGTTCTAAATTAAGAAGAAGTATTTTTCAAGCTAATATATTGCATACTGGTCGTATCACTTGCACAAAACAAGCAGAGATAAAAGAAACAAAAGAAAAAGAGCATTTAATACAATAGAGGGGCCATAGAATCAAAATAAAATCTATTGCAGTAACACTTATTCAGAATTAGAAAACCAAAAATCGATTTTTGTTGTTTCATCAGATCACTAGGGCAATTTCATTCCCACAAACGTGTTCAAGAGTGCAAAAAGCCAAAAATTGAAGCACCGATGGGTCATATCGCTTCTAATAGAAAACTAAATAGTTTCAATAGAGCCGGGGCAAAAGCTCCGTTGCTGAACTTTGAAAAAAATTTTGGGTTACATGTCAATATCGCATACAAGTCTCAGCATTGCCACTATTTCAGACATTTTTCCGCAAAGTATAAAGAGCTTTACTACTGAGGCTGAAATATAGTGACAGTTTAGTCCAAGTTATTGAGACTTGGTACGCAACTTTTCGAGATATGTGAATACATATCAACAATCCTACAACCAAGAACAATAATTGAACGGAAACATGACTCAGAGTTTGAAAATGGCGCATAGATGAATCACTTTTCTACAAAGGTTAAGAGTATGGGAACGTATTTGAGTATCACATCTGCAAAAAAGGGCAGAATTATACACAATACATTGAAATGAAGGAAAACAAAAGCCGCAAGATCTTTTTTTTTTTAAGAAGCTGCTTAAGATGACTAGTGAATGGTCAAAACCAAAATATGGAACGCAAAGAAAAAGAAGCTTATATATATATATATATATATATATATATATATATATATATATATATATATATATATATATATATATATATATATATATATATATATATATATATATATATATATATATATATATATATATATATATATATATATATATATATATATATATATATATATATATATTATGGTATAGATTTTAAACTTTTGATTATGAAGGCAGATTTTCAAATCATAGGCTTAGCAAAAATGAACAATGGATCAAAATTCCAGTTTTTTCTTCAATATTTTTTGTTTGAAATGATTTTTAATCTTTTCATACAAAAAAGAGATAGATACCAAGCCCTGTGACGTATCACGGTTCTTTCTGGCACAGCGAATCTCACATAAAAAAAGAAAAAAAAGCGAACAAAAAAATCCAAAAAGATATTATGAGAAATAAATTTGGATACAAAAATAAACGAAAGAACTATACTCAAACGTCGAAAACGTGAAAATTAGCATGGCCCCAGGCAAATAGCCCAGGCCATTCAGCATGTCCCCAGGTGGCAATAGGGGAACGCTCTACAGATATGTAGGGTACCTCCATAGGAGGCATGGACCAAGGGGGGACCTTGTCCCTGGGGGTCCATAATAGAATCTGGGGCACCCTTGCCCGGGGTCATAAATACAGGCGAGGAGGAAGAAGGCCCCTCAAATGTACACTCAAAAGGGCCCACTGGTTTATCCACAAGTTCCATGAGTTGCAAACCTTCTCCCAGCAATGGGTTAAATTACATGGTGATGCAGAACACCATCGCGGGAGGATCCTCTATAGGAGGACAACTGCGGCAGGGCATAAGATCCAGATCTATGGACAACGGCCTCTGCAAAGGGCTGCCTCGACCTTTTCGGGGTACCTGCAAGACTGGGGACCTTGCAGTCAACTCTATTCCCACTTTAGGAGTGGCGCCCCTCGAGGAAATTATAGCCTAGTAAATGACACAGCATTCACACGGGATTCTGACTAATGGACAATTCTTCTGGGATTGGTATGTTTTGATGGGCGTCTTTGGGCCGAAAAACCTCTTCCTAGCTAATTTATCTATTGTGGGTTGCCTCCCCGTAGTAGCATAATATTTGTAGGCATGAATATATAATGAGTCGGAGGTAATAGGCTTGAGATTGTCTGTGCAGGATTTCGACTCTTGTTGATAGAAGAGCATCGCCAAGCGCTGAAAACCATGTTGTGACCAAGATGGGCCCAGGATTGCACAAAGCCTCCATTCTTGGAGGTCCCAGGGACTTCTTGCGGTCCGGTTCTAAGCTGGCTTAAGCACTTTGGTGTAGACTTGAGAAGATATGTGATCCCCGTCCTGCACTGGTATCCGGGATCCTTGCTTTTCCTGAGGCGAAAAAAATTTCAATGATTTAAAGAACATGAAAATTGAAACTTGGAATGTTATGACAATAAAAAATGACTATCGCATCGACATTTTGACTGACGAATTCAGACGATTTGAACTGGATTTATTAGGAGTTTCAGAAACTCATATCCCAGGGGTAGGAAGCATGAAATTAGGTGATATAGAATTTGTTTACTCAGGCAGGAAGGATGGGTTACATAGACAGGGAGTAGGGCTCATGATGAATAAGGAAGCTGCTAAGTCTTGTTTAGGCTGGGAAGGTATTAATAATAGAATACTAATTGCTCATTTTATGACTAGAAAGTTCAAGGTATCAGTTATAGTAGTATATACGCCCCTGTAGAACCGATTATGAATATGATTTTTGAAAAAGGGAAGTACCTAACGATTTTAGGAAAACCTTAATTAAGCCACTTTATAAGAAAGGTGATAAAAGTAAGTGTGGTAATTATCGAGGCATTAGTCTGGTCTCTGTAGGTAGCAAATTGCTTAGTAATATGATACTTTTTAGACAGAGAGATGCTGTAGACAAAGTTTTAAGAGAAGAGCAGTGCGGTTTTAGAAAAGGTAGAGGATGTGTTGACCAAATTTTCACTCTTAGGTTAATAATTGAGAAGTGCCTAAGTTTTCAAACACCTTTGGTCCTCAGTTTTATAGATTATGAGCAAGCATTCGATTCTGTTGATAGAGGAGCTTTAGTAAAGGTTTTATCCTTGTATGGTATACCAGACAAATACATTAAAGTGATTAGTGCTATGTACGAGAATAACACTGCTGCGGTTAAGGTAGGAAATGAGGTTAGCAGCTGGTTTTGTATTAAATCAGGAGTTAAGCAGGGTTGTGTTCTATCCCCCTTTATATGGATTATTTTGATGGACTTTGTTTTAAGGAGCACAGGAAAGGCAATGGGAGACCACGGAATCAAATGGGGAGGAAAAAAAGTCTCCTGGACTTGGATTATGCTGATGATTTAAGCATCCTAGATGATATTGTGAGCAAAATGAATGAAGTTTTTAGAGGTTTTGCGAGTTCAGGGTGCTCGTATTGGTTTGAAAATTAATGTTAGGAAGACTAAGTCACTAAGGCTAGGAATAAGTGACGATGAAAAGGTGATGTTGGGTAATGAAAAGATTGATCAGGTGGGCAGTTTCACTTATCTTGGTAGTATTATTAGTAAAGATGGTGGAAGCAGTGAAGATGTTAAAAATAGAATAGCCAAGGCTCAGGGTGTTTTTTCACAGTTAAAAAAAGTCTGGAAGAATAGGAAGATAAGTCTGCAAACCAAGATTAGAATCTTAGAAGCTACAGTGATGACAGTGGTCAAATATGGCTCTGAAGCATGGACGCTCCGAAAAGCGGATGAAGATTTGCTAGATGTTTTCCAGAGAAATTGCGTAAGGATTGTTCTGGGTACCCGGCTGACTGACCGTATTTCAAACAATAGGCTATACGAAAAATGTGGTTCAATACTGCTTTCTATGTCTATAATGAAAGAAAGGTTGAGGTGGTTGGGGCATGTTGTGCAGATGAAGGATGACAGATTGCCAAAGATTGTTCTTTTCGGCCAACCATCTAGGGCTAAACGGAAAGCAGGTCGTCCCCATCTGGGGTGGGAGGATGTCATAAAGAAAGATTTAAAGGAAATGGGAGCTTCGTGGGCGGGTGTAAAAAGGGAGGCTTTGAATAGATTGGGGTGGAGGAGGAGCGTGCGTAGCTGTGTTGGCCTCAGGCGCGGCTTGGTGCTGCGATGAGTTGTTAGTAGTTAGTAGTAGTAGTATTTGCATATCTTCAAAACTCTATAAATCAGGATTGAGCAGAGTTGTGAAGCTGAAAACAATTTTGTTGGACTTCATTTTAAGCAGAAGATCTATATTACAAGGTTTCACTTTTATAACACGCAGATTTTTAAAGGTCATCAAAGGTCAGGACCCTCTAGAGGGAGAAGGAGTGGAGGCAGGTACTTCAAAATACCTTCTCAGGACATACTTTAGCCTGTAAATCTATCCCTGAAAGTTTCATTTTCCTAACCAAACTCCTTTCCAAGATAGCCAAAAGTAGCTAAAATAGAATTTTACTGTACCTATGTCCACTCCTTCTCCCCATAGAGGGTCATGACCTTTAATAAACTATGTGTTATAAAAGTAAAACCTTTCAAAAGAGATCTTCTGCTTAAATGAAATACAACAAAATGTTTTCAGCTTCACAACTTTGCTCAATCCCAATTTATAAGGTCTTATTGATATGCAAATACACATCCTAAATTTTGAAAAAAAAACTTTGATATGGCTTAAAATTCTATTCAAATAACAGGAATTGCATTTTCAGAACTAAAGCCAGAGAAAAGGAAACTGATAGCTCAAAATAAGGTAAAATGTTGTTTTGTCAAATTTTCAAGGTCAATATCTACCAAATCATATTGAGACTGTTCATACCGGTCTTTTTAAATAAAAAAAATTAAAGAACAGTGGCGAGGGCAAAAATCAAAAGGTGAACGCTTAAGAACGGCATGAACGCTCTCTATAAAACAACTTATATAGGTAGCAATTTATAGGGGCAATTTAAAAAGACTTAAGCAACGTGGTACTCTTAGCCTGGGTTTTGGAAACATTTTCTTTTAAGCTGGAAAAAGAAGGATTTTTAGAGGAAAGACTTGATGATAAAGGTTCTCCCCTTGGATAATATAAGAACTAGGATCATTATACATATTTTAAAGTATGAATTGTTTTCTTAACATGTCTCCTTATCAGGTGACAGAAGGCTAGACTTATACCTACAATTTTACCAGTGCCTATTGAACTCGAACTTTATTCCTCATTTACGCAGGGACATAGCTCAACTGGTAAAACTGAGCGGTTTTAAATAAAATGCACGCTATTTTCTTTCCTCTGTCTTCTCGTAAGGAAATGTGCTGGCCTTACATGTAAGGCCATTTAATCTGGCCTTACAGCAAAGTTATAAGCCTTCTAAATTCTGGTGCAAGATTTGAAACGATCATGACCGGCCGAAACCTGGGTTTATTAAGGGGTGAACGGTGTCCGTGCACCAAAAGAGTACAATTCTACTTTAAGGTGATGTTGTAACTAGCCGAAAACCCTACATAAATAAACTACTAAAATGAAAGGGAATTTAGGTAATTTTGAAGAACATCTTATATCGGTATTAGTTTAACCTTAATAGGAAAATTTGAATGCAAAAGACAGCTAAGAAACGTATACTTATATGCAATACATAGTAATAAACATGTGGGAGCCGGCGTATCCCCCTTCTGTATAACTCCCATCCAAATTACCCCCGGAAAATTCCAGATGTTCATTAGAAGGAAATTGAAAGTTATTTATTGCTGATACCAACCATCCCCCATCCCCCAAGAATTTCGTGACAAGGCTCATGATGCCCTGCCTCGCCTTTTTCTCCCTGTGCCGGTAGAAACGCGAATGCAATATTTAAACAGGTTCTGTAATTATGCCTTTGGAGATTTCCCATCCCCCCATAGCCCTCAGGGAAAGGGCTTTAAGTTAAGCAATTCGTTCATGGTTTAAATACTTTTCAAAAGACGAAGCGTATTCGAGTGTAACTTTCAGAGACTATTGAGGGGAGTTTTGAACTAAATCAAAACACATTATGTGTATACGGGTTGTCAAAAGGGTGTAACTCAGATCAAGACTAGCCAGTAAGGCTGGTCTTTCCTGGGAAATATATTTCTCCTTCAGACCATCACGGTGGGCTTGATCAGTCTTCAAGTTGAACCCTCTCCTGTTCCTTTTCTGCAACATTGAAATCTAGTTACCTTTTCTTGGCTAGTATGTCATTCAAGGTGGGTGATTGCACAGAAATTCCCAAAGAGGTAAGATCAATCAAATGATAATTCCTTTGAACTGGTTTTCATTATTTTTCGAGCAGGTAGGCTAAAATATTTTTAGGGACTTACCTTTCCTGTACTTAAATTAGACAAATCTGGTCAGATTAATAGAAAAAACAAAATTCATACTTCCTGATGATAGAAGTCTCATCAAAACTGAATATCAGGCCCACATTGAAAGAAATTAATGGTTTTTCTGGTTTATCTGGTTTATGGTTTATCTGGGGAAGTCGGTGTCGGCTTTTAGTTTTCTCTCGTTTTTTAAAATCTATTATCTAAGCTCTAAAAGTTGTATCAAGGCCGCCAACATAATTCTAAATAGTTTGACCACACATACCAAAACGTTTATCATGGACGAGATGGAGCAAGTCTTTTTAGGTACCACATCCCCTTAAAAATAGGTAGATTTGAAAATGGACATGTTTAAAATGGATGACGCTTAAGCAGGTAGTTTTACTGAGGCAGTGTTTTCATATCTCTTATTTTCAGTTTGCTACTTGGCTGATAATTTTCATATTACTAATTCTGAATTTTTTCCTGAAAATTAGTAACATAGAGAATAAATAAAAAATAAGGGCGAGAATCTGTAACATTTTGCTATCAGAATTTGCCGCCATTCCACGTTCGTGCATCATTTTACAATGGAACTTTGTAGCGGAAGGAAAGAATAAATACAGCCCAAGTAGTGGGATTTTAACCTCAGGCTCTTCCCTATTTACGGTTAATTAATAAAAAAAAGCTTTCCCTAAAAAGAAGTTAAAAAAAAAGCAAAGACCAGCAGAAATAAAGCTTAATAACAATTCAAACTCAAAACGACCAGAGATTACTATTAATGAATAAATAAAACCCAAAATTTAAATAAATGATAATATCAAACACAAAGATACTGATGTAAACAAATGAATCTTAAATACAGTGCACAGCAGCGAGGTCTGGATAGATCTATTGGATAGTGTGAATTCACTGTCTCTATGCAATGACAGCGTAACATCACCCAAGATAAGGTTAAAAAAAATTTATTTTTAAAGATTTGCCATGGTCAATTGCTCTGATTGTGTTTTAAGTTAACTAGAGTCATTTCATCTCTTGAAAAAAGGTTTTCTTTGCTATAAAAATTAGATATCAAATAAGAAATTAGATATCACACCATACATATACAATTCCTGGCACCGTCAGGGATTCGAACCTGAATACCTTTATTCTTATAGGCCTGTATTCCTCCACTACACCGGCACCAGGTGATTGTTCGCTTAATTTTACAATAGAATGATGTAAATTAGTTGTAAATACAGAAGAAACAAATATATTCTTGCTCTTGTATTTAATTAATTAAAAAATAACTTTCCCAAAAAGAAGTTTTTCAAAGAAAAGTAATGGTCATATTAAACTATGGTCATATGACCATATTCTGTTAGTGAATATTGCTTAGTGAACCTTTTGTGTCGAAGCTACTCGCCTGGAGCTACGTTCTTAAGCGTTACTTAAAAAACTTAAAATTTTTTTGCATGCTGACCAAAGGTCTGCGTTGCGCAGGTGCCGATCTCCCGATTCGATGCCTCCGGCCGGGAGTGCAATGCGCGGTTGGGGGAAAATCATCCGAGGCTTCCCGTGTTTTTCCCCCAGATTTCTCCAGGTACCCATTTAGAGCTGGGTCGACTCTGGCGGAGCTTACAGGGTCACACCATTGACCCCGTTCCAAACCAAACAACCAGCGACACCAGGACTCAAACCCCCTGACCTCAGGATTTCAAGACCAGAGCACTAACCACTCGGCTAGGACAGCTCTCAAGTGTGACTAAATTTAGATTTTTAAAACAAAGAATTAAAGATCTATTTCTTTAAAGAATTAAAGATTATTAAAAGAAACGACACTATATTTTGTTTTTTTTTTCCACTCTAAACTTATTTTTATTCATTTCTCGTAGGGCTTCTTAGTTCAGCTCTTTAATAGGGTTGAGGTGTCTTATCTCCCCTGGAGTGGATGTGATTTGAAATTATTTAAAAAATAAGTTTTCAACTGAAACTAAGGACCAAAATTAAAACTTAAAGCGAACACAAATAATTCCGTACAAATAGAAAAGGTCGTAGCCGTGTTGTTTCTAAATTAAATTTTAATCAAAAACGAGCATAGATTAATTTGAAAAAAAACAAAGTTTTTTCGAGGGAAGTAAAGAGCGAAGTTAAAACTCAAAACGAACAAAAAAATTAATACTTCATAGCCTATCAAATATATATCAATAAAACTAGTGCAAATAAATCAACTGGTGATATTTCCCTATGTATGTAGGATTACAGAAAACTAGCGCTTTACTGAAACGCGAAAGCCAAGCATAAAAACAAAATATTGATTTAGGAGTCAAAAATAAATTCGTAGCCTCACAACAACAAAATAATCTATAACGCTTTTCATAGTTCTACAGGAGCAAAACTGTGATATCAGTAACTTTCAGTATACAATTATAATTATCTTAAAAACATAGGCATAAAAATAATAAGTTTAAAGTCATTACACAGCCTATAAAATAATGAATTGATTTATCAGGTAACATCTTGGTCTGACCTAGTATTACTCGAAATGAAGAACATATCAACCGCAATATAAACTCTGGAAATCCAGTTATTTCACTCTATAAAACGGAGGATTTTAAGTTATGATACAAATTCTAAAGCGAGTTTGTAGTCCTAATACTAATAAGATTCCTTCACTTCGAACTTGTCTAGAAAATTATCATAAATTGTCCTTTTCAGATCCAAGACGACAGTTAATCATTGATCTGAGCTCATTGTGCAGAAGTGGTGCCAAATTAAAAGAAAAAATAAATAAAATAACAATCTAAAAATGCTTTACTTATATACTGTTAAAAGTGTCCTTAAAAGTTTACGGTACTTTTTAAAAATCCAGTAAACACGCGATATTTGATGTTTCATTTATGCTAAGGAAATAAAACAAAATAGGATGAAAATAGAATAGTTCAGAAATGAATTTGGGCTACATATTTGCATACTAGGGGAAGGGGGTAAAGTATAGCATATATTAAATATGTAACCTAGCCTAGGTACCTTTTTTGCCCCTTCAACCCCAAGAAACTAAAGTTGAAATATTTGTCACGGAGTGAGCAATACCTCACTATGCAGCAAAACCCTGTTTTTCATATAACATCTTTGACACTTCGATGCGGTCTTTCCCGCGAGTCTACTGGATTCTTAACAAGTACCAGGTTTACTTTTACCGTGCCAAAACTCCTATATTGTTTTGTGTTTTCAGTAAAGCGTTAGTTTTCTGTAATCCTACAAACAAAGGGAAATATCACCAGTTGAATTATTTGCATTAGTTTTATTGATATGTGAGGTAATAATATTTGTTCATTTTGAGTATCAGCTTCGCTCTTTACTTCCCTCGAAAAAATTTTGTTTTTTTCAAATTAATCATAGGCAGCGCGATCGTGTTGCCTAAGTAAAGAACGATGTTGGCACAATGTATTTTTTTTCAATACCAGGGCACTTCGTATCGAAAATGTTTTCGTAGAAACTTCGAAAAGGGCTCAATCGATTGGAAATTGGAGTAGCTAGTGCCCTTTTTAATAGTCGAAAGTGATTGGAGGGCTACTAGCCCCCCCCCAACACGCCCATCATTCCCCAAACAAATCCAATAAAAATTTTGAGATAGCCATTTTGTTCAGCGTAGTTGATTTCAAGATAGAAAATATATTTTTGAGGAGGACAATCCCCTATAACCCTCAGGGCAAGGGTTATAAGTTATGCCCTGTGGGCATATAAGAACGATGTTGGCACAATGTATTATTTATTAATTTTTCCTTTAGAGCAGGGCACTTCATATCGAAGAAGTTGTCGTAGAAACTTCAAAAAGGCCTCATTCAATTGGAAATTGGAGTGGCTTGTGCCGTTTTTAATAGTCGAAAGTAATTGGAAGGCAAGTAACACCCCTTCCACGCCCACCACTTCCCGAAACACATCCAGTCAAAATTTTGAGATAGCCATTTTGTTCAGCGTAGTTGATTTCCAGATAGAAATTATGTTTTTGAGGAGATAGTCCCACACAGACCTCAGGGCAAGGGTTGTAAGTTATGCCCAAGGGGCATATAAGGTTGTTTTTTTTATAGAAGGCGTTGTCATAGAAACTTCAAAAAAGGCTCATTCCATTTGAAATTCAAAGGGCTAGTGCCCTTTTTAATAGTCGAAATTGATTGGAGGGCACCAACCCCCCTCTCACGCCCACCTTTTCCCCAAACACATCTAATCAAAATTTTGCGATAGCCATTTTATTCAGCTTAGTTTTAAGTTCAGGAAATTAGGTCTTTGAGGATGAAACCCCCCCCCCCCCCTACAGCCCTCAGGGTAAGGATTTTAAATTATGTCCAGGGGGTATATAAGGTTGTTATAGAACGCGTTGTCGTAGAAACTTCAAAAAGGGCTCATTCAATTGGAAATTGAAATGGCTAGTGCCCTTTTTAATAGTCGAAGGTGATTGGAAAGCAACTAGCACCCCTTCCACGCCCACCGAGCAAGGACGTGGATCAGTTTGTACGATCAGATCAATCTCGAAGCCTAAAATAGCTAAAGAGAAATACCTTTCACGGGAGATGAAGGCCGAGAATCTGAAGAAGTTCAAGGATGAAGTGAGTGTGCTGTCTTGGCAATAAGTGACGGATATTAATGATGATCCTTCTGAGCATTTGATAAAGTTATGGATATTCTTGGTCCAATCTGTGATAGGTTCTGTCCTTTTCTTGAGATCCAGAAAACAAAGAGAACCCCCCGTAAGCCATGGTTTACCAATGAAATTACTGAATTAATGCAAGCGAGGGATGACCTGTTTAAGGCAGACCTGAATTGTGAGTCTGATAGTAGTTGGGAAGCATTTCGTAAGGTTCAAAATAAAGTAAATTCCCTTCGCAGAACTGCAATGAAGCAGTTTTTATTCTGATGAGTTTGAACAACACAAAGGTGATACGCAAGGTACGTGGCAAACTATAAAGAATGTGCTCGGTACTTGCAAATCTTCAGCTTTCCCAGAAAAAGTGGAAATTAACGTCCATAGTGTCCATAATGAGAAGGATATTACAAATGAATTTTGCAAATATTTCTCTAGAATTGGTAGTGATATTTCTAAAGAGGCAGGAAAGAATAGAGACCAGTTTTCGGAACAGGAATTCCTTGAAAACCGAGGTGAATCCCAGTCCTTTAGTTTTGTTGAGTGCGATCTGAATGACGTAAGTAACGCTGTCAAGTCGATAAAGTCAAACTCTGCTGGAATGGATGGACTTAACTTTAGGCGTTTAAAGTTGTAAGTGCTTACCTTCTACCGGTTTTCCTATACCTAGTGAACCTATCAATGAGAAAAGGTGACTTCCCACCTGCGTTAAAACAAGCTAAAGTGATTGTACTTCACAAAGGAGCTGACAAGAATGAGTTGTCAAACTATAGACCAATATCAATTTTAAGTTTATTTTCTAAGACTTTTGAAAAAGTTGTTTATTCCCAAGTTTATTCTCATTCAGATTCTTTTGGATTTGTTAGTGATAGTCAATTCGGTTTCAGAAAGCGTCACTCAACGTTGCACGCAATGCATCACCTTTTAGATAATTTGAATCTTTCGGTCGGTCTATAAGTGTTGTGCACAAAGATATTGTCAGTGAATTGATGCCTGTTACTTGTGGTGTGCCGCAGGGTTCTGTGCTGGGACCTCTGTTGTTCCTAGTCTACGTAGACACATTGCGGTATTATATATTTGATGGTGTTGTTACTTCATTTGCTGATGATACAGCTATAACTGTTTTTTGCAAAGTTTGTTCAAGAAGCTGTTGAAAAAGCCAACCATGTACTTCAGTGTCTCCGCGAATTTGTGAGTGTGAGTTGCCTCGCTGTTGATGCAAAGAAAACCAGTTACAATCATTTTTAGCAGAACTGGGACTCTTTCCCCACTGGATTCGGTAGTTGTATATGCCTCTGAGGTTATTCAACAAGCATATGACCTCGGCTACTTAGGTTTTCATATTGACTGCAATCTCAGCTGGAAAAAACACAGTAAGATAGTATCAGCTAAAGCTGCGAGAGGACTCGGGATACTGAGAAAACTGAAGCATACCTTTCCTCTGTCAACCCTCAAGCTCATTTACAGCGCTATTGTAGACCCTTATATTGGGTATTGATGCTCGGTATGGGCCAGTAATTTCATCGGCAACTATAAAAGGATACAAATTGTTCAGAATAAAGCAATCAGAGTACTCGACGAGATGTGCCATTGTGAAAGCACTGCCCAATCTTACAAAAAATTTGGCATTCTAAATGTTGGGCAGCAGCGTGATTATCAGTTATCAGTGATTGTCTATCAGTGTCTAAAAATGTGATCTCCCGAGTACATTTGCACTGTATTTTCCAGTAATTCTCTCTACCATGAATATTCTACACGAAATGTTGACCATTTGGTCAGTGAGACACGACATTCAACAAGGTCAAGTTTTGCTTCACGGAACATAAGGTGTTTCGGAGTGGAATGGTTTCCCGGATAGTATTAGAGCGGCCGATAACTTAGTTTCATTTAAGCAAAAGTTAAAGAATTTTTTTTGAAAAAGGAGGATAATTTTTGAAGAATGGGGGGAGGATGGTTAGAGCATGGCAATGTAAATTGTTTTATTGATTTTTTTTTCCTTACCTTCTTTTTTTATTTTATTTTTTTTTTTTTGAAAAGTTTTTTTTAAACTGAAAGCAAGGAGCAACATTAAAACTCAGGAACAACAGAAATTATTTCGTATATTAGGGGGTCCCCCCCTCCTCGACACCTTGCTCTTCACGCTAAATATTTTTTTAGCACTTTCAAAAAAGCTTCTTATTCTAATTAAACGTCCCTTGTGTTTCAGGAGTCGTTCTTAAAAAATTTAACAATCATTCAAACCTTAGGTTAAAGAGTAAGGTATTGAGTACGGAGGCAATCACCTCATATTCATAACCGTGATGGTTCTAGATCAAACCTTGATCATATTATAGTTTGAAGAGGATCTCTCGTGGTTCCTCCTGTCATTGTTTTGGATGATAAAACTGATGATGATCACTTGCCTTTAACTTATGAAATTGAGTCGCCTGCTCTACTGGCTTATAACCGTTTTTCTTACCATAATAAATGGTTTGATAAGCCAAATTGGAAACGAGTAAATTCTGAAGTTTATTTGTATGTTCTTTGCTCGTTATTATCAAGCCTGAAAGTGCCTTTTCACCTTTTACAAACCTCTGTAAGGTCATCGACAGCTAAGATTGATTTAAATTGTTACTATTATCAGATCGTGCATTGTTTGAAGTCAGCTGCTTCAGTTTCAGTTCCTGTTGAACGTGTTGGATTTGGCACCAGAAAACCATTATGGAATGTGTGCCCAGAAGTGAAAAAAGCTAAACAACGCGCGAAGTTTTAGCTTCGCCTTTGGATTGCTTGTGATCGGTCCAAGTCTGGTGAAGTATTTAAAATTAAGCAAAATTCGAAACGTCAGTTTAGATCTTCTTTGCGTCAAACCTCCCTGAATGGTTTGGATGGCCCTCGGATCGGAAGTCTTGGTCCAATGTAATTAATAGCAGCAAGTGTGTGCCTGCTACCGTTTCTTTTTTATTGAATCTCTAATTCACCAGAGTCTAAAATTGCTGTATAGAGCAAATAGTATAGACGACTTTTAAGAGTAGAAATTGGCGCTAGTGTTTAAGAGAAATGTCGCAGACCCCATCTCATATTTGGTGTTTTTTGGCATTCCCCTTTTCAAGCTTTTTTATTTTGTTTTTCTCAGAGACTGAGATCAGACAATTATTTTACTCTAATGTTGCCAAATTTTGCTTTATTATAATACTGAAAAATTATTTTTGGTTATTTTTGGCGCCATTGGCGCTAGTTTTTATTCATATAAGTTATCAATACTCTTTGGAATAGAAGTCAAAAAATTATTGTGTGCTACCACTACTGCACCAACTACTGCCACGCTTATAAGATTGAGGCATTTATAAATAAAAATGGGTTACCCTTTTTATTAAAAAAAAATCAATCATGATTTTAATATCTTTTACACATTCTTTATTTTCAGCTAATGCTGCTACATTTTGCTTAAAAATGACGAACAATAGAAAGCATAAGCAATGCTTCATCAAGGAAAATAAGAGATCTTTGCACTATATGTCTATATTAAAAAGTGTCCTTTAATTCCAGAGGGTTTATTTTTTGTGATGTGTATCTTAGTTTGTTTAGCCTAAATATGTTTATTTTTGTGCTTTACGAAAAAAAAATTATCTGTGAGTTGTATCATTCTTCATCTCTGGAGAGAAGAACAGCCCCGGCTTTTAAAACTACCCAAGATTGACTTTTTGTGGTTTACTATTTTTCTTATTTGTGAATTTTATCATTCTTTATTTCTGGATTATTTTTAAAACAGCCCCGCCGTTTTAAAACTAATCAATACTGGCTGGTGACCGACAAACTAGACAGACGAAGAAATGCAATTTCTGGGGGCACAAGTTGCTCTGCCTTTTTAAAACCTGATGGGTTCTTTTTTGAGAAAAATTAGGCCTGTAAAGAGAGCAATAATAATAATAATAATAATAATTTATTTATTACCCACTATAAAAAGAAGCGGATTACATCAAGAAAAAAAAAAAAAAAGCAAACTCGCATACTTAACAATTATTTACATAAAACGACGTAAATTATGGTGCGCAGTAAGATCTGCAGATAACGACAGCTTTCCTGCAAGCCCAGTTTACTTTTTCCCGTAAATTGGGGAGGCTGAATCGCGATATTAGATGCCGGTTCCGGAACCACGGAGGGAGGGACAAAAGGTACCGAGAAAATTTAAAATAATAAGCGGATAGAATTCAGATCTTTAGGCTTCAGAATTGGAAGAAACCCAGATAAAAAAAAGAATAGAATGATCGCAAAATGAAGAATATAATTTCCCAAGCGCTTTTCTATTTTACCTCCCTCTATTTGCAACAATTTTTGAATATCCTATCTGAATTTTTTTTTTTTTTTTTTTTGCATTAGAAACTGTCAGAGCCCGAAGTGTTTTGAGATTATTAGTAATGTGAAAACCAAGCCACCGAAAAGAAGAGACACAGGGAATAGAGAAAAACCACAGTTAAGAGGGAGGCTTGCACTCAAATTAAATGAAATATATTCGCACTTTATCAACGTTCAACATAAGCCCAATCCGTCTGAACTGGTCTGAGATCCCTCTGACAGAATGTGAGAGTCCAGCCCTAGAACGACTGACAAGGAGAACATCGTCCGCATAAGCAAGATACGAGACATCAATTCCATCAGAAATGAATGCCGAAGGCAAGGATGAAAGGATAGGAGCAATACATAACTTAAAAATAGTTGGAGAAAGCACACCACCTTGACAGACCCCACGCCGAAGAAACACCTTTGAATCAGAAACTACTCCATTACATTTTACCCAAATAAAAGAGTTAGAATATCAGTACCGTAACAAAACAACAATAGAAAGGTTAATATTGTTGGAAAAAGGGGAATAGAGTGCATGTGAGTGGACTATACTATCGAAAGCTTTCGAAAGATGAAGAGCACAGATATGAAGAGGGAGATTTATCATTAACAGATTGCAACAGGATGGAAGCTTGAACACGATGGGCGTGCTGATATCCCAGCCTTTTTTAAAGCCAAAACTGGTTTTCACCAAAATTAACATTTTCTGAAATATTCAAAAATTTTGCTAAGAGTGCACGAAACAGTAATTGGTTGATAAGAACTACCCTCTGACGAAGTTTTTCCACGCTTCAAAACCGAGGTGACTGTGCCACAGAGAAAACTGTCGGGAACCATAGAAGTAGATAAACACATCTGAAACAGTAGCTGAAGGTGATCTATCAAAGTTGGGCAAACTACTTTTAGATGATAAGACGAAATTCTGTCTTGATCAACAGAGCTAGATTGCATGTTCTTAATAGCTTGACCAATATCAACAGTAGAAAACTGGTAATCCATTACTCTGAGAAATACGATTAGGTAAACACGGCTCAAGAAGGTTACTAAAAAGCTTTTCAACTTCCCGGTTCACCTTGCCGAAAATATCATTATAATACGACACCCAAGTATGAACTGCTGTAGGACTTTCAGAAAAATCACAACTAAGCTTATCCGAATTCAGAACATGAGACCACTCCCTTTCTCGACACATGAAAATCAAAACCAGACACCCTAGACTGCCTTAAACGTTTTTCATAAGCACGCTTGGTACTTTGCTTCAGATCGAAGACAACTCCTCGATTTGGCCGACCGCAAGACACCTATATTTGTAGCCAAAACTTAGCTTTATTCCTTACAACTTTTAATTCTGGGGCCAAAACTCATTCTGAATTTTTAGTTTTAACTTTAATCTTTTCTAGAGGAACAGCAGTCGCCTCTGCTTGTTTTAAGCACCAAATTATTTTATCATAATATTCATTTAGAGACTGCTTATCATTTGAGAAACGGTCAGTAGCTTGACGGTAAGGAACTTTTATAGAACCCAATAACGCGGACAACGTAGTAATATAAAGTGCAAAATTAGCTCTACTCCAGTTGTTCCTGTAAAACCACTTAGAACTTTGTGTAAATGGTCTAGTAGAACGGGAAGCAACTACTGAAGCAGAGAACGAAATCGGGAGGTGTTCAATATCACGATAGTCTTCATGAACGAGAACAGTCGATACATTAACATTTGGCGAGGAAACTACATGGTCAATGTTAGACAAACTTCCAGATTGGTGAATATATGAATAATCAACACTTTTCTCAACTATTTTATCAGCAGAAAAAGTATCAAGGACTATATCGGATCGAACTGACTGACTTGTAATATCTGTGTTGAAGTCACCAACCACTATGAAATCATAACCAGTCGATACAACAGACGTAAGAATAGCCTTAAGATTTGCAGAGGCTTTCATATACGCGTTCAAAGCGGAAATAGTTGTTTTGTTACATGGGAGATACACATTTATCAGCAGAGTATTACCAAACCGAACCGCAAGGATGAATTTATCACTGTGAAAACACACTGGAGAGAGCAAACTCAGGTTATTCTTAACAATGCACGCGAGGCCTCCAGAAGGTCTACCAAAAGTGACCTCAGCATTAGTTGCAAAAACGGAATGATTACAACTTCTTTTTAACACGGTAATACTAGTAGAAGTAAGGAGGTGTTCTTGAAGGCATACTATGTCAAACTGGTCACACAATTCATCAATCATATGCTCCTTTAAACGAGTACCATTTATATTAAGCGAAACCGTTTTGCCATTTATGTCGTGGCTCATTGTTTTTGAGTCACGAAATTTTTACGAGTAAACTCTGTATTTCTCTCTGTAACTCAACTCTGATTTAGAGAAAACTTTAGGAAGTAACAAAGGTTCGTTTTTGGGATAGAAAAAAAATCTTGAAATCGATTTTCCTTGCATACCCTAGTTTTGAACTAATTGCTACAAACAAATAACCGTAACACCAAGGCGTGTGTTACAAAAAACAGCTAGGCATGTTCCTTGACCATCCCACACTACTCAGAGCTTCACTCCCTCTATAATCGAGTTTCATTACATGCCTTTTCAATTTCATCGGTAGTCAATTGACAAGTGTTCGGAGGAGCCGAAACTGGGGAAAAGAACAGCTCAGACTATTTTCTTCTTGCTGCTACATTGAAGCTGAAGTAACCAAACTTTAAGAAAGCCAGACTGCCTCCTAGATGTGGCACTGAGAAACTCGATATCTCAAAAAAGTCCAGGCAGAGTTTGACAAGGTGCTGTGTAGCCACTTTCTAGTTCCAAAACAAGTACAAGAAGAACTTAAGAGTCTAGAACATGAAGTCATAGAGAAGATATGTTCGATGATTGAAGATATTACCCAAGATGTCAGACGGTATTCAGAGAGCTTCGCAACAAAGCTCATAAGCTGGCAAGCACAGAGGAAAATACCTACTGATCAAAGGTGGCCACAGACTTTGAAGAGCATCAGCTTGAAGAGGCAGAAACGAGACCTGTAAACAATGTAGGATCGTTATAGAGCTGAACTTCATAAAGAAAAAAATTACCACCACAGAAAATATGAAAAGATCAGATGGGACTATCATCACGGGACAACTAGAAAGAATAAACAGATGGAAAGAAGGTTTCAAAAAATCTGTTAAATACGAGAGGCCAGGCTAGTCTTCGAACTTCTTTCGTCTAATCTGGTCAAAAAAAAAAAAAAAAAAAAAAAAAAAAGAAAAAAAAACAGCAAGCAGCTCCATCACCCGTGGAACAGTATTCCTGCGATGAATCTCCACCTTATGGGTGCAGTTGGAAACACCGTGAAGAATCTCAAAAATACAAGTCCTGTGCGAGGACTCCCTAATGACAGAAATATAAAAAGCAAGTCTGACACTCACTGAAGCACTAACGAGCCTATTTAGTAAAGCCTGGGACGCTGAATTTGACCTTAGGACTAATTTAACACTGCTAAGGTCCTTTTAATGAAGAAAGGAGATGACAAAGATAGTAAAATTATTCGGGAGTCTCATTAATAGACCGAACTGGGAAAATATTTGCAATAGTTATGGTAAACCACTTTAGAATTAGTGAGAGCAACAAACAAGTCAAGACAAGGTAGGTTTTTGCCCTGGAATGAGGTGTGTAGACCTCATCTTTGCTATGCGCCATCTCCTTTACCAACGTTTCATTCACAAATTGGATATCCTTCGAAGTGTTTCTCGACTTCATTCCTGTATTTTGATTCGATATTACGACCCTTGCTGTGGTAAATATTGTTAAAAGACGGCGTTCTGAGGAATAGGTCAACCTAATAAGAGCTTATTATGAGAATACCCTGAGTAACGCAGGAATATGAGAGCTAACGGAACTATTTAAAATAACGTATGACGTCCACCTAGGATGTCCGGCGTCACCAATTTTTTTTTTTACTGTAGGCTATTATAGACTGGATTATTAAAAATGTATTGAAACGAGATAATCTTACGACCTTTCAGCACAAGAGACCATTGCTGACATTGAATATGCACATGATGGTACTCTGCTCACAGACTCCGCCCAGAAAGCACAAAATATGATAGAAAGAGTAGCGACTGCCACTATTGGCATTCGCTGTACAGCGGGTCTGAATGCAAAATGTGTTAGCTACAATTATTCTGCATACTATGAAGCAAGAATGGTTTTCTGACTTCAAACTGTCTAAATACTTTACCCCCCCCCCCCCCTCCCCAATGTGCAAGTCTTCAGCCCAAATTATATATTTCGCATCTATTCTGTCATTTCTCTTTGTCCTTTGTCACCCTAAGTTGAAAAAAAAAACTAAGCCGGTTTAAAGTGTGTCAATGCATGAACAGCTTGAGCGGTAGTGGATATATCATTCAAGTACCGCTGGAGCTTCTAGGGAGATTTAAGGCTGGATTAGCGAAGCTTGGCCCGTCTTTGTCAGCTCCGCAAACAACTATGAGCTAGAAGAGGAAACAATTTTGTGACGAAATTCAAAATGTATTCAGCATGCGTTTGTTCAATTTTGTTATATGGACGTGAGTCTTGGCCCCCTAAAGACGGATAAAGAGCGTCAGCTTGAAGCTCTTTATGGACGCCAAAAATGTCCACAATCCATTAGCAGCATAAGCATGCCGCAAATAATGAGCGACCAAACAGATGGTGAAAATATGTGGAAAAAAGCTTGACGTTTCCAGGATGACAAAGAAAAGACGTCGAAAGTGGCTGTCACGTAATGAGACCTCAGGAAGAGACCATAACAAGCCAGATACTACTAGCAGAGCCACCTTCGTAGAAAAAAAACAACCAGTTGGCCAGATGAAATCTTGGCATAACGTCGTCAGAAAGGATGGTGACCCACTCAAGAGATTCCAAAAAGAATGGTAACAAGCGGGAGAAGGTGTGGCTTTGGTTTATTCAGCCCTAAACAGAAGACAGAAACCAATGAAAGCATTTAACCCATGCCACTTTATGATGCCGATTAGGGCTAAACAACCTTAGTCTCTTGTTTTAAGTAAATAAGTGAGTAATTCCTTCGAGGAAGTCCTACTCTTCGTTCGACCGTAACTGAAGAGGGGTGCTAATTGGAGGGAGAGGAAGGGAGTGTTGATTTCTGCGCTTAAATTTCGAAAAAAATTTATTTCGTTGGCCAAAATTAAGAGTATTTTCCTATCTTAGAAGAGTCAAAACGCAATCACTGAGCAATGATAGGATCCTACTAACAATGAATACTCGCCTAAATTAGTAGAGAAAGAAAGGAGACGATGTTTTACTGATGAACAGTGTTACCAACACCTCAAAACAAAATGTACCACAAATTGCATGAAAAATGTACCAAAGACAAAAAAAATTGTACCATATTCCAAATTTTTTTCGTCGGTGACATAAAGTACTATCTATGAAAATTTTGCATAAGGCATTTACATTCACTTTCTCTTCTAATACAGTACATTACTCCTGACAGTACCTGAAGAAATTTTATTTAGTAACATATATTACTACAGAAACATTTTACTACAGGCCAACAAAAGTCGTTTCGGCCATTTACGACCATTTATGGTACCGCTTGAAATTGATTCCAAATGACACTTTTAATACAAATCAGGGGCTAAAATTACATTTTAACCTTGTATTCTTAGAATATATTGCCGAAAAGCAGTTGCTAAGACCTAAGACCTGATTTTCCATTTCATAGTTTCATAAAATTCCCCCTTTTCCCTTTTATGAAGATCTCGATAGAGGGTAGGATCGTTCCTGTAGCCCTCCCAGGGTTGCCACCCTGGCCTGGAAAAATTTTACTAAATCGCATCTGTTGTTACTAAATGGTCAAAATAATTTTGACCATTTCGCCCACCATCAAGCCTTGATTTTTATTATAGGAGGATAATCATTAGGATTTACACAATATTTTTTTCCTTTTTCTTGTTTTTTTTTTCTCTTTTTCTTTCGTTTTCATAGTATGATTGAAAATTCCGGAAACCTATAAGTTCAAAAATTCTTTTTTTTTGGATTGTTGGGATGTACTACTGGATAGGCGTCATATTCCAGGTGCGGTGTATCCAAGACGTAAAACAATAGTCTGGAATTTTGGATTCTGGAAACCCTGCTGATGAAGCCCGGCTTTAAATTTATAAAGGGTCTTCAGGTCATAAAATTCAGATATATTGAAAAATTAAAAAGCAATCAATGAAAAAAAACAGCTACAGCTCATATTCATGAAGCAATTCAGGCGATGGAGCGCTTAGAATCTAAGGTGTGTTTGAAAGTGACGGCTTTTAAAATTTGTCCCCTAGTTTTTGTTTTAAAGTTTGTCTTTAAATAAGGGATAAGCTGCTTACAAAGAATTCTTGCAAATTTTAAAACAATTATTATGAGATTTTGTGAACTGAATTTTTCTGGATTCTCTCTCGTTCGTATTCAAGGGAATCAAAAACCAATACAATCTATGTTACTTCAAAACGGAAATGACGCAATCGGCTACCGATTTAGTTGTAAAATTATTTAAATTAAAACGTGCACCTATGGGGGTACTAGTATCAATAAAGATGAAGGGGAATTTAGGATCAATTCAATTTATAATAGTTTAATTAAAATGCAGGCAAGATATTCAACCAGTACTGATTTTTGATAATATTTCTGAAACGAAAGATGACCTTGCGAACAAAGGTCAGAATGGGTTAAATGATGAGAAAAGTAAACGAACAGCAGCTAAGCTTGCAACCAAACGAATCCATTCAATTTATAATTTATAAATTGGTTGATGAACTTGTGTAATTTAATTAGGGGTTATGGGCCGGGGGGTTAGTTGACCTTTTATTGTTTTGGTCTAAGTATAAATATATTCTTCATTTTTGATAGATTCCATTTATATACTGGGAGGAGGCGAGTTGAATCATTATAGACATTCAGTGCATGGAAGTGTTTATTTAATATGTGAGTTTTGTTTCTTATTTATTTATATTTTTTCTTTTGTTTTTTTCTTTCTCTTTATGTGTTTAGTATGTTTTATTGTGATGTAAGTTAAGTTTTTTTTTTTTATTTTATTTTATTTTTTTTCCGTTGAGAAAGGCTCCCGGATGTGGGGCCGAAATATTCGGAGCCTTTGTGCATAATTAATTGTTTTGTATTTCACTGCTTCATAGAAAAATAAAACCCGTTTTTCTTGTTTAAAATTTTTTTTTGTTTTTAATGGATAAGCAGTGTGGTCTAAGAAATTATTAACATACAATAATTAGTTTTAAAAAAAATAACATTGTGTCAATAGTCTTCAGGTCAGGCAAATCATACAAATTGAAAAGTAAGAAGAAAGATATGTAGTCATAATTAAAAAAAGTCGCACTTAAAAGGCTTTAATCGTCCTCGGCCTCATCCGAATTTAAAGTATTCACTAGTATCGAATTCTGAATGAAGGGATCTACTTGTTTCCATTTTTTGATAGCCCGAGTCAAATCGATGGGGATCACCCAGTCATGTACTCCACTTGACGACCTGAGAACAAGTTGCTTCGTTTTCATCAGGGACGAAACACTCGGGACATTTAGCCTTTTCCGATTTTTCGTTTTGGTGACCGACAAAATCAAGAACTGTCTCTCTGCTCTAGCACTTGAATGGGGCAAGCTGCAAATAGCAAGAAAGAACTTGGGCAAGAATAGAAAAATTTCGTTTCCAGCAGTTTCTTTAAAAAGGGACAAAACTAACAAACGTAGCAGTTGTTATGAGAGTATATGTATATATATATATATATATATATATATATATATATATATATATATATATATATATATATATATATATATATATATATATATATATATATATATATATATATATATATATATATATATATATATATATATATATATATATATATATATATATATATATATATATATATATATATATATATATATATATATATATATATATATATATATATATATATATATATATATATATATATATATATATATATATATATATATATATATATATATATATATACTGGTTTAGTGTCTTGAATATATATATATATATATATATATATATATATATATATATATTCAAGACACTAAACCAGTATATATATATATATATATATATATATATATATATATATATATATATATATTTATATATATATATATATATATATATATATATATATATATATATATATATATATATATATATATATATATATATATATATATATATATATATATATATATATATATATATATATATATATATATATATATATATATATATATATATATATATATATATATATATATATATATATATATATATATATATATATATATATATATATATATATATATATATATACGGTACTTATGCATTGGTGACTTCTATATACTGCTATAGAAATAGAAGTCAAGTTTGATTAATGCTAATGAAATAAAATAAAATAGGATGAATATATAATAGTCTATAAAAAAAATTTGGACTATATATTTGCACATTAGGGGGGGGGAGGGGGTAAAGCATAGCTTATATCAAATATGTAACCTAACCTAGCCTAAGCACCCCCTTCCCCTAAACCCCAAAAAAACAACAGTTTAAATATCATAAACGCAATGAAAACCACGCTTTGCATTGCATTTCTCTATAGCGGTCTCTTGCAGTTAACCCGTCTGGCGTTTTTTTTTTGTGACTGGTTTCATTGCACAATATATTATGTCATATATAACAATATAGGTACTCCTTCGTTATGCCTCCTCTTTTATATATGTCCAACTGTAGAAGCGACGAAAAACCCATTTCTACGGGATGATTCAAGACACCGCTGTAGAGAAATACAATGTATAGCGTGGTTTTAATTGCGTATCAGATATTTAAAGTGTTGTTTTTGGGGTTCGGGAGGGGGGGGGGAGGTACCGAGGTTAGGTTACGTATCTAATATATGCTATTCTTTGCCCAACACCCCCCCCCCCCTAATGTGCAAATATATAGCCGAAATTTGTCTCTAAACTATTATATATTTATATTTATTTTTTATTTATATATCCTTTTTTATTTCATTAGCATTAACCAAACTAGCAGTTGGTAAATATTTACCTGTATATATATATATTATATATATATATATATATATATATATATATATATATATATATATATATATATATATATATATATATATATATATATATATATATATATATATATATATATATATATATATATATATATATATATATATATATATATATATATATATATATATATATATATATATATATATATATATATATATATATATATATATATATATATATATATATATATATATATATATATATAATATATATATATATATATATATATATATATATATATATATATATATATATATATATATATATATATATATATATATATATATATATATATATATATATATATATATATATATATATATATATATATATATATATATATATATATATATATATATATATATATATATATATATATATATATATATGCAGTTGAGCTATATCGCCTTATTTTTAATTTTTTTCTTACTTTTAATTTCCCTTAGCAGGCTCCTTTGTCCTTAATAAAAATTTTCAAACGGAGGCGATTCACCTTGGGTGGTTGGCTTTTGTTTTTATTCCACTATATTCCCAACCATCACGAATCCAAGTGTCATTATAGCTTCATTGTCGATCGGTAAGACTTGATGTTGATACTCAGAAAGATGTTTTTGTCGATCTTTGGAAACCGGAAGTGAAGTGTCAGTTAACGAAAGAAGAAAATAGGTGACTACTTGTCTGTCCCTTATCTTGACTATGCCAAACAGATCAGGGTGAATAAAATATTTGTAGATCAAAGAATGCAGACATAGGTACAAAAATACTGAATTGTACCACATTGTACCATTATTTTGTAAAATGTACCATATTTTATGGGATTGTACTAAATTGCACCAGTAGAGGTGAAATGTACCAAAATGGTACAATTGTACCACATTTGGCATCACTGCTGATGAAGGATGTAAGAAGATTATTGATTTAATCAAAGCATTGAAAAAAACTATATACTAGTAATCGCAAGCAATTTTGGTATGCTAAACCATATTTTCTCTTCAAAAGAGATGCTAAAGTAGCTAAACCACAAGTTTTATGACAGAAAGTTGAGTATTTAAGTAAATCAAACTGGAACCAGAGATCAGAGTTACCATCCCTCGAGAACCTAGCTTTTCAAAAATTGTAAACATTTTTTTGAAGAGTTCAGAGATTTTTACAGAATTAGAGTAGCATTTATCATAATATTTAGGTTGAATTTTAATTTAAACTAACGTAGTTATTTGGCATTTTTAATACTTTAACAGACTAAAAAACATTGTAAATGTAATTTTTTATATTATATGATCTTTTTCAATTCAAATTATTACGACATTTGGCTTAATGATGCATATAAAATCATAAGAAACACATATAATAGAAATTTAAAAGCTGAAACCCTTATGTTGTAACACTGACGAAATAGATTAAGATTGCTGCTTAGACATTACACATTCAGGTTTGTTCAATTGTTAATGGTGTTGCCAGTTGCCAAGAAAAAACCATGAAAGTGTCAGAATTTATAACTAAAAGGTGCTTTTGGTGTCACCTCAATTTACTAAAAAGTGATTTGAGTGGCATCACAGTTTTTTCTGCGTCTCTTTAGCTACTGAAAAATGCATGACCAACAGGTATTTTTTCCTTTTTTTATGATGTCCATCAAGAGTACCTACACGGCTAGAAAGGATCCGAAAGTACTAAAAGTTTCTTAATATAGTCATCAATATAAGTATCTATAGAGAAACTGGTTGGTATTACGGTTTTGGCATCTCGATCCTGTCATAAGCTTACGCTCCGGTTTTGGCCAACGAAATAGTTCGTGGGAGCAAACTTGAAGTTGCGACTCGTGTATGAAGTTGACAAATAAAACAAACGAGTTTTAATAACAATATATAAACAAAAGAAACGGCTTCTTATGGTGATTTTAAATACTCATTTTCTGCAGCAATTTAGTTGAGGAAGTATTTGGAAATGTTTCTCAGATCAAAATTCCAATTAAACAAAACACCAAACAACCTAATTTCAGCACGGCTCCACACTCCCCTCTTACATCCCCATCTATGCAAAGCTTTCCTTTTCCCTCCAACAAATGTTTCATTATAATGTACTTCGCACCATAAAGGTCCATTCAAGGTCGTTTTTTCATAAGGGCTGCCTTCAAGTCCATAAAGAGTACTGAAAAGAAATAAAATGTTATAAGCTACATAGAAGCTACGTTAGGATTTTTCATGGCACCAAACCACAAATAACTTAAGACCTAATATGCCTCTGGCGTGGTATATCAGCCACAGCCTAGTGTGTTGTTTTCCCTGTGCTGATGATTTCAGTTTAATCGGAGGAAGTGGTAAAGGTAAGTTTTGACGAATAGTATCGATCTCTGACTGGATTTGGTTTTGGTGGCTGGGACTGAGGTAGAGGAGCGGTTTCAATTGTGCCACTTAAACTTTAACAGATCTCTCATTGCTAAGAAATTGGGGTTTTCCTTTGCTCTTTCCTTAGTATCGATATTAAAAAATAAACCCATGACAAGGAAATCAATTTCCATGGTAATTTACTGACGGTCTTTCAAGACCCTTGAAGTAAAATTTTTATTCTTCTTTAAGCAAATGTTAATAATTAAAAACGATGTCGAAGAAAGTGTGAGGAAATTAGCAAACTTTTTATTATGTTGCTCTTTTATTAATAAAAGCAAACAGTAATCAAAATAATAAGGAACTTCCATAACAGTGAAACTAGCTCAAAGAACATGAATATTTCGGCTCTATATCCAAGAAACCTGGTTGAACTTGGTTGAACTAATGATTCTACTTGTACTTTTACTTGTAGCAGGACTCAAGCATCTCCACTCTCCCTGGCGTCCAGTAGCTTCGTCATTGTAGTAACCCATGAGTCTCAGTCGCATGCGAGTGGCTCAATCAAATCGAGCCAGGACTTTTCCCATCTTCGTCTATACTTCTTGAAACCACCGATTGGGTCTAGGTCAGCCTTGATACAGGTGAGCCACGTTTTCTTTTGTCCCCCATTTCACTTTTTCCATCCCGAAAGAGGTGTACATCTGAGGGCTTTATTGAAAAAGGTGTGGTGTGAGCGGCGAAGTGTACGGCCAAACCATCGGAGTCTTCTTTGTTTAATTGTAGTGGCCAAGCCAGAACGCTGATAGTAGATTTTGCGGCGTTCGACATTGCTGACACGATCACGGAGTTTAGTGCCAATTATTCTCCTTAAACATGAATGGTCAAATACGTTGAGGGCTTGAATGTCGGATGCTTTCATAGTCCACGTCTCACAGCCGTATAGTAAGATAGACCGAACAAAGGCCTGGTAAATCCTTATTCTTGTCTTCAGACGAAACATTTGTCTGATTCCATGGAGAGTGATTTAGCTGGGTGAAGCGATTCTTGACTGTATTTTCTGATGTGCATCCTCCTAGTGGGTCTGCCAGAGAGTCTAGGTACTTAAATTCATGTATCTGGTCTATGGGCGACTGTTCTAGTAAAATTGGAGGTCTTGAGATGATATATCGGACGCCAAGACCTTTGTCTTTGGGGAACTTATTTTCAGGCCCACCAGAGAGGATTCTTCAGCTACCTTCGATAGCATAGATTGAGCTTCTGAACGAGATTCAGCTAACAAGCAAATATCGTCGGCGCAGTCCAGATCGGTGATCACAAAATTGGGACTTACTTCAACGCCTTAAAAAGTCGTCATTGCTCTGGTCATAATCCAGTCGATCACAAAATTAAATAAGACGGGAGACAATATACATCCCTGTCAGACACCAAAATCATTTGGGACATCGAGGAGTGTTCTCCATCGATATGAATTTGGGCTCACGTATGCTGGTAGTATGCTTGGATAAGTCTGACTATCTTGCCTGGTACTCCATCCTCTGTCATGGCCTTCCAGATTCCATCCCTTAGAACAGAATCAAAACCTGTAATAAAATCTATGAATAGAGACACTCTTGGTTTCTGGCGTTTTGCCCTGTGTTCAAGGATTTGTCTTAAAACAAATAGTTGGTTAATTTTTCCCATGCCTGGGCCGAATCTCGCTTGATTGGGCTTTGTCTTTGCGTTGCGCTGGATACTAAAACGATTATGTAGCACTATGGCAAATATTTTTGTAGCAATGCATATGAGAGAAATCTCTCGATAATTGCTGCATTTTGTCTTTAGCCCTTTTTTAAAGACTGGAGGGATGATAGTCTCCCCAATCCTGAGGAACCATCTCTTCCTCCCATATACGACAAGTTAGTGTATGAATCCTCATGACAAGTGATGTCCCTCCATACTTGTAAAGTTCAGCTGGAATGGCATCAGACCAGGGGCTTTATTGCTTTTAAGGCAATTGATTGCTTGTTGGACTTCATTTAACGTGGGGGAGCCACGTTCACGTCATTGTAAATACTGCTGGAAGAGTTTTGGTTCCTGAAGGTCATCAGGGCTACGACTTGGATTAGGGCAGTGCTGATTATCATCAATTACTGTGGAGAGCTGGTGCTGGTTAAGTAGTTTGTCAAGTGCTCCTTCCAGCGATTTATTATTTCGGTATTATTCGAGAGTAACTTACCGTTTTCATCTTCGACGGATGTACTAGTAGGCTTATGTGATTTACTCCTGATTGATTTTAGGAGCTGATACATCTTCCTGGTGTCCGATCTAGATGCAGCGGCTTCCATGTCTTCATTGATTTTCTACCAGTAATGGTTCTTATCATTCTTAGCCGACTGGTGACATTCTCTTCTCAAGCGTTTTGAACAACTCCGATTTTCTGTCCAATATCTGTAGCTTGTGCTCAGCAAACTGAATTATGCGTGTTGACATCTCAAAAGTCCAAGCAGAGCTTGACATGGAGCTGTGTAGCCACTTTCTAGTTCCAAAACAAGTACAAGAAGAAAAAATAAGAGTCTAGAAGAGGAAGTCATGGAGAAGTTATGCTCGAAGATCAAAGATATTACCCCAAGATGTCGGACGGTATGCAGAGAGCTCCGAAAAAAAAGCTCATAAGCCGACAAACACAGAGGGAAAATACCTACTGGTCAAAGGTGGCCACAGACCTTGAAGAGGCAGCAGCTAGAAACGAGACCTGTAAACAATGTAGGATCCTTACAGAGCTGAACTTCAAAAGAAAAAAAATTACCACCACAGAAAATGTGAAAAGATCTGTTAAAAAGCAGAGGTCAGGCTAGACTTCGAACTTCTTTCATCCAATCCAGCAAAAAAAAAAAAAAAAAAAAAAAAAAAACACCTCCATCACCCGTGAAAAAGTATTCCTGAGATTGATCTCCACCTTACATGGGTGAAGTTGGAAGTATCTCAAAAATACAAAGTCCCGTGTGAAGACTCCTTAATGACAGAAATATAAAAAGCAAGTCTGACACTGACTGAAGCCCTAACGGGCCTATTTAGTAAAGTCTGGGACGCTGAATTTGACCTTAGAACTAATATAACACTACTATGGTCCCACTAGTGAAGAAAGGAGATGAAGGAGATAGTAAAATTATCGGGGAGTCTCATTAATAGACCTTAATGGGAAAATACTTGCAATAGTTGTAGTGAACCGCTTTAGAAAGGAGTGAGAGCAACAAACAAGTAAGGACGAGGCAGGGTTTTTGCCCTGGGATGAGGTGTGTAGACCTCTTATTTGCCCTGTGCCATCTTCTTCACCAACGTTTCATTCACAAATTGGATATCCTTTGAAGTGTTTCTGGACTTCATCGCTGTATTTGATTCGATATTACGACCCTTACTGTGGTAAATAATGCTAAAAGACGGCATTCTGAGGAACATGGTCTACCTGATATGGGCTTACTATGAGAATACCCTGAGTAACGCACGAATATGAGAGCTACCGGAACTATTTAAAATAACGTGTGACGTCGAACAACGATGTCAGGCATCGCCAATGTTTTTTACTGTAGGCTATTATAAACTGGATTATTAAAAACGTATTGAAATAAGATTTTCTTGCGGCCTTTCAGTACAAGAGACCATTGCTGACATTAAATATGCACATGATGGTACTCTACTCACAGACTCCGCCCAGAAAGCACAAAATATGATAGAAAGAGTAGCGAATGCCGCTAGTGGCATTCGTTGTACAGCGGGTCTGCATGCAAAATGTTTTAGCTACATTTATTCTGCATATTATGAAGCAAGAATGGTTTTCTGACTTCACACTGTCCAAATTCTTTACCCCCCCCCCCCTAATGTGCAAATATTTAGCCCAAATTATATATTTTCCATCTATTCTGTCACTTCTCTTTGTCTTTTCTCGTGCTTGGTTGAAAGAAACTAGCGAAAGAAACCATATTACAGTGTGTCAATGCATGAACAACAACTTGAGCGGTAGGGGATATATCATACAAGTACCGGTGGAGTGTCTAGAGAGATGCAAGGCTGGATTAGCGAAGCTTGGTCCGTCTTTGTCAGCTCCGCTAACAATTATGAGCTAGAAGAGGAATCAATTTTGTGACGAAATTCAAAATGTATTCAGCATGCGTTTCTTCAATTTTGTTATATGGATATGAATCTTGACCTCTAAAGACGGATAAAGAGCGTCAGCTTGACGCACTTTATGGACGCCAAAAAGTCCACGATCCACTAGCAGCATAAGCATGCCGCAAAGGATGAGCTATCAACGGCTGATGAAAATATACGGACAAAGACCTGACGTTTCCACGATGACAAATGAAAGACGTCAAAAGTGGCTAAGTCACGCAATGAGGCGTTTAGGAAGAGACCATAACATGCAAAATACTACTAGCAGGGCCAACTTCTTGGTAGAAGAAACAACCAGGTGGCTAGATGAAATCTTGGCATAACGGATGAAAGGATGGTGAACCGCTTAGGAGATTCAGAAAAGAATGGTGACAAGTGGGAGAAGGTGTGGCTTTGGTTTATTCGGCCCTACACAGAGACAGAAACCAATGAAAGCAATTGGTCCAGCCGCTTCATGATGCCGATTTGGGCAAAAAAAAACCTGTGTGTCTCTTCTTAAGTAAATAAGGCAGTAATTCCTTCGAGGAAGTCCTACTCTTTGTTTGATCCTTAACTGGACAGGGGTACCAATTGGAGGGAGATGGGGAGCGGGTTGATTTCCTCGCTTAAATTGTGAAAAAAAAAACTTTTTTTTTGTCATTTTAAGTAAACAAATCAAAATACAACATTACCTTCTCCCTCCCTGTATTTCGAAATAGATTTTTTTTTCTATCTGCATTCAAAGAAAAACGTGCACTCCAACCACCTACATTTTCCTGGATTGTTGCCCCTGCAGCTGGGTTCCCAAAAATCTTTTTGAACTAAAGTACCCCTTAAGCACACTGAAGAAGATCTAAACAGCCATGTTCTAAATAGACCCTAAGCGAAAACACGGATAAATCAAGATAAATATTTTTAGCTTTATTTTTTTTCAAATATTTGTTCATCGAATAATACAAATACACAAAATTGAGACACAAAATATCACACAATACGCCCTTAAAGGGTGGAAAACTCCTCTAAGTAGAAAGATGGGGGGATGACATAAAAATGCAAAAAATATAAAAGCCAAAGATCTTTCAATTATACAATTTTCGTAATCAGAATACCATTTTTGATTTTAAATTTTACCAAATTAATTTAGTTTAACTTCTAAAAACGTAGATGAAAACTAACAGATATAACAAATGCAAGGTCAAATAGAAGCATTATGACACCAATTGTGCTCAAAATCAAAAACACAGGGAATGCAAAATTCCGAATTATGAGCAACTATTTAATCAGCTACAAAAAAAACTTGAACGTACAGCGTTTTTGGACCAGGATAAATCATACAGTTTCAGACGTCACTAATCGATGTGCAAGATTCAAAAACCCAATTTACTGCATTTATTGATGCCTGATTAGACTAGTCCTAAAGTTCTGATTGGGGAAAAGATTTTTCTTTAAAATCAGTACAGCCAAAAGTAAAAGAATTTTAAAACAAACTTTTTGGCCGAACAGGCCATTGAATTAGGCCATTGAATGCAGGCCACCAATTAGAAGTCAACACGTATGATGTTAGTACAAATTGACATCAACGAGCACAGCTAACTCCAAGCCCTGATAATTGAGTTTTGTATTTAAATATGCTTAATATTTTGCTTTGACCTAACTTTCGAGTCTCAAAAAGGTCGCCATGTTTGACCTCGTATTTAAAATAATTATGTAAAATGTCTAACTGCTAGGAAAAAATACAAAAAAAATGTATTTATTATTTCAATTCCTATCAATTTATTTCCTGGTTATGACTTGAAATAATATAATCGCATAATACAGTCAAATTGCGTACATATTAAGTGAAATTTGGAAGGATTTCTGAATTTTAGATTCAGCATTTTCAAAATACAAAACTCTAAATTTAATAAAGCGTTACTAATTTGCAATGAATGACCGTAGTAAAAACGAGATTATCAATTTTTCGTTGTCATTACGTTAATTTACGTATTAATGACGTTTGAGTCTAAAACCTAAAGTGTATTATTATATTAGCACCGTCACATTGTTCAAATAGCGTATTCATTTCAGATCTCGAAAAGTTAAAAAAATACCCTTGTAAGCTATTTTCATTCCAATTTTAATTCATTCCAATTTTAAGAAGGTCGTTTTTCGATGGTCTTCTTGAATACCAATTTTTTGTTTGGTTTTTTAGAATACCCAAGTTGATATTTCCTTATTTTGCAATCCATTACATATCCTAGAAACATCTATTTATTTCACTCCGCCCTCAAGAAATGTATTAAATACAACAAAAATGGAATGGTAAGTCCAATTTAGGAACTACACTGGAAAAAAGAATAATTAAAGGAAAACATATTATAGATTGCAGTTTATTGGTTCAGAATATTAACCCTAACATTAAGTTAGTTTTTAAAAAAGCTTTTGGTTTTGTAAAAAGAAAATTTGACACATTAATAAATGGGACATGCATAAGAGCCCCCCCCAAAAAAAAAGAAAAACAAATTGTGTGTACCTTTTATTCAAATTATCTCTTTCTTATTACCCCCCCCCCCCCAAAAAAAAAGTAAAAAAATATTTGTACCCTTGCATGTCTGTTTTACATTAAATTTAACCTCTGAGAATCTGCTATATCATAATTAAGTCTTATGGGATAGTGCCCCCTCCCCCATCCACCGAAAAAGTTCCATTTTCGTAAGCTGATTTTACTTTGTTTTTTTTCAACCAGAATAAGATAAAGTTTTCTTGGGAAAGTTAAGTAAATAACAAATAAGCTCTCATGGTATTAAGCAGAAATTCCTCCAATCATCCCTCCCCCCCCAGAAAAGATCAAATTCAGTCAAAGTAAGGAGCGACATTAAAACTTAGAACGAACAGAAATTATTCCGTATATGAAAGGGGCTGTCCCCTCCTCTGCGCATCGCTCTTTATGCTAAAATTTGACTCTGTCTCACAACTTAATTTTTTAAAACAATAAAAACTTTAGTGTAAAGAGCTTTGAGGAGAGGAAAGCCCCTTTCATATACGGAATAATTTTCTGTTCGTTTTCTCCCCCCTTTTTTCTTCCAGTCAAAAGTAAACCTGAATTAATTGCAATATCAACGAGTTAAAATCCCTCAATTAAGTTAACAACATAAGACAAAAACACAATTAGGAATAGAAGAAATTTTGGGAGTCCAAACGGTACTTTTTAATGCTTCAGTTTAAAAACTGTTAGTCAATACATTTTTTGAGAGAAGAAAGAAAACTCTAATACCCCCGCCCCCCCCCCCCATCAGTTAGTCATATTGAAATGTTTAGTAATTAAAAAACCAGATAAATCAGTTAGCGAAGACATAGAGAACCAACGTTATTTCTAAAGTTGACTTCAAAGAATTCATTCCCAAATTTATTAGCAATTTTTTATTAATGAATAGATGACATCTTAGTACATGTTTAATAAATTTAAATGAGAAATAAAATTGATTTTTATTTAATATTTTATAAAGCTGAACGTGACGTGACACAAAAAATATTTGCTAGTAAGAATGAGATTTATAGAACACGAGGCTCAGAAATACGAACGTAATTCATTTTTTTCCTTGGGAGCCCAAGAAGAAAGCATGTTTTAGGTGCTGGTGGGGGAAGGGGAGGGGGTTCAAACACAAAGTTTTTCCAGGCCCCTTTTACGGATAAAAAAATAAACATATTTTGAGAATGATGGGCCTGAGGGGGGAGGTAACAACCGTACCATTTTTCTGAAGTCTCAAATAAGGGAAGGGGTGTTAACACCCTAGCAAAGAGCTTTAATAACTAAACATGGCAAAATGTAAAAAGTCTCTCCTTTAAATAGGAGCCTAAAAGTTTGGAGAAGGGGAGGAGGAATGTTTATTGGAAGTTTGTTCAACATACCCCTCCTCTAAATCAGTTCCTTAGAATATATGAGTGGGGTATAACTGAATAATTCATTAAAATGTCACATATATTTATGTTTATTTGCTTATTAGTGTTATTTGTTAATTAGCAGTCATCATTTCATTATTAAACAAGTTTATTTTGCTTTCGTGTTATAAACCAATTGTCACCAACTCCCGACTAAAAACTGTTAAAATTGAGCAAAGTAAAGGAGGGTGGAGTGAAAACTATTTTTTATTTGGATGAATCAATAATCTTTTATGTGAATAAGGAATGGTGCTGAGGTGTGTTGCATTAATAAGCTTTGAATTTTTTGTTCCGTCCTTCACACTATTTTCTATAATCAAGGGGTTGCCCAATTCCCGCAACTGGTGTGCATCCCAGAGCACCACGTGTGCCACACAGCTCCACCACACTTCCCCACAGCACTTGGCACGCAACACCTGCTGTAAGTGATTTCTAAAAGTCGACATACCCTCGATTTTAATAGCATCTCTCTCTCTCTCTCTCTCTCTCTCTCTCTCTCTCTCTCTCTCTCTCTCTCTCTCTCTCTCTCTCCCTCCCTCTCTCTCTCTCTCTGGTCAACTTGGCCTCTGAATGGCTTACGTAACGATATAAAAATACGATATTCTATTGTTTTTTAAATGTATTAAAACATAGAATGTACTAAGCATATAGGATATTCAGAATAATTAATATCTTGTAAATTTAGTATATTAAAAATCCTTGAAAATATTTTTTTTTATCATTATTATGGGTGTACCAAAATAAAAACCGACAATGAATATATTTTTTATTGTTAATTTTTTTCTTAAACTTGGGGAAATTGGCCTTTTAATGGCTCCCTTAACAATCTAAAATACGATATCCTATTGTTAAGCTAGATTAAAATATATAGAATATACTTAGCATAAAGCATATTTAGAGATGATATTTATCTGATACGCAACAAATTCGGTACAATGAAAAACCGCTGGCTAAAATGGCACAAAATACAATGAAACTAAAAACATATACAAAAGTGAAGGAACTTTTCAAAACAGAAAACGTCAACAACAAGCGCTAAAACACGTTTTAATTAACTCCTAAACTTATACTAGTTTCATGATTGACAAAAGCTTCTATATGACCAATTATAGTGTCATGATATTCGGTTAAAAACTAAAATAACTCAGAAAGAAAAACTTGGCTTTTTACGAAATTTCACTTAAAATAATTATTTCACTTTTGAAGGATGTTTCCTTTCATAAGAATTACCTTTACTATGTAATGATAATGTAGGTAATTAATAATGTAGGTAATTTAATAGGTAAAAATCATTTTCTTTAATAAGGTAATGAAATGTAACATAACAAGTATAATAATTAGTTTCAATTAGTAGTTCTAATAAAAAGTATTAATAGACTAATTAACAGATACAGCAAATATGTAAGATTTTCTAACAACTATTGTAAGAAATGTCCCACACTCGCCAACACCCCCTTCCAATATTCTTTAGCTACGATTACTCAAAAGAAATTATGTGAGATTTTTCATTGAGATTTCGATATAAAAAAAATCATCAACGCCATCTAGTGTTTTGGCATTTATTCAGAGTAGTAATAAGGTGAAATTATTAGCAGTAGTGTCGCTACACAAATCGCCAACAGCGTCTAACTTTCGGCGTTTTTTTTTTTTGGCATTTTTTCAGAGTAGCAATAAGGTAAAATTAGTGCAGTAATAGGTGTTTGATCGATTTTTTCTAAAAGAAACAATTACAAATTCTGAAAAATGCCAAGAAACCCTAAATGCTAGATGGCGTTGGTGATTTTTTTTCCAGCTCTAACTCCAGTTTCCATTCTTATAAGCTATCCATACTCGTTGATCCACCCAACGTTGCGGTGTAACATAACACTTATGGAATTACTGCAAAGACCTGGAATGCTTCAAAATCAAGGTTTTACAAATCGAATGCCCAATTTGCCGATAGAGATTAAAAAAAAAAAAAAAAAAAAAAAGGCAAATTCCCTCTCGTGTTAAAAACGATGCTGATTCAACTGGCTTAGTACGTTCTATCCACTGTCTCTGCCAAAAATGGTTGTCGACAGAAATTGAGAATCGGACACCATATTTGAAAAATGTCACGTTTTTTTAATCAGTCTAAATAAATCAGCCTCCGTGCTAACTTTAATAAGCAAGACAAAAACCTCTGTGTACACTTGAAAAAAAAAACAGGACCTGACCTGCCCCCTCCCCCCCTACCTCATATAAATCGGTAAACACGGGGAAATAGGCAAAATTTAAATTCTAATCCAAATTCTAATTATAACACACCCGTGGCTTAGTACTACTGATTTGTAATCTGGTTTCAGGTGTTTAAAGACCTTGTTTCTGGTGTTAAAAGACCCGGATACTAGCATTAATCTGGTGTACGAACTCTCAACGGCCGTCTTTGTAAACTTTGACTACAATTATCTTCTCTGTATATTTATCCACTTTTAAACTAGTTTAAAATCATTTAATAATCCATAATTTTAGAGAAGCTGAAACAGAAAGTTAAAAAAAGGTCTATAGCACAGTCCCTCCACACCAAATTACCAAGAAACGGTAATTTGTGAAACTTATATTTTTTTTTGTTAGTGGTAAGTAGAAAAATATCAGATATTTATCCGCAAACACTATGAAAAAAGAACTGAAAAGTGTTTGTTACATTTGTAAGGCATATAAGGGGATCTCAAATATGTCCTTGAAATGAAATTTAACTTTTTATTCATATAGGCCCAACTGTTTCAGGTACGTAGGGGAAACAAAAGCCCAAAACTTCTCTACATTCTCATTAAAGAGTTTTGTGAGCGTATTTAAATTTACGCAGTAAAAACTACTTATTCTTCAGAAAACATTGCTGGACGCCAGCGGCCTGTTGTCATTAGGTATTGACCGAGTCTTGTTTGGTCAACATTGGAATGAAACACGAATAAATGAATTTTATTGGAATTTGTTCATCCTGGCTTTCCAATGAGGGTAAGGCAAAATATAGACCTATAATTCTGAATTGCTACTCAATCCTCCGTTGACCATTAAAAGCAAATATTTTATACCAATCCTTTCGTATTCAGAAATTATCATTAAATAAAAGAGATAAATGTTTTGAAAAATATCTGAAAATGTTTCTGTGCCATTATACCAGCGCTTTACATTCTTGCTAATTTTGGAAGCACGTTTGATTTGATTTATAAATATATTTTGACACAAGTTATTTTAGATTAGAATAGAACACAATATTAAATTATTACTACTGATTAGGACAGTTATTCAAAGTGCCATTTCACAACTGAACGAAACGAATCAACAGTTGGGTATAGGAACTCGTAAAACTAAAAGGCAATTTGAAATGCTTTAAATCTTCCTGCTAAAAAAGGTGAAGTTTTTATAAGATTGAGCTCTTGTTTATTTTATTAGCAGCAGAACGCGTTGGACAAAGATAGGCGAGTAAAAAAAAAATATAGCACAACGCGTATTGGCTTATGAGAATTGGAAACCAACTAACTGCATCGGTGTGATGAGAAATACTTGCTTCAGGTACCCTTTTTATAGCGAAACGATTGTGTGTAGTACTGAATATTAGTGATTGGCTGAGAGTTCCGGAGACATACATATAGTATAGGTACGTTCTCAATCATTCCCCCCCCCCTCCCCAAATGAACTTAACTGATATTTAAAGTTTAATTTACGTTTTCCCTATTGAAATCTAGGTTAATTAGTATGATAGCTTTCCTTAGTATTAGAAATGATATTCTGGATTAGATTAATTGAGCATATGAAAAAAATCAAATAAAATAAGCTGTAATAATAAAAGGAATAATAATAAAACAATAATTGCAAAATAGAAAAGATAAATAGAAACAAAAATAGCTAAAAATAAAATATTTTCCAGAAACATTTTTGATTATCAGCAATAAAATTCTTTATATTTGAATTGAAAATTTGTGTGCCTTGTCCCTTACCATCTATGCATTCTTAAAAACGAATGTACAAATAATAAATTAATAAACAAAACTTCAATTATATCTTTGCTACAATCTTATTTTCTTTAGGAAAATAAATCATGTACAAATTTACAGTATTAGGGCCAGAATTCATATAATCGAAACCCCCTCAAAAACACTGAAACTATTTGTGCCTAAATTTAAGTTGCTTAAAAGTTTGATTTGGTCATACCCAAGCAATCCTGATAAAAAAAAGTAAATAAAAAAAAATAAGCGAGGTGGAGACGAAAAAAACAACACACACAGCCTTTTTTTATGCGTGAGATAGGCTATTATTTAGTCAAAATTCAAGGGATCAGTTTTGTAGCTAGGGGATAATGGGAAAGGGCTCTCCCTGGGCGCAAAAAACCAAAAATTGTACTGAAGCGCTGAAAACTCTAGCAACGCTTGTGCAAGAGATGCAAGAGAAACTCGACGTATACAGGAATATTTAATGATTACTGAACTATTTTGTCAACCAAGTGTCCGGCAAACTTCGGAAACTTACTTCTTTGGATGGAGGCTCATGAATTTCTTAAAACAAATCGGCATTGAGGGGAATTACCCAATTAGGTGATTCTTCCAATTACCAGTTGTTCTGATGGAAAATTGGGAATGTCCAATGGGATTGGGAACAATAGCGAAAATAATTCCGATTTGGTTTTGTGAAAACTAAAAATCCTACATTTAGAAAACAAAACAAAGAAAAACATCATAACAAACTCGTTCAAAATGAGGCCATCAAATTCATCATATCTTTTGGGAGGAGCCAACCAGAAAAATATTACAGGATGGAATGGAGGAGTGTTTGCAGTATGTTTCTGCCCCAAGCAGCTGAACACAACAATAACTTGTATCAGTAATAGGAAATGATAAAAAAAAAAAGAAATACATGCGAGAATTTTAAAAGAAGTTTCACGTTGAATCAGAACAGAATCGATTGCATGAACATTTCCAGATTATTTGCAGATCTTTCTAGCTACTTCCCAATTAATGTTTGTTTCCCTTGCAATTTTTAGATTTAAATGGACACAATGATAGACATAATAGTGATACTTTTGTAATATAAGTTTAAAGAAGAAAAGAAGTTTATTCTAGTCTTGACAAACATAAGATGAGATAACGAAAAATAAAATCGTAATTAAAATATCGCATTTATCAATTCAGGTTTAAAGTATGCATACGAAATTTCAGTAATATGCTGCTACCTTTTACGATGCAGAAATTATAAAACAGAGATTAATATTTGCTATATTTAGGCTACTTCAAAACCTACCAAGGTTCAACCTAAACACCAAAGAGTATGGGTAACTTATAAGAGTGGAAATCGACACTGGTATCTGATCTTAGTTCACACGACACTGGAAAGTGTCTGATCTTAGTTCCTGACAGAAAATGATTATACGGCTTGAAAAAAATGCTAAGTGTCACCAAACACAAGATGGCGTTGATAGTTTTTTTTTTACACTAGCACCAGTTACCACCCTTATACAATACCCCTACTCTTTGCTAAATACCTTCTTAGACCTTAAAATTTTGACAGAAAAAGCCTAAGTTGAAGCACAAATCCACTCAGACTGATAAAGACCCTATGCGTGGTATTCCTATGACATGACTACGAATAACACAAAAATCAGCACCATATTCAAAATTTAACTCAGACTGACTCAATGGCGAGTTAAGGAATACAGATAAGTGTGAGAAAACATTTGGAATATCTTGGTCTTCTATCATTTTTACTCCATCACTTTCATGAATACCACAAACAAACAAAAGGAAGCAGATTATTTTAAAGCACTTTTTGTGACTCAGACGAACTTATGTAAATAAAAATTGGTTAATTTCGATAAAAATTGTTTGAACTGATAAAAATCAGACTGTTTAGAAATATTTGCTAAATGGGCGAGAGTTCCGAGCCCTCTAGAGGTAAATCTAACTATGTTCAATTAGTATTCGTAAACATAACATTTGATATTTGTGCGAGTTGCTATAAGAGGCATGACCAGTATATTTGCACTGATTCTTTCTTCTGATTATCCTTCCAACATACCGGGTGATAAATGATTTACTAACACATAGGTTTTCCCTCATCACTCGAGTCTAACATTTCAATATTACCACTAAAATATACAACATTCATATATCGTCAGAATATTTTCATAGAACGTTGATAGTACTGCAAACTGACTTTATAGTTAATCTGGGAGGAGAATTAATTTTTACAATTGAAAAGGAAACAGAGAATAAGTTACCCTTTCTAGATATTTTGATCCATAGAAATAATAACGAACTAGCGTTTTCAATTTACCGTAAATCGACTAATAACAATCGTTACTTGTCTTTCGCCTCAAATCATCCGATTCAGGAAAAAAGGGGCGTGGTTATTTCTTTAGTTGATAGGTTATTAAAATTAGCATCACCAGAATACATAAGCAATGAACTAATTTTTATTAAGGATATTCTAGTAGGTAATGGCTATCCGGAAAATATGATTTGTCAAATAATTGAAAAAAGGAAAAAAAAAATGACGGAACCAAAAATATTAGAAGAAGATGGGTCAAATCAAGAAACAAATTACATAACTTTGCCTTTTATCCCAATATTGTCACAAAAATTAAGAAGAGAATTAAAAAACATAATATAAAGACAGCATTTAAATTAGGACAAACTATAAGGTCTTTGTTAAATAAAGGGAAAGACAAGGTGCCGAGAAATTTGCAAAAGGGAGTATACAAAATTTCCACGCTCTTGTGGTAAATTTTATGTGGGAAGAACACAACAGATTTTAGAAAATAGGCTACAGCAACACAAGAATGCCATAGATTGCTCTCTAAAACAAAACAAAACAAAACACCGGAAACGTTTGAGTCAGCTATTGCAGAACATCTTTATAATTTTCCTCATCAAAGTATTTTATTTGATCAAACAAAAATAGTAGATATGTCTGTAGGACTTTTACAAAGCTTCAGGGAAATTATACAAATAAAAAAGATAATATATGGGGGTATTAGTATAAATAGAGATGAAGGGGATTTTAGGATCAATTTGATTTATAATAGTTTAATTAAAAAGCAGGTAAGATTTTCAACCAGTACTGATTTTAATAATAGTTCTGAAACGAAAAATGACCTTGCGGACAAAGGTCAGACTGGGTTAAATACTGGGAAAGGTAAACGAACTGCAGCTAAGCCTGTAAGCAAACGAATCCGTTCAATTTATAATTCAAACATTGGGTGATGAACTTGTGAGATCTAAGTAGGGGTTATGGGCAGGGGATTAGCTGACCTTTAATGTTTTAGTTTAGGTATAAATATACTTTCATTTTTTGATAGATTTCCATTTATATACTGAGAGGGCGTGTGTGTCAATCAATATAAACATTCGATTTTGTTATAACGCCAGTGAATGGAAGTGTTTATTTACTAAGTGAGCTTTGTTTTCCTATTTATTTATATTTTTCTTTTGTTTGTTTAGTATGTGTTTATGTTGATGTTAAGTTAAGGTTTTTAAAAAAGAATTTTTTTTTTTTGTTTAAATTTTTTCCGTTGAGAAAGGCTCCTGGATGTGGGCCCAAAAGATTCGGAGTATTTTTGTTTAATTAAGTGTTAATTTTATTTATTTTCACTGCTTTATAGAAATTAAACCCGTTTTTCTTGTTTAACTTTTTGTTTGTAAATGAAAAAGCAGAGTGGTCTAAGAAATTATTTGCTTCAGTAGTACATTTTTATATTTAATAACATATTGGGATATTTTATAATCTTACATATCCTCTGATACAAAATGTCTTTAAACAAATTTAAGTGATCACCAAAATTATTTGTTCAACAGAAATTCTGTTGTCTCTGTTGAGAAAATCGGATATTTCACCTTTATTTTCTCCCAAACTGTGCAGAGGTAAGCTACGTTATATTGCACATTGACTTAAACTTACTGACTTACAATTATTCGAGCATGAAAACTATAAAAGATGTGTTTTTCTTTATCAAAATTATCCAAAGGTTTTTAAACGAGTTCGCTTATCAGTTTCGACTTGAATTAATATAATACAGTTTCGCTTTTACAAGTAGTCTTTACGATGAGCATAAGCAGCCTGGTTTTCATTCTGTTTATGGCATAATATACGGTTAAGGTTACTTTTTTTTTAACAAAAGTACTACGAAGAATTTTTCTCTGGTATCTATTTAGAAGAATTTCTACAAGTTTTTCGGTGACAGGCTATCCATTCTGTCTTCTTAACATAACTTTATGTTTTAAATAATGCGAGTTTTTCAGGAACTGCAGCCATAGCCCCTTCACAGCCTAAGTTTCATAGCCCAGGAACTGCAGCCAAGAACAACTATATGTTAAAGTCAAAGAAACAAACAGAGCTTCAGTTAAAACCCATGTCTTAATACGTGATAAAAAAAAACCACACATACCATTGTCTGTGACCATTAATAGATGAGTGAAGTGGCTCCCCAGGTGAAGAATTTGAAAGCGCAAATTTTTAAAAATCAACAAGAATTTGGTGCACAGAAAAAAACAAAATCACGACACGAGCAAATTTATAAAGTGGCACTTTAGTATTTAAATAATATCAAGTAGGGAGAGATGGAGAAAACATTTAAGATGTTCATCATTCTTTTTTCTCATAGTATTTTTTATTCTTTTTTCTCATAGTATTTTTTTATTGGTGGTTGAACGCTTCAACAAGGCTATGGGGATTCGGAACTCACTAAGACAAACTGATAAAGGCACAACCCTAAACAGAAACAGATGAAACACACACAAAATTTCCAACATGCATATTTCACTGCTATTACGTTTAGATTTTAGAAATAATATTTCAAAAATATTAAGAAATCCCAAGTTTGTTCAGCTGTTTGACAGGGGTAGTGTATCACATGTATGGAAAGGTAAATCTTAGCTTCTTGCCCTGTGTTCAATTAGCGTATTGTAATTAATTTTTTGTAATTTTATATGTCCAATAGAAAATTGCAATCATTAAGTTGGCTGTAATAGTGCTTATTCAAACCTATCAATTTAATTATTTGCTTCTTGTGCGTCAGACCTAAATAAGCTGCAATTCTATTTTTTATATAGAAATTATGTATATATTTATATAATAGAGGAAATTAAAAATCTTCCTCCGAGAACCTTTATAAAAAGGTGCTAGAGTTGCAAAAAATCATATCTAAAACTTCTGGCCAAAACGCAAGACACCAAAAGTGGAACTGAAAAAAAAATAATAAAAAAATGCATAATCAGAGTCCAAATCCGGGCAGGAGGTGTAAATAATCCGTGCCACGACACTGTGATGATCACTCCATTGAGATCACCGAGTCAAAGAAACAAAAAGACAGAACGGCATTACGTTTGTTGCTGATTTTCTTAAGCAATTCACTTTCACTGAGGAAAAAAAATACTATCGTCTACTGTGCGATGATCCAACATAAAACGGGGATAACTTGAATGTGTCAACACATTTTATACAAAACACCTCAAATGTCAACCATTAAAATAACAGATCTTTTTGCAGAACAAATAAAAACAGCACTTGACAAAAACTAAATGGTAGTCCTAATTCGCCAATAACACTCTGTTATTGTTGCGGACAGTTTCTTTCCGTCTCTTTTACAGTTTGATCCCACCTGTTCCTCCATTGTCGCATCTGTTCTGCCTTTTCTGTTGAGATCTGATCTTGAAACTTTGTCTTTAATGACCGAATAAACTCGGAGTTGGATTTCACTTCCATGATCCAAGTTTCCCTTAAGATCTTGGCCTGGTCAGGGTAGTATTTCTTTATATACCAGTATTCCCAGACCGGAATTAGCTCGTCCATTGGACCACGACTTATAATTTTTGCCCACTTTGGATTTTGTGCGATTTTTTCTTCGTACTCTTTTATCTGGGATTCATCAAAGTTTACATAACTTCGACTTTTTGAGGAGTACGTTCTTTTACTGTGTTGTTCTGATGAAGTTTCTAGAGCACTTTTTTCACAGCCTAATTTAGATTTGACTTGCACAGGGATTAGACTAGGGGTCTGCAATTTGGTATGGACTGAAATTTTTGAGTTGTCACCAATAGCATTTCCAACTGAAGACTCTTCTGTGATCTGCTGTTCATAGAAAATATTTATTCCTCCGTAATGGTAGCGATTTTCAGAATAATGTGAACCAAAGTTATCAAGAAATTCTTTGGCGTCTTCTCGTGTCTTTAAATGTTGTAGAAAGTCTTTAGCCTCAAGAGAGAGTTGTCTTTGGCTTGGAGGGATATCAAAAGATCCCAAGACAACGGCACTGCCACGAATTTTATGTTTTATGCTAATTTTAGATTTTTTTTTATTATTGTTTTGATTATTGTCTTCATAACCGGCTTCAATCCCAGCTGACATCACATAACAACCCGCATCAAGGTCAATGCTCCATTTTTTCCCTTTTTCCTCTTTAACTTTTTTCCCCAATTCCCTAATGTTTTCTGAACTGGCTGTAAAATTTATATATTTATCCAATAATGGTACACTAGGTCGAAAAGAACCACCTAGTCCAAATAACCTATTTCTCACTTCCTCAAAATCGCTCTCATCATCCCGAAACCCGAGTAATACTGCATTTTGCACTAAACCTCCGGCCATCTCCGAAATTACGTCTGAAGATAAAATTTCACTCATATTTCCTGTTGGCCTGAAAAGAAAATCAGTTTCAATAATGTTATTAGTATAACTTTATACTTGTTCTTTATTATATTAAATAAAAAACAAGTTTTTTCAACTGAAAGTAAGGAACAACGTTAAAACTTAAAACAAACAGAAATTATTCCGTATATGAAGGGGGCCGTCCCATCCTCAACGCCTCGCTCTTTACGCTAAAGTTTTTATTGTTAAAAAAAAAATAGAGTTGTGAGAAAGTCAAACTTTAGCGTAAAGAGCGAGGCGTTGAGGAGGGGACAGCCCCCTTCATATATGGAATAATTTCTGTTATGTGACTTATAGGTTAGAATGGCATCACTGCTATTTCTCCAAAATACAAGCATTGGGGGTTTCAGCTTAGCAAGTCTTGCAGGGTAGGACACTCCTGCAGGCTAGATATCACTTTAGTGGCATGTTTCTGCACATTTTAACTGTTGTCTTTTTAAAATATGGGGGGCTAGAGACATTCCAATTTCAATCCTGGGACAAGCAAGTCCCTCATAAGCAGAATGATGACTTTTGGGGGATTAATGGAAAGGGTGTGCTTAATCAGCCTCAGAGTTGAACTAGCATCAGCAGCCAACTTCCTAGCATGGGTAAAGAATTTTTGTTCATTATTAATGGCAACTAACTTGTTATTTACAGGAGATTGAGTGGCCTGAGAGAAAATACGAGCAACAAAGATCTGTTTTGCCAAAATGAAAGATAGAGTACTTGGCAACATGAATTGAACAATCCAAGCCTCAGCCATTGACCAAGCAGTCCAAGATTATTTTGTAGAAGGGCATGCTCTTAACATGATAAAGCTGGTCCAAGAAGCTTTAAATCATCAGCATAAAGTTAATTCATTGCTGATAGTAGATGAGGGCACTATCTTCCCTCCTATGTTTGAACTAGACCTTTAACATAGGTGTTGTGAGGTGACAGCCCTCTTCTTTTCCAAAAATAGATCAACAATTACATGCATATAAAAAAAAGGGCTGGTTCATCTCCTTAAAACAAGATTTCACCAAAAAGTCCCCTTAGAAAACATGAATGATGACTAATTGTATGCAGGTTCACTGGCAAACAGATGCTGTTCCAGTTTTTGATAGCATGCAAATTGAGTTTACAATCTCTAGAGGACCACAAAACATCTAGCCTTCATTTAAAAAACTTTAATGGGTTCAGCAGTAAATGCTTCATAAGATATTTTGTTTCAATTATTGACAATATGTGTTGAGAAGTATTACCTTAAATTGCAGCTATGAACAATCTAAGGATTTCTCCTTGTAGAACTCTGGAATGATGACTAGTTGTATGGAGGCCCACTGTTGACCAGGTGCAGTTGCATCTTCAGTAGCACCCAAATTTAGCTTACACTCTCTGGAGGACCATTCAGCATCTAGCCTTTGTTTAAAAACATCCACAGATTCAGCAGTAACTGTTTCATTAGATAGTTTGTTCCAATTATTGACCACACGTGTTGAGAAGAATTGAGTACAAACTCTAGAAGAGCTACTGTTTGACAAGTTTCAGATGATGACCTTTAGTTGTTGAATTGGTACCAACAGTAGGGAATAATGCTGGGAGAATATTAGCCCTCAATAGCTTGAAGGTTAAAATGGCATCCTCTCAATAGTTGAACTAGCACCAGCAACAGACTTCTCAGCCTGAGAGCTCAGTTTTAGTTTATTACCAATTTGATGAATTATAGTGAAAATTTTGGCATGGATGTAAATAAAAGGAGTTGAAGAAGGAATGGCAGTCACTCTTTCATGCTAATGCAGGATGATTCTATACATCAGATTGACAGTTTCCTTCTTATGTTACCCACTTTTTTAAATCATTAAAAAAAACATTTTATCCTAATTCCATTTAATCCAACAAAACTAAAGGGGTAACAGTGCAGATTTACAATTCTTTTGAATGAAACATCATAAAAGAAGCAGAAAGTATCATTGTTAGATTTCATTAATTCTGAAAACTACTTTACCTATTTAGATAGTTATTTCACTCCCAAAGATACTTCAATTATTCCCTTCCCCATACTTTTATGGCCTAATATATTCAGCCCAATTTATGTATTCTCTCTGAACTTAGCTGTTGCCTGTTTGCCGATTCTTCCTGTCACTCTGCTTGGTTGCCATTATGTCAATTTGAACACAAGAGTCACAAGAAAAATTCTAGAAGGAAAATTTAAGTTGGGCTAAAATTTACCCATTATGGGGGGGGGGGTAAATTAAAGTACTTTTAGGAATGATGAAAGTATTTTAGCATTCTTAAAAATGGTTTTTAGAATTGCAGTGTTTTAGTCTGAAGAGAATAACCACTGAGCTTGATTCTTCTCTTTCTATTTAAGCCTACAATGTTTATTTCGGAATATTGGTAGCTGAGCAATGTTACCAAACTAAATTTCACTGAATTTAAACAATAGGAACATAAACACAATGTCTTAATGTAACACAAGATTCAATTAAGGTAAATTCTAGCATATACTTTTTTCTAGTTACCTTCAAAAATACTTGTAACATTCAATAGCATACAAATCATGCAAAATATATTTACTCAAATGAAGCACAGGAAAATTGTTTTGGGCCTCACCCCTTCACTCAATCATAATTGACAAAGGTTTAAAAATCTGTAAAAACTACTTCGTTAAATTTTTATTAATGCACAAATGGTGCTCTTGAGAAGCAGAAAAACGATAATTACTTCAAAATATGTAGATTGAATTTTAGTTTGTACACTTTGTAGCTGCTTAAACTATACCTTACCAACACTAACCCCCTGCCTTAATATGTAAATATATAGATCAATGCATATTTTTTGTTCATGTGTTTCTATTTCTTGATTTAATCAGCACTGATTTGATTTAAGGGAATCAAGTTAAAACATAAGTGATGCATGGCAAGATACATGGAAACCCTATAATTTGGGCTGCATATTTGCAAATTAGAGGAGGGGGTTAAATTAGAGTATAGGCAGCTTCAAAATGTGTTAACTACAATTTTTCTGTATATTCTGAAGTTAGAATTGTTTCCTTCTCAAGAACCCTAATTGCATCTTGCCACCAAAACCCTTATCATGTCTAAAAATTCTCAAGAATTCTTCATAAAGCTGAGTTTATTCTACTAAAACAGCTGGAATGGCATTATTAAAACCCAAAGCCAATGAAACAGAGAACTGACAAAATATTTTTTTCAGAATTTAGATTGGTATAGACCTGTTTTGTAGGTCTGTATATTCTTGTAAGGGTAATAGCAGAGCTGTTTCTAGGGTTGGTGGAGACTCAAGCAAAATTATGACAGAGCCCACCTCTGAAGTCAAATATAAGAAAAAAAAAAAATCACAGTGAAAAAAATTGATCAGTAATAAAATGGGGAACCTCCCAGATGTCCTCCTAGCTAAGGCATCCAGAGCAAATGCCTAGGTTGCCTCCCCCTTTATAAACAACTTGGGGTGTTAGTCTATAGTTGAGCAGTCAATGGTAAACATTGAAAATCTAAAATACAAAATCCTAAAAAAAGTTATATCACTACTAGCTAAAAATTCTTTTATTACCTTCTAGAGGAAGAAAGAGTGGAGGAAGGTACTTCATAATACCTTCCCAGTACACACTTTAGCCTGTAGACCCATTCCTGAAAGTTTCATTTTCCTAACCTATCCCCTTTCCAAGATAGCCAAGAGTAGCTTAAGTAGCATTTTACTTTTCTTTGTTACCCTCAGTCCTTCAGAAGTGGCCAACCCCTGGAAAATTTTCAAACATGTTTTTTTCTTGAAATTTATATAGGAGTAAACCTGACAGCTATGCTATTTTCTGATCCCTAGAAATATTAAAGGAATAGACAGTAGTATGATAAAAACCATACCAGAGCAATATTTGGTAAATTTCTAGGTGGTGCTATAATTTAGCTAGGATGAAAGTGAAAACATCATTTGATGCCTTTTATGCTCTTTCATAATTCAATAATTGCTTCTGATGCTTATAAACATCTTAAGCCCTGAGCCCAGCCACGATGGAGATGTCCTTCACCTCCACAAAGTAGCCCTGATTTCTTGCAGTTATCCTCTTTCCTTTGTACAACTTCAAGTGTTAATGCTAGTGTATCAACTGAAAATGAACTTAGTGAATTTTCTTTTCATTTGACAGTTTGAGTAAATCAAGCTTCATCAGTGCCATCTCTGAACTAACATCTACCCCACCTTTGTCAAACACAGTTGCAGCTACAGGACCTCTGCCTCTGGATGACCAGTCATGTAAGCCTCGAAATAATAATACCATGTGTGTCATCTCTAGCAATGTTGATTCTCTTACAAATAAACTTCTAAATTCCCAAGTGCTCTTAAAAGATGAAGAAGCAGATATTGCTGGGTTAGTGGAGATCCTGCCAAATTTACGAAAATACCTGTTACCAAAAGTATGTTGCATATATCCAGTTTTTCAGTGCTACACTAATCTGGGGCAACCAAAATGCAGAAGAGGGGTTGGTATTTATGTCAGGGAAGGTTTCCAGGTTAGTCTTATTAGCTGTTTAATTTTCATTGTACCCTAGTTGGAAAGTTTATGGCATGATATTACTCTTCAAAAAAAAAAAAAAAAAAATGTATTGGGTATATTTACAGAAGCCAGAATGCACCCAGTCTTAATGATTGTGAAATACATCTTAAAACTAACATTGATGAAATGGCATCTACAGTATCATCTGACTTTAATAATTATTGGTGATTTCAACTTCCCATTAATTGAGTGGGTTGATGGTCTTGGTCATGTAGTATCTAATAATGGAGATTCACCATTTGTGTCTTGCTTATCTGATAACTTTCTTCACCAAACAGTTGACAAGCCAACAAGGTATTGTGGCCACCAGAATCCTTCCTTGTTGGATCTTGTAATTTTGACCAATCCACATTCCCTTATCAGAAATGAGTTTCTTCCTCCAGTTGACAACAGCAACCACTCAGTTATCCTCTCTGTGTTATCCTTGAACATATGTCTGCAACCTAATCTTTGTCCTCAAACTTTTACTGACTACCAAGCAATACAGAAGGAACTGGCCTCAATAAATTGGTCAAAACCATTATTTCTGATATTAATATATCATGGACAAATTTTAAAGAAGCCCTCTTATCAATTGAAAAAAGGCACTCCCATATCATCTACCAAAAACAGTCAAAAACACTTCCATTCCTCACAAAGGATGCAAAAAGAACAATCAACAGGAAAGCCAGAGCCTGGAAAGTTACAACAAGGAGAAATCTCAGGAAAATTGGATAAGGTATGCAAAGGCTTGGAATCTTGCCTCTAATATAGTTAAGGAATTGAAGACTCAGCATGAGGAAAAGCTTGCTACCAATATCAAGACAAACCCCAAATCTTTCTGGAGACATAATTCTGCCAAAAATCCCAACCGTCACATCATTCCTGACCTCAGACATAATGGCATAACCCACTCGTTGCCAATAGATAAGGCCAATGTATTAAATACCCAGTTTGCCTCTACCTTCACCATCCAACCTTATTCAACTATTCCTGCAGCAGCTTATTAACATCATTATTGGATAATGATGTACCTGTTGATATGGTGCTCCTGGACATCTCAAAGGCATTTGACAGAGTTTGTCATGAATTCCTCATTACCAAACTAAAAGCAGCAGCTTTTGATGTTATTGTCCAGTGGACACAGAGTTTCCTTTCAGAACAAAAACAAGTTGTAAGAGTTCACAATTCTCAAGGTGTCCCTCATTGCTCCTTGTCTGCTTTAAGCAGTTTTTAAACTGTTTTCAGCAGCATTCCAAGGGGACCATTCTTGGGCCAAGTCTCTTCAACTTACTTATAAATGATGCACCCCAATCTCCTCTCAAACTGCCTCACTCTTCATACTGATGATTCAAAAATATTGATAAAGTAGCCACAGCCTCTGACTGGCAATCTATTCAAAATGATCTTAATATCCTTGGGACTTGGGCTGATACATGGCTCCTCTTGTTCAATATTGACAATCGCCATGTAATCCACTTTGGTAATCAAAAGACACATCAGTTCTACCATCTCCAAGGTAACCCTTTTTCTGCAGTCTCTGAAGAAAGAGATCTTGGAATCATTGTTGATCATCAACTAAAGTTCAGCACCCATGCTAAATCTGTATCATTGTTTGCCCTCCAATCTCTTGGAATGATGAAAAGAACTATCACTAGCAGCCGCCCAAGTGTGTTTATGAAGCTCTACAAGGCACTAGTTTGCCAATGCCTAGAGGTTGGAATATCCCTGGCATCACCCTATTTCAAGAAGGACAAAGAAATTCTATGAAGAGTTCAACAAAGAGGAACCAAAATAGTTGAAGGCCTCAAGTAAATGCCACACAAAGAGCATTTACTTGAAACTTCCTACTCTTGCATACAGGAGGAAATGTGGTGACATGATAATGACCCACAAAATTATTTCCAAAAATGTTCTCCCTTGTCTCCTTACCCCTCCCCCAGAACATTCTTCGACTAGGGTCATTCCAAAGAGATCTTCAAGCAATGCTCCTTAGTCTAAGAAAGAAGCCATTTTTTCAGCCAACAAGTAACAAAACTTATGGAATCTACTCTCTGAAAATACAGTGGCTGCTGATTCAACAGGTACTTTCAAGAAAAATTTAGACAAAGAATGGCTATAGCAAGAGTTCCTGCACAACTGAGAAGCTGCCGAGTCCTCAAACCCATTGAAGTCATTACACAGTATTACAAGGATGAAATCTTTAATTTTACTCCAAGCTGCAATTTAAAGGTATTTTATACAAATTATGAAAAAGCATGAAAAAAGCATCAAATGATGTTTTCCCTTTCATCCTAGCTAAATCATATGCCCACTGCAAATTTACCATGAACTTTACCCCCACTCCCTAATGTGCAAATATTACCCTGAGTATCAATATAACCTGAATTGTTCACAGCTAAGTTTTAAATCACAAAATTCAGCACGATTTTTATTGACAGCATTTGAAAAACTTGGAACAGTTTATATCTATAACCACCTTAACTTGCTGGCAAGTGCAATTTAAGGTATGGTAATTTTTAAGGTAGGCCTATATTTGAGTTGCCTAATAAATGAGGTACAAATTGTTATAAACAGACTAAGTATTTTGGGAATATATTACTCTTGAACAACTTATTCAGCAAGTAATATGTTTTTAACCACTTTTCAATAACTTCACTATTGTTGATAGCTTCTTTGTGTGGTTACAAAAATGAAATACCTATGTAGCCAATTAAGGGCTCAAGATGCAACTAGCCCCAGAAGCAATTATTGAATTATGAGAGAGCATGAAAAAGGGATTCAAATGATGTTTTCACTTTCATCCTACCTAAATTATAGTGTCACCTAGAAATTTACCCTATATTCTTGGCCCTGTATTCATTCACCTAACTCAGCTACTTTCCAAGATGACAAGAAGCTCCTCTCCCTTTTTCCACTTTTATTTTAGCTTAATTATAAAACTCAGATTGATCAATCACAAAAATCTTAGCTTAATTAAAAAGAAGCAATTATTAAAGACTGTTTGTTTTGTGCTTAATGACGGAACTTTACAAATTTATGATATTTTATTTTAATGCTTTGGGTAAAATTGTTCTTCAGCTACTTTTGGCTATCTTGGAAGGGGGTTAGGTTAGAAAAATGAAACTTTCAGGGATGGCTCTACATGCTAAATTATGTCCCCAAGAAGGTATTTTGAAGTACCTATTGGTAAAATTCTACTTTAGTTACTTTTACCTATCTTAGAAAGGGGTGTGGTTAGGAAAATGAAACTTTCAGGGATGGTTCTACAGGCTAAAAATATGTCCTGGGAAGGTATTTTGAAGTACTTATCTCCTCTACTTCTCCCTCTAGAGGATCCTGAAATTTGCCTACATGACATTCTTTTTCTCTGGCTTTGGTTCTGAAATTGCAATATATCACTCAGTTATATATTTCTGTATATAACATATATAGGCCTAGTCTGTGAGTTACACATATTTATAAGTAGTAGGTTAAATGTGTCACTGAGTTATATATTTCTGTATATAACATATATAGGCCTAGTCAGTGAGTTATGTATATTTATAAGTAGTAGGTTAAATATGTCACTGAGTTATTGCCTTTGCAAAACAAAAGTGATCCGTTTATCTGGCCTCCCCCAGGCCATTCAGCATGTCCCCAGGTGGCAATAGGGGAACGCTTTACAGATATGTAGGGTACCTCCATAGGAGGCATGGACCAAGGGGGGACCTTGTCCCTGGGGGTCCATAATAGAATCTGGGGCACCCTTGCCCGGGGTCATAAATACAGGCGGAGGAGGAAGAAGGGCCCCTCAAATGTACACTCAAAAGGGCCCACTGGTTTATCCACAAGTTCCATGAGTTGCAAACTTTCTCCCAGCAATGGGTTAAATTACATGGTGATGCAGAACACCATCGCGGGAGGATCCTCTATAGGAGGACAACTGCGGCAGGGCATAAGATCCAATCTATGGACAACGGCCTCTGCAAAGGGCTGCCTCGACCTTTTCGGGGTACCTGCAAGACTGGGGACCTTGCAGTCAAACTCTATTCCCACTTGAGGAGTGGCGCCCCTTGAGGAAATTATAGCCTAGTAAATGACACAGCATTCACACGGGATTCTGACTAATGGACAATTCTTCTGGGATTGGTATGTTTTGATGGGCGTCTTTGGGCCGAAAAACCTCTTCCTAGCTAATTTATCTATTGTGGGTTGCCTCCCCGTAGTAGCATAATATTTGTAGGCATGAATATATAATGAGTCGGAGGTAATAGGCTTGAGATTGTCTGTGCAGGATTTCAACTCTTGTTGATAGAAGAGCATCGCCAAGCGCTGAAAACCATGTTGTGACCAAGATGGGCCCAGGATTGCACAAAGCCTCCATTCTTGGAGGTCCCAGGGACTTCTTGCGGTCCGGTTCTAAGCCGGCTTAAGCACTTTGGTGTAGACTTGAGAAGATATGTGATCCCCGTCCTGCACTGGTATCCGGGATCCTTGCTTTTCCTGAGGCGAAAAAAATTTCAATGATTTAAAGAACATGAAAATTGGAACTTGGAATGTTATGACAATAAAAAATGACTATCGTATCGACATTTTGACTGACGAATTCAGACGATTTGAACTGGATTTATTAGGAGTTTCAGAAACTCATATCACAGGGGTAGGAAGCATGAAATTAGGTGATATAGAATTTGTTTACTCAGGCAGGAAGGACGGGTTACATAGACAGGGAGCAGGGCTCATGATGAATAAGGAAGCTGCTAAGTCTTGTTTAGGCTGGGAAGGTATTAATAATAGAATACTAATTGCTCATTTTATGACTAGAAAGTTCAAGGTATCAGTTATAGTAGTATACGCCCCTGTAGAACCGATTATGAATATGATTTTTGAAAAAGGGGAAGTACCTAACGATTTTAGGAAAACCTTAATTAAGCCACTTTATAAGAAAGGTGATAAAAGTGAGTGTGGTAATATCGAGGCATTAGTCTGGTCTCTGTAGGTAGCAAATTGCTTAGTAATATGATACTTTTTTAGACTGAGAGATGCCGTAGACAAAGTTTTAAGAGAAGAGCAGTGCGGTTTTAGAAAAGGTAGAGGATGTGTTGACCAAATTTTCACTCTTAGGTTAATAATTGAGAAGTGCCTAAGTTTTCAAACACCTTTGGTCCTCAGTTTTATAGATTATGAGCAAGCATTCGATTCTGTTGATAGAGGAGCTTTAGTAAAGGTTTTATCCTTGTATGGTATACCAGACAAATACATTAAAGTGATTAGTGCTATGTACGAGAATAACACTGCTGTGGTTAAGGTAGGAAATGAGGTTAGCAGCTGGTTTTGTATTAAATCAGGAGTTAAGCAGGGTTGTGTTCTATCCCCCTTTATATGGATTACTTTGATGGACTTTGTTTTAAGGAGCACAGGAAAGGCAATGGGAGACCACGGAATCAAATGGGGAGGAAAAAGTCTCCTGGACTTGGATTATGCTGATGATTTAAGCATCCTAGATGATATTGTGAGCAAAATGAATGAAGTTTTAGAGGTTTTGCGAGTTCAGGGTGCTAGTATTGGTTTGAAAATTAATGTTAGGAAGACTAAGTCACTAAGGCTAGGAATAAGTGACGATGAAAAGGTGATGTTGGGTAATGAAAAGATTGATCAGGTGGGCAGTTTCACTTATCTTGGTAGTATTATTAGTGAAGATGGTGGGAGCAGTGAAGATGTTAAAAATAGAATAGCCAAGGCTCAGGGTGTTTTTTCACAGTTAAAAAAAGTCTGGAAGAATAGAAAGATAAGTCTGCAAACCAAGATTAGAATCTTAGAAGCTACACTGATGACAGTGGTCAAATATGGCTCTGAAGCATGGACGCTCCGAAAAGCGGATGAAGATTTGCTAGATGTTTTCCAGAGAAATTGCGTAAGGATTGTTCTGGGTACCCGGGCTGACTGACCGTATTTCAAACAATAGGCTATACGAAAAATGTGGTTCAATACTGCTTTCTATGTCTATAATGAAAGAAAGATTGTTCTTTTCGGCCAACCATCTAGGGCTAAACGGAAAGCAGGTCGTCCCCGTCTGGGGTGGGAGGATGTCATAGAGAAAGATTTAAAGGAAATGGGAACTTCGTGGGCGGTGTAAAAAGGGAGGCTTTGAATAGATTGGGGTGGAGGAGGAGCGTGCGTAGCTGTGTTGGCCTCAGGCGGCTTGGTGCTGCGATGAGTTGTTAGTAGTTAGTAGTAGTAGTATTTGCATATCTTCAAAACTCTATAAATCAGGATTGAGCAGAGTTGTGAAGCTGAAAACAATTTTGTTGGACTTCATTTTAAGCAGAAGATCTATATTACAAGGTTTCACTTTTATAACACGCAGATTTTTTAAAGGTCATCAAAGGTCAGGACCCTCTAGAGGGAGAAGGAGTGGAGGCAGGTACTTCAAAATACCTTCTCAGGACATACTTTAGCCTGTAAATCTATCCCTGAAAGTTTCATTTTCCTAACCAAACTCCTTTCCAAAGATAGCCAAAAGTAGCTAAAATAGAATTTTACTGTACCTATGTCCACTCCTTCTCCCCATAGAGGGTCATGACCTTTAATAAACTATGTGTTATAAAAGTAAAACCTTTCAAAAGAGATCTTCTGCTTAAATGAAATACAACAAAATTGTTTTCAGCTTCACAACTTTGCTCAATCCCAATTTATAAGGTCTTATTGATATGCAAATACACATCCTAAATTTTGAAAAAAAAAACTTTGATATGGCTTAAAATTCTATTCAAATAACAGGAATTGCATTTTCAGAACTAAAGCCAGAGAAAAGGAAACTGATAGCTCAAAATAAGGTAAAATGTTGTTTTGTCAAATTTTCAAGGTCAATATCTACCAAATCATATTGAGACTGTTCATACCGGTCTTTTTAAATAAAAAAATTTAAAGAACAGTGGCGAAGGGCAAAAATCAAAAGGTGAACGCTTAAGAACGGCATGAACGCTCTCTATAAAACAACTTATTAGGTAGCAATTTATAGGGGCAATTTAAAAAGACTTAAGCAACGTGGTACTCTTAGCCTGGGTTTTGGAAACATTTTCTTTTAAGCTGGAAAAAAAAGGATTTTTAGAGGAAAGACTTGATGATAAAGGTTCTCCCCTTGGATAATATAAGAACTAGGATCATTATACATATTTTAAAGTATGAATTGTTTTCTTAACATGTCTCCTTATCAGGTGACAGAAGGCTAGACTTATACCTACAATTTTACCAGTGCCTATTGAACTCGAACTTTATTCCTCATTTACGCAGGGACATAGCTCAACTGGTAAAACTGAGCGGTTTTAAATAAAATGCACGCTATTTTCTTTCCTCTGTCTTCTCGTAAGGAAATGTGCTGGCCTTACATGTAAGGCCATTTAATCTGGCCTTACAGCAAAGTTATAAGCCTTCTAAATTCTGGTGCAAGATTTGAAACGATCATGACCGGCCGAAACCTGGGTTTATTAAGGGGTGAACGGTGTCCGTGCACCAAAAGAGTACAATTCTACTTTAAGGTGATGTTGTAACTAGCCGAAAACCCTACATAAATAAACTACTAAAATGAAAGAGAATTTAGGTAATTTTGAAGAACATCTTATATCAGTATTAGTTTAACTTAATAGGAAAATTTGAATGCAAAAGACAGCTAAGAAACGTATACTTATATGCAATACATAGTAATAACATGTGGGAGCCGGCGTATCCCCCTTCTGTATAACTCCCATCCAAATTACCCCCGGAAAATTCCAGATGTTCATTAGAAGGAAATTGAAAGTTATTTATTGCTGATACCAACCATCCCCCATCCCCCAAGAATTTCGTGACAAGGCTCATGATGCCCTGCCTCGCCTTTTTCTCCCTGTGCCGGTAGAAACGCGAATGCAATATTTAAACAGGTTCTGTAATTATGCCTTTGGAGATTTCCCATCCCCCCATAGCCCTCAGGGAAAGGGCTTTAAGTTAAGCAATTCGTTCATGGTTTAAATACTTTTCAAAAAGACGAAGCGTATTCGAGTGTAACTTTCAGAGACTATTGAGGGGAGTTTTGAACTAAATCAAAACACATTATGTGTATACGGGTTGTCAAAAGGGTGTAACTCAGATCAAGGCTAGCCAGTAAGGCTGGTCTTTCCTGGGAAATATATTTCTCCTTCAGACCATCACGGTGGGCTTGATCAGTCTTCAAGTTGAACCCTCTCCTGTTCCTTTTTCTGCAACATTGAAATCTAGTTACCTTTTCTTGGCTAGTATGTCATTCAAGGTGGGTGATTGCACAGAAATTCCCAAAGAGGTAAGATCAATCAAATGATAATTCCTTTGAACTGGTTTTCATTATTTTTCGAGCAGGTAGGCTAAAATATTTTTAGGGACTTACCTTTCCTGTACTTAAATTAGACAAATCTGGTCAGATTAATAGAAAAAAACAAAATTCATACTTCCTGATGATAGAAGTCTCATCAAAACTGAATATCAGGCCCACATTGAAAGAAATTAATGGTTTTTCTGGTTTATCTGGTTTTATGGTTTATCTGGGGAAGTCGGTGTCGGCTTTTTAGTTTTCTCTCGTTTTTTAAAATCTATTATCTAAGCTCTAAAAGTTGTATCAAGGCCGCCAACATAATTCTAAATAGTTTGACCACACATACCAAAACGTTTTATCATGGACGAGATGGAGCAAGTCTTTTTAGGTACCACATCCCCTTAAAAATAGGTAGATTTGAAAATGGACATGTTTAAAATGGATGACGCTTAAGCAGGTAGTTTTACTGAGGCAGTGTTTTCATATCTCTTATTTTCAGTTTGCTACTTGGCTGATAATTTTCATATTACTGATTCTGAATTTTTTCCTGAAAATTAGTAACATAGAGAATAAATAAAAAATAAGGGCGAGAATCTGTAACATTTTGCTATCAGAATTTGCCGCCATTCCACGTTCGTGCATCATTTTACAATGGAACTTTGTAGCGGAAGGAAAGAATAAATACAGCCCAAGTAGTGGGATTTTAACCTCAGGCTCTTCCCTATTTACGGTTAATTAATAAAAAAAAGCTTTCCCTAAAAAGAAGTTAAAAAAAAGCAAAGACCAGCAGAAATAAAGCTTAATAACATTCAAACTCAAAACGACCAGAGATTACTATTAATGAATAAATAAAACCCAAAATTTAAATAAATGATAATATCAAACACAAAGATACTGATGTAAACAAATGAATCTTAAATACAGTGCACAGCAGCGAGGTCTGGATAGATCTATTGGATAGTGTGAATTCACTGTCTCTATGCAATGACAGCGTAAACATCACCCAAGATAAGGTTAAAAAAAATTTATTTTTAAAGATTTGCCATGGTCAATTGCTCTGATTGTGTTTTAAGTTAACTAGAGTCATTTCATCTCTTGAAAAAGGTTTTCTTTGCTATAAAAATTAGATATCAAATAAAAAATTAGATATCACACCATACATATTCAATTCCTGGCACCGTCAGGGATTCGAACCTGAATACCTTTATTCTTCTTATAGGCCTGTATTCCTCCACTACACCGGCACCAGGTGATTGTTCGCTTAATTTTACAATAGAATGATGTAAATTAGTTGTAAATACAGAAGAAACAAATATATTCTTGCTCTTGTATTTAATTAATTAAAAAATAACTTTCCCAAAAAGAAGTTTTTCAAAGAAAAGTAATGGTCATATTAAACTATGGTCATATGACCATATTCTGTTAGTGAATATTGCTTAGTGAACCTTTTGTGTCGAAGCTACTCGCCTGGAGCTACGTTCTTAAGCGTTACTTAAAAAACTTAAAATTTTTTTGCATGCTGACCAAAGGTCTGCGTTGCGCAGGTGCCGATCTCCTGATTCGATGCCTCCGGCCGGGAGTGCAATGCGCGGTTGGGGGAAAATCATCCGAGGCTTCCCGTGTTTTTCCCCCAGATTTCTCCAGGTACCCATTTAGAGCTGGGTCGACTCTGGCGGAGCTTACAGGGTCACACCATTGACCCCGTTCCAACCAAAAACAACCAGCGACACCAGGACTCAAACCCCCTGACCTCAGGATTTCAAGACCAGAGCACTAACCACTCGGCTAGGACAGCTCTCAAGTGTGACTAAATTTAGATTTTTAAAACAAAGAATTAAAGATCTATTTCTTTAAAGAATTAAAGATTATTAAAAGAAACGACACATATATTTTGTTTTTTTTTCCACTCTAAACTTATTTTTATTCAATTCTCGTAGGGCTTCTTAGTTCAGCTCTTTAATAAGGGTTGAGGTGTCTTATCTCCCCTGGAGTGGATGTGATTTGAAATTATTTAAAAAATAAGTTTTCAACTGAAACTAAGGACCAAAATTAAAACTTAAAGCGAACACAAATAATTCCGTACAAATAGAAAAGGTCGTAGCCGTGTTGTTTCTAAATTAAATTTTAATCAAAAACGAGCATAGATTAATTTGAAAAAAAACAAAGTTTTTTCGAGGGAAGTAAAGAGCGAAGTTAAAACTCAAAACGAACAAAAATTAATACTTCATAGCCTATCAAATATATATCAATAAAACTAGTGCAAATAAATCAACTGGTGATATTTCCCTATGTATGTAGGATTACAGAAAACTAGCGCTTTACTGAAAACGCGAAAGCCAAGCATAAAAACAAAAATATTGATTTAGGAGTCAAAAATAAATACGTAGCCTCACAACAACAAAATAATCTATAACGCTTTTCATAGTTCTACAGGAGCAAAACTGTGATATCAGTAACTTTCAGTATACAATTATAATTATCTTAAAAACATAGGCATAAAAATAATAAGTTTAAAGTCATTACACAGCCTATAAAATAATGAATTGATTTATCAGGTAACATCTTGGTCTGACCTAGTATTACTCGAAATGAAGAACATATCAACCGCAATATAAACTCTGGAAATCCAGTTATTTCACTCTATAAAACGGAGGATTTTAAGTTATGATACAAATTCTAAAGCGAGTTTGTAGTCCTAATACTAATAAGATTCCTTCACTTCGAACTTGTCTAGAAAATTATCATAAATTGTCCTTTTCAGATCCAAGACGACAGTTAATCATTGATCTGAGCTCATTGTGCAGAAGTGGTGCCAAATTAAAAGAAAAAATAAATAAAATAACAATCTAAAAATGCTTTACTTATATACTGTTAAAAGTGTCCTTAAAAGTTTACGGTACTTTTTAAAAATCCAGTAAACACGCGATATTTGATGTTTCATTTATGCTAAGGAAATAAAACAAAATAGGATGAAAATAGAATAGTTCAGAAATGAATTTGGGTTACATATTTGCATACTAGGGGAAGGGGGTAAAGTATAGCATATATTAAATATGTAACCTAGCCTAGGTACCTTTTTTGCCCCTTCAACCCCAAGAAACTAAAGTTGAAATATTTGTCACGGAGTGAGCAATACCTCACTATGCAGCAAAACCCTGTTTTTCATATAACATCTTTGACACTTCGATGCGGTCTTTCCCGCGAGTCTACTGGATTCTTAACAAGTACCAGGTTTACTTTTTACCGTGCCAAAACTCCTATATTGTTTTGTGTTTTCAGTAAAGCGTTAGTTTTCTGTAATCCTACAAACATAGGGAAATATCACCAGTTGAATTATTTGCATTAGTTTTATTGATATGTGAGGTAATAATATTTGTTCATTTTGAGTATCAGCTTCGCTCTTTACTTCCCTCGAAAAAATTTTGTTTTTTTTCAAATTAATCATAGGCAGCGCGATCGTGTTGCCTAAGTAAAGAACGATGTTGGCACAATGTATTTTTTTTCAATACCAGGGCACTTCGTATCGAAAATGTTTTCGTAGAAACTTCGAAAAGGGCTCAATCGATTGGAAATTGGAGTAGCTAGTGCCCTTTTTAATAGTCGAAAGTGATTGGAGGGCTACTAGCCCCCCCCCCCCCAACACGCCCATCATTCCCCCAAACAAATCCAATAAAAATTTTGAGATAGCCATTTTGTTCAGCGTAGTTGATTTCAAGATAGAAAATATATTTTTGAGGAGGACAATCCCCTATAACCCTCAGGGCAAGGGTTATAAGTTATGCCCTGTGGGCATATAAGAACGATGTTGGCACAATGTATTATTTATTAATTTTTCCTTTAGAGCAGGGCACTTCATATCGAAGAAGTTGTCGTAGAAAACTTCAAAAAGGCCTCATTCAATTGGAAATTGGAGTGGCTTGTGCCGTTTTTAATAGTCGAAAGTAATTGGAAGGCAAGTAACACCCCTTCCACGCCCACCACTTCCCGAAACACATCCAGTCAAAATTTTGAGATAGCCATTTTGTTCAGCGTAGTTGATTTCCAGATAGAAATTATGTTTTTGAGGAGGATAGTCCCACACAGACCTCAGGGCAAGGGTTGTAAGTTATGCCCAAGGGGCATATAAGGTTGTTTTTTTTAGAAGGCGTTGTCATAGAAACTTCAAAAAAGGCTCATTCCATTTGAAATTCAAAGGGCTAGTGCCCTTTTTAATAGTCGAAATTGATTGGAGGGCACCAACCCCCTCTCACGCCCACCTTTTCCCCAAACACATCTAATCAAAATTTTGCGATAGCCATTTTATTCAGCTTAGTTTTAAGTTCAGGAAATTAGGTCTTTGAGGATGAAACCCCCCCCCACAGCCCTCAGGGTAAGGATTTTAAATTATGTCCAGGGGGTATATAAGGTTGTTATAGAACGCGTTGTCGTAGAAACTTCAAAAAGGGCTCATTCAATTGGAAATTGAAATGGCTAGTGCCCTTTTTAATAGTCGAAGGTGATTGGAAAGCAACTAGCACCCCTTCCACGCCCACCGAGTAAGGACGTGGATCAGTTTGTACGATCAGATCAATCTCGAAGCCTAAAATAGGTAAAGAGAAATACCTTTCACGGGAGATGAAGGCCGAGAATCTGAAGAAGTTCAAGGATGAAGTGAGTGTGCTGTCTTGGCAATAAGTGACGGATATTAATGATGATCCTTCTGAGCATTTGATAAAGTTATGGATATTCTTGGTCCAATCTGTGATAGGTTCTGTCCTTTTCTTGAGATCCAGAAAAGAAAGAGAACCCCCGTAAGCCATGGTTTACCAATGAAATTACTGAATTAATGCAAGCGAGGGATGACCTGTTTAAGGCAGACCTGAATTGTGAGTCTGATAGTAGTTGGGAAGCATTTCGTAAGGTTCAAAATAAAGTAAATTCCCTTCGCAGAACTGCAATGAAGCAGTTTTATTCTGATGAGTTTGAACAACACAAAGGTGATACGCAAGGTACGTGGCAAACTATAAAGAATGTGCTCGGTACTTGCAAATCTTCAGCTTTCCCAGAAAAAGTGGAAATTAACGTCCATAGTGTCCATAATGAGAAGGATATTACAAATGAATTTTGCAAATATTTCTCTAGAATTGGTAGTGATATTTCTAAAGAGGCAGGAAAGAATAGAGACCAGTTTTCGGAACAGGAATTCCTTGAAAACCGAGGTGAATCCCAGTCCTTTAGTTTTGTTGAGTGCGATCTGAATGACGTAAGTAACGCTGTCAAGTCGATAAAGTCAAACTCTGCTGGAATGGATGGACTTAACTTTAGGCGTTTAAAGTTGTAAGTGCTTACCTTCTACCGGTTTTCCTATACCTAGTGAACCTATCAATGAGAAAAGGTGACTTCCCACCTGCGTTAAAACAAGCTAAAGTGATTGTACTTCACAAAGGAGCTGACAAGAATGAGTTGTCAAACTATAGACCAATATCAATTTTAAGTTTATTTTCAAAGACTTTTGAAAAAGTTGTTTATTCCCAAGTTTATTCTTATTCAGATTCTTTTGGATTTGTTACTGATAGTCAATTCGGTTTCAGAAAGCGTCACTAAACGTTGCACGCAATGTATCACCTTTTAGATAATTTGAATCTTTCGGTCGGTCTATAAGTGTTGTGCACAAAGATATTGTCAGTGAATTGATGCCTGTTACTTGTGGTGTGCCGCAGGGTTCTGTGCTGGGACCTCTGTTGTTCCTAGTCTACGTAGACACATTGCGGTATTATATATTTGATGGTGTTGTTACTTCATTTGCTGATGATACAGCTATAACTGTTTTTGCAAAGTTTGTTCAAGAAGCTGTTGAAAAAGCCAACCATGTACTTCAGTGTCTCCGCGAATTTGTGAGTGTGAGTTGCCTCGCTGTTGATGCAAAGAAAACCAGTTACATCATTTTTAGCAGAACTGGGACTCTTTCCCCACTGGATTCGGTAGTTGTATATGCCTCTGAGGTTATTCAACAAGCATATGACCTCGGCTACTTAGGTTTTCATATTGACTGCAATCTCAGCTGGAAAAAACACAGTAAGATAGTATCAGCTAAAGCTGCGAGAGGACTCGGGATACTGAGAAAAACTGAAGCATACCTTTCCTCTGTCAACCCTCAAGCTCATTTACAGCGCTATTGTAGACCCTTATATTGGGTATTGATGCTCGGTATGGGCCAGTAATTTCATCGGCAACTATAAAAGGATACAAATTGTTCAGAATAAAGCAATCAGAGTACTCGACGAGATGTGCCATTGTGAAAGCACTGCCCAATCTTACAAAAAATTTGGCATTCTAAATGTTGGGCAGCAGCGTGATTATCAGTTATCAGTGATTGTCTATCAGTGTCTGAAAATGTTATCTCCCGAGTACTTTTGCACTGTATTTTCCAGTAATTCTCTCTACCATGAATATTCTACACGAAATGTTGACCATTTGGTCAGTGAGACACGACATTCAACAAGGTCAAGTTTTGCTTCACGGAACATAAGGTGTTTCGGAGTGGAATGGTTTCCCGGATAGTATTAGAGCGGCCGATAACTTAGTTTCATTTAAGCAAAAGTTAAAGAATTTTTTTTGAAAAAGGAGGATAATTTTTGAAGAATGGGGGGAGGATGGTTAGAGCATGGCAATGTAAATTGTTTTATTGATTTTTTTTCCTTACCTTCTTTTTTTTTTTATTTTTTTTTTTTTTTGAAAAAATAAGAATTTGTTAATAACTATTATTGTTTTTTATACATTTTTGATTAAAGGGCGGTTAGAAGATACAGCCACCAAGAGGATTTTTTTTAAATCTTAATGTGGTTGAATAGTTATTTCCGATGTTTGTTGAATTTTTTTTTTGGTAAAATAAAAAAATGTCTGTAAAACTGTCTGTCATAATAATATATCCTTTTTTATCATTTCTCTTATCATTTCCTGAAAGTTCAAAATTAATATACCCAGTCATTCATGAGTTACGCCTTTTTGATAATCCCTATACACATAACGTGTTTTGATTTAGTTCAGTATTCTCCTCAAAATTCTCTGAAAGGCTCACCAGCATTCCCTTCGTCTTTTTTATAAATAAAATTCAAACATGCATATTTTTCTCAATAACATATACTATATGTTAGCAATGAACTAATTGACTAAGTTACAGGCCTTAACCTGAGGACTTTGAGGTTAATTCTAAATAAAATAGTAAAAATTTTGATTGGCTTTGTTTTGGGAAATGATAGGCTTGTGGTAGAGGGACTGGTTCCGACTCCCAATCAAATGAGCTCTATCCAATCCGAAGTTTATACAACAATCTGACCCCATAGAAACCTTACATGCCCGGAGCAAACTTACAACCCTTGCCCCTGGGCTCAAGAGGATTCTGTCCACCCTGGAGCCATTATTTTATGCACTTTGGTGAAAAAATAGGTATCTCAAAATTTTGATCGGATACCTTTGGGGAAAACAGGTGTCAGGGAGGGGGGGGGGGGAGGGGAGGCGGGTAGTTTCCCTCCATCAAATTTGACTCTTAAAAGGGAACTAGAACAATAAATTTTCAATCAAATGAGCTTCTCCTAAAGTTCACACAACCATCCCTTCCATAAAATAGTTATATGTCCTCTGGGCATAATTTACAACCCAGGCCCCCAAACTCTCGGGGGGTTGTGTTAACCCCAAAGGTCTTGTTATGTGATCTATGGACTGCTCTTGAACAAAAGGCTATCTCAAAATTTCCATCGGATCCCTTTGAAGAAAATAGACCGTAAGGAGGGGGGGATTGCCCTCTGATCATTTTGACTCTTAAAAAGAGCCCTAGAATTTCTTATTTCCAACCCAATGAGCCCCCTCCGAACTTTATACCACCACCCTTTCCATTTAAACGTTATAAGTCCCCGGATCATAGCATACAACCCTTGTCCTGAGGACTGTGGGGGGTTGCCATCTCAAATACACACAATAACTGGATCTTTCAACTACGCTGAACAAAATGACAATCTCGAAAATTCGATTGGATGTTTTTGAGTGAAATGGAGGGCGTGGGGGGGGGGGGGGGGGGGCTTGTTACCCTCCAATAACTTTCAACTATTAAAAAGGGCACTAGCTATCTCAATTTCGAATCGAATGAGCTCTTTTTGAAGCTTCTACAAACAACTCCTTCTATACGAAGTGCCCTGGTGTCTGTGGTAAAGAGCGGCTCGGCTCAACAATAGCCGAAACTCTTAAAAACGAAATTTCGCCAACAAAAGATATATCATAAGAATCAACTTTTTATGCTAATTCCGAATATATAAGATTAATCAAGTTTGATGCTACCCATCAAAATCTACGAGCAAGGACGTATCTAGGATTTTTTGTAAGAGGCGGGAACGTGGAAAGAAGGTGGGAGGGGGGTACGAAAACAAACCATAAAAAATTTATTTATAGACATTTTTGATAAGATTTTCACGAATCGGACAAAAATTTCGGGAAGGGGGGGGGGGATTTCATAACCCCCCCTCTTCCCCCAGATAGCCCTTGTCTACGGGCCTGAGAAAATTTGCCTGATTTTGAAAATTTGCCTGATTTATATATATATATATATATATATATATATATATATATATATATATATATATATATATATATATATGTATATATATATGTATATATATATATATATATATATATATATATATATATATATATATATATATATATATATATATATATATATATAAATATATATATATGTGTATATATATATATATATATATATATATATATATATATATATATATCTATATATATATATATATATATATATATATATATATATATATATATATATATATATATATATATATATATATATATATATATATATATATGACTACATTGTGAAAAAAAATATTACAAAAATACCAAATAAACCCTAGTGGGCAGCCCATGCGACAAATTGACCTAATTGAAAGTTATCAAGGCATGGACTAATAATTGATTGATGGAAAACCTAAGACTCAAAATCAAGCTTCATATAAGCAGACAAACAAAATTAGGGATAATTTAAAGAGGAATCCTTTAATATTTAACATTCTTGTTTTCAAGCAAGTATTATATTACTGTTCTAAATTGATAACTTTTTGAAATTTCAAAATTGTCGTGTAAGCTTGACTCAACATACAAGTTCTAAATTAAGAAGAAGTATTTTTCAAGCTAATATATTGCATACTGGTCGTATCACTTGCACAAAACAAGCAGAGATAAAAGAAACAAAAGAAAAAATAGCATTTAATACAATAGAGGGGCCATAGAATCAAAATAAAATCTATTGCAGTAACACTTATTCAGAATTTGAAAACCAAAAATCGATTTTGTTGTTTCATCAGATCACTAGGGCAATTTCATTCCCACAAACTTCAAGAGTGCAAAAAGCCAAAAATTGCAGCACCGATGGGTCATATCGCTTCTAATGGAAAACTAAATAGTTTCAATAGAGCCGGGGCAAAAGCTCCGTTGCTGAACTTTGAAAAAAATTTTGGGTTACATGTCAATATCGCATACAAGTCTCAGCATTGCCACTATTTCAGACATTTTCCGCAAAGTATGAAGAGCTTTACTACTGAGGCTGAAATATAGTGACAGTTTAGTCCAAGTTATTGAGACTTGGTACGCAACTTTTCGAGATATTTGAATACATATCAACAATCCTACAACCAAGAACAATAATTGCACGGAAACATGACTCAGAGTTTGAAAATGGCGCATAGATGAATCACTTTTCTACAAAGGTTAAGAGTATGGGAACGTATTTGAGTATCACACCTTGCAAAAAATGGGCAGAATTATACACAATACATTGAAATGAAGGAAAACAAAAGCCGCAAGATCTTTTTTTTTTTAAGAAGCTGCTTAAGATGACTAGTGAATGGTCAAAACCAAAATATGGAACGCAAAGAAAAAGAAGCTTATATATATATATATATATATATATATATATATATATATATATATATATATATATATATATATATATATATATATATATATATATATATATATATATATATATATATATATATATATATATATATATATTTATATATATATATATATATATATATATATATTATGGTATAGATTTTAAACGTTTGATTATGAAGGCAGATTTTCAAATCATAGGCTTAGCAAAAATGAACAATGGATCAAAATTCCAGTTTATTCTTCAATATTTTTTGTTTGAAATGATTTTTAATCTTTTCATACAAAAAGAGATAAATACCTTCTAATCCAAATTCTAATTATGACACACCCGTGGGCTTAGTACTACTGATTTGTAATCTGGTTTCAGGTGTTTAAAGACCTTGTTTCTGGTGTTAAAAGACCCGGATACTAGCATTAATCTGGTGTACGAACTCTCAACGGCCGTCTTTGTAAACTTTGACTACAATTATCTTCTATGTATATTTATCCATTTTTAAACTAGTTTAAAATCATTTAATAATCCATAATTTTAGAGAAGCTGAAACAGAAAGTTAAAAAAAAAGGTCTATAGCACAATCCCTCCACACCAAATTACCAAGAAAACGGTAATTTGTGAAACTTATATTTTTTTTTGTTAGTGGTAAGTAGAAAAATACCATATATTTATCCGCAAAAAACACTATGAAAAAGAACTGAAAAGTGTTTGTTACATTTGTAAGGCATATAAGGGGATCTCAAATATGTCCTTGAAATGAAATTTAACTTTTTATTCATATAGGCCCAACTGTTTCAGGTACGTAGGGGAAACAAAAGCCCAAAACTTCTCTACATTCTCATTAAAGAGTTTTGTGAGCGTATTTAAATTTACGCAGCAAAAAACTACTTATTCTTCAGAAAACATTGCTGGACGCCAGCGGCCTGTTGCCATTAAGGTATTGACCGAGTCTTGTTTGGTCAACATTGGAATGAAACACGAATAAATGAATTTTACTGGAATTTGTTCATCCTGGCTTTCCAATGAGGGTAAGGCAAAATATAGACCTATAATTCTGAATTGCTACTCAATCCTCCGTTGACCATTAAAAGCAAATATTTTATACCAATCCTTTCGTATTCAGAAACTATCATTAAATAAAAGAGATAAATTGTTTTGAAAAATATCTGAAAATGTTTCTGTGCCATTATACCAGCGCTTTACATTCTTGCTAATTTTGGAAGCACGTTTGATTTGATTTATAAATACATTTTGACACAAGTTATTTTAGATTAGAATAGAACACAATATTAAATTATTACTACTGATTAGGACAGTTATTCAAAGTGCCATTTCACAACTGAACGAAACGAATCAACAGTTGGGTATAGGAACTCGTAAAACTAAAAGGCAATTTGAAATGCTTTAAATCTTCCTGCTAAAAAAGGTGAAGTTTTTATAAGATTGAGCTCTTGTTTATTTTATTAGCAGCAGAACGCGTTGGACAAAGATAGGCGAGTAAAATAAAAAATGTAGCACAACGCGTATTGGCTTATGAGAATTGGAAACCAACTAACTGCATCGGTGTGATGAGAAATACTTGCTTCAGGTACCCTTTTTATAGCGAAACGATTGTTTGTAGTACTGAATATAGTGATTGGCTGAGAGTTCCGGAGACATACATATAGTATAGGTACGTTCTCAATCATTCCCCCCCCCCCTCCCCAAATGAACTTAACTGATATTTAAAGTTTAATTTACGTTTTCCCTATTGAAATCTAGGTTAATTAGTATGATAGCTTTCCTTAGTATTAGAAATGAAATTCTGGATTAGATTAATTGAGCATATGAAAAAAATCAAATAAAATAAGCTGTAATAATAATAGGAATAATAATAAACAATAATTGCAAAATAGAAAAGATAAATAGAAACAAAAATAGCTAAAAATAAAATATTTTCCAGAAACATTTTGATTATCAGCAATAAAATTCTTTATATTTGAATTGAAATTTGTGTGCCTTGTCCCTTACCATCTATGCATTCTTAAAAACGAATGTACAAATAATAAATTAATAAACAAAAAACTTCAATTATATCTTTGCTACAATCTTATTTTCTTTAGGAAAATAAATCATGTACAAATTTACAGTATTAGGGCCAGAATTCATATAATCGAAACCCCCTCAAAAACACTGAAACTATTTGTGCCTAAATTTAAGTTGCTTAAAAGTTTGATTTGGTCATACCCAAGCAATCATGATAAAAAAAGTAAATAAAAAAAAAATAAGCGAGGTGGAGACGAAAAAAAACAACAAACACAGCCTTTTTTTATGCGTGAGATAGGCTATTATTTAGTCAAAATTCAAGGGATCAGTTTTGTAGCTAGGGGATAATGGGAAAGGGCTCTCCATGGGCGCAAAAACCAAAAACCATTATTTGCAGATCTTTCTAGCTACTTCCCAATTAATGTTTGTTTCCCTTGCAATTTTTAGATTTAAATGGACACAATGATAGACATAATAGTGATACTTTTGTAATATAAGTTTAAAGAAGAAAAAGAAGTTTATTCTAGTCTTGACAAACATAAGATCAAACATAAGTTTATTCTATCTCAACAGCAACTCTATAAGAAAATTAAAACAAATTTTCTTGTGATTCTAACATTTGTTAACATGATGTGAGTCTAACATTTCAATATTACCACTAAAATATACAACATTCATATATCATCAGAATATTTTCATAGAACGTTGATAGTACTGCAAACTGACTTTATAGTTAATCTGGGAGGAGAATTAATTTTTACAATTGAAAAGGAAACAGAGAATAAGTTACCCTTTCTAGATATTTTGATCCATAGAAATAATAACGAACTAGCGTTTTCAATTTACCGTAAATCGACTAATAACAATCGTTACTTGTCTTTCGCCTCAAATCATCCGATTCAGGAAAAAAGGGGCGTGGTTATTTCTTTAGTTGATAGGGTATTAAAATTAGCATCACCAGAATACATAAGCAATGAACTAATTTTTATTAAGGATATTCTAGTAGGTAATGGCTATCCGGAAAATATGATTTGTCAAATAATTGAAAAAAGGAAAAAAAATGACGGAACCAAAAATATTAGAAGAAGATGGGTCAAATCAAGAAAAAAATTACATAACTTTGCCTTTTATCCCAATATTGTAACAAAAATTAAGAAGAGAATTAAAAAACATAATATAAAGACAGCATTTAAATTAGGACAAACTATAAGGTCTTTGTTAAATAAAGGAAAAGACAAGGTGCCAAGAAATTTGCAAAAGGGAGTATACAAAATTCCATGCTCTTGTGGTAAATTTTATGGGGAAGAACACAACAGATTTTAGAAAATAGGCTACAGCAACACAAGAATGCCATAGATTGCTCTCTAAAACTAAACAAACAAAAAACACCGGAAACGTTTGAGTCAGCTATTGCAGAACATCTTTATAATTTTCCTCATCACAGTATTTTATTTGATCAAACAAAATAGTAGATATGTCTGTAGGACTTTTACAAAGCTTCAGGGAAATTATAGAAATAAAAAAGATAATATATGGGGGTATTAGTATAAATAGAGATGAAGGGGATTTTAGGATCAATTCGATTTATAATAGTTTAATTAAAAAGCAGGTAAGATTTTCAACCAGTACTGATTTTAATAATAGTTCTGAAACGAAAAATGACCTTGCGGACAAAGGTCAGACTGGGTTAAATACTGGGAAAGGTAAACGAACTGCAGCTAAGCCTGTAAGCAAACGAATCCGTTCAATTTATAATTCAAACATTGGGTGATGAACTTGTGAGATCTAAGTAGGGGTTATGGGCAGGGGATTAGCTGACCTTTAATGTTTTAGTTTAGGTATAAATATACTTTCATTTTTTGATAGATTTCCATTTATATACTGAGAGGGCGTGTGTCAATCAATATAAACATTCGATTTTGTTATAACGCCAGTGAATGGAAGTGTTTATTTAATATGTGAGCTTTGTTTTCCTATTTATTTATATTTTTCTTTTGTTTGTTTAGTATGTGTTTATGTTGATGTTAAGTTAAGGTTTTTAAAAAAGAATTTTTTTTTTTTTTTTTGTTTAAATTTTTTCCGTTGAGAAAGGCTCCTGGATGTGGGCCCAAAAGATTCGGAGTATTTTTGTTTAATTAAGTGTTAATTTTATTTATTTTCACTGCTTTATAGAAATTAAAACCCGTTTTTCTTGTTTAACTTTTTGTTTGTAATGAAAAAGCAGTGTGGTCTAAGAAATTATTTGCTTCAGTAGTACATTTTTATATTTAATAACATATTGGGATATTTTATAATCTTACATATCCTCTGATACAAAACGTCTTTAAACAAATTTAAGTGATCACCAAAAATTATTTGTTCAACAGAAATTCTGTTGTCTCTGTTGAGAAAATCGGATATTTCACCTTTATTTTCTCCCAAACTATGCAGAGGTAAGCTACGTTATATTGCACATTGACTTAAACTTACTGACTTACAATTTATTCGAGCATGAAAAACTATAAAAGATGTGTTTTTCTTTATCAAAATTATCCAAAGGTTTTTAAACGAGTTCGCTTATCAGTTTCGACTTGAATTAATATAATACAGTTTCGCTTTTACAAGTAGTCTTTACGATGAGCATAAGCAGTCTGGTTTTCATTCTGTTTATGGCATAATATACGGTTTAGGTTACTTTTTTTTTTTAACAAAAGTACTATGAAGAATTTTTCTCTGGTATCTATTTAGAAGAATTTCTACAAGTTTTTCGGTGACAGGCTATCCATTCTGTCTTCTTAACATAACTTTAATTTTAAATAATGCGAGTTTTTCAGGAACTGCAGCCATAGCCCCTTCACAGCCTAAGTTTCATAGCCCCAGGAACTGCAGCCAAGAACAAACTATATGTTAAAGTCAAAGAAACAAACAGAGCTTCAGTTAAAACCCATGTCTTAATACGTGATAAAAAAAAAAACACACATACAATTGTCTGTGACCATTAATAGATGAGTGAAGTGGCTCCCCAGGTCAAGAATTTGAAAGCGCAAATTTTTAAAATCAACACGAATTTGGTGCACAAAAAAAAACAAAATCACGACACGAGCAAATTTATAAAGTGGCACTTTAGTATTTAAATGATATCAAGTAGGGAGATGGAGAAAACATTTAAGATGTTCATCATTCTTTTTCTCATAGTATTTTTTTTATTGGTGGTTGAACGCTTCAACAAGGCTATGGGGATTCAGAACTCACTAAGACAAAACTGATAAAGGCACAACCCTAAACAGAAACAGATGAAACACACACAAAATTTCCAACATGCATATTTCACTGCTATTACGTTTAGATTTTAGAAATAATATTTTCAAAAATATTAAGAAATCCCAAGTTTGTTCAGCTGTTGACAGGGGTAGTGTATCACATGTATGGAAAGGTAAATCTTAGCTTCTTGCCCTGTGTTCAATTAGCATATTGTAATAATTTTTTGTAATTTTATATGTCCAACAGAAAATTGCAATCATTAAGTTGGCTGTAATAGTGCTTATTCAAACCTATCAATTTAATTATTTGCTTCTTGTGCGTCAGACCTAAATAAGCTGCAATTCTATTTTTTATATAGAAATTATGTATATATTTATCTAATAGAGGAAATTAAAAATCTTCCTCCGAGAACCTTTATAAAAAGGTGCTAGAGTTGCAAAAAATCATATCTAAAACTTCTGGCCAAAACGCAAGACACCAAAAGTGGAACTGAAAAAAAAATAAAAAAAAAAAATGCATAATCAGAGTCCAAATCCGGACAGTAGGTGTAAATAATCCGTGCCACGACACTGTGATAATCACTCCTTTGAGATCACCGAGTCAAAGAAACAAAAAGACAGAACGGCATTACGTTTGTTGCTGATTTTCTTAAGCAATTCACTTTCACTGAGGAAAAAAAATACTATTGTCTACTGTGCGATGATCCAACATAAAACGGGCATAACTTGAATGTGTCAACACATTTTATACAAAGCACCTCAAATGTCAACCATTAAAATAACAGATCTTTTTGCAGAACAAAAAAAAAAAAAACAGCACTTGACAAAAACTAAATGGTAGTCCTACTTCGCCAATAATACTCTGTTATTGTTGCGGACAGTTTCTTTCCGTCTCTTTTACAGTTTGATCCCACCTGTTCCTCCATTGTCGCATCTGTTCTGCCTTTTCTGTCGAGATCTGATCTTGAAACTTTGTCTTTAATGACCGAATAAACTCGGAGTTGGATTTCACTTCCATGATCCAAGTTTCCCTTAAGATCTTGGCCTGGTCAGGGTAGTATTTCTTTATATACCAGTATTCCCAGACCGGAATTAGCTCGTCCATTGGACCACGACTTATAATTTTTGCCCACTTTGGATTTTGTGCGATTTTTTCTTCATACTCTTTTATCTGGGATTCATCAAAGTTTACACAACTTCGACTTTTTGAGGAGTACGTTCTTTTACTGTGTTGTTCTGATGAAGTTTCTAGAGCACTTTTTTCACAGCCTAATTTAGATTTGACAAGCACAGGGATTAGACTAAGGGTCTGCAATTTGGTATGGACTGAAATTTTTGAGTTGTCACCAATAGCATTTCCAATTGAAGACTCTTCTGTGATCTGCTGTTCATAGAAAATATTTATTCCTCCGTAATGGTAGCGATTTTCAGAATAATGTGAACCAAAGTTATCAAGAAATTCTTTGGCGTCTTCTCGTGTCTTTAAATGTTGTAGAAAGTCTTTAGCCTCAAGAGAGAGTTGTCTTTGGCTTGGAGGGATATCAAAAGATCCCAAGACAACGGCACTGCCACGCATTTTATGTATTATGCTAATTTTAGATTTGTTTTATTATCGTTTTGATTATTGTCTTCATAACCGGCTTCAATCCCAGCTGACATCACATAACAACCCGCATCAAGGTCAATGCTCCATTTTTTCCCTTTTTCCTCTGTAACGTTTTTCCCCAATTCCCTAATGTTTTCTGAACTGGCTGTAAAATTTATATATTTATCCAATAATGGTACACTAAGTCGAAAAGAACCACTTAGTTCAAATAACTTTTTTCTCACTTCCTCAAAATCGCTCTCGTCATCCCAAAACCCGACTAATACTGCATTTTGCACTAAACCTCCGGCCATCTCTGAAATTACGTCTGAAGATAAAATTTCACTCATATTTCCTGTTGGCCTGAAAAGAAAATCAGTTTCAATAATGTTATTAGTATAACTTTTATACTTGTTCTTTATTATATTAAATAAAAAACAAGTTTTTTCAACTGAAAGTAAGGAACAACGTTAAAACTTAAAACAAACAGAAATTATTCTGTATATGAAGGGGGCTGTCCCATCCTCAACGCCTCGCTCTTTACGCTAAAGTTTATATTGTTTAAAAAAAAAAACAATAGAGTTGTGAGAAAGTCAAACTTTAGCGTAAAGAGCGAGGCATTGAGGAGGGGACAGCCCCCTTCATATATGGAATAATTTCTGTTATGTGACTTATAGGTTAGAATGGCATCACTGCTATTTCTCCAAAATACAAGCATTGGGGGTTTTCAGTTTAGCAAGTCTTGCAGGGTAGGAACACTCCTGCAGGCTAGATATCACTTTAGTGGCATGTTTCTGCACATTTTAACTGTTGTCTTTTTAAAATATGGGGGGCTAGAGACATTCCAATTTCAATCCTTGGACAAGCAAGTCCCTCATAAGCAGAATGATGACTTTTGGGAGGGATTAATGGAAAGGGTGTGCTTAATCAGCCTCAGAGTTGAACTAGCATCGGCAGCCAACTTCCTAGCATGGGTAAAGAATTTTTGTTCATTATTAATGGCAACTAACTTGTTATTTACAGGAGATTGAGTGGCCTGAGAGAAAATAAGAGCAACAAAGATCTGTTTTGCCAAAATGAAAGATAGAGTACTTGGTAACATTGAATTCAACAATCCAAGCCTCAGCCATTGACCAAGCAGTCCAAGATTATTTTGTAGAAGGGCATGCTCTTAACATAATAAAGCTGGTCCAAGAAGCTTTAAATCATCAGCATAAAGTTAATTCATTGCTGATAGTAGATGAGGGCACTATCTTCCCTCCTATGTTTGAACAAGACCTTTAACATAGGTGTTGTGAGGTGACAGCCCTCTTCTTTTCCAAAAATAGATCAACAATTACATGCATATAAAAAAAAGGGCTGGTTCATCTCCTTAAAACATGATTTCACCAAAAAGTCCCCTTAGAAAACATGAATGATGACTAATTGTATGCAGGTTCACTGGCAAACAGATGCTGTTCCATTTTTGATAGCATGCCAATTGAGTTTACAATCTCTAGAGGACCACTCAACATCTAGCCTTCATTTAAAAACTTTAATGGGTTCAGCAGTAAATGCTTCATAAGATATTTTGTTTCAATTATTGACAATATGTGTTGAGAAGTATTACCTTAAATTGCAGCTATGAACAATCTAAGGATTTCTCCTTGTAGAACTCTGGAATGATGACTAGTTGTATGGAGGCTCACTGTTGACCAGGTGCAGTTGCATCTTCAGTAGCACCCAAATTTAGCTTACACTCTCTGGAGGACCATTCAGCATCTAGCCTTTGTTTAAAAACATCCACAGATTCAGCAGTAACTGTTTCATTAGATAGTTTGTTCCAATTATTGACCACACGTGTTGAGAAGAATTGAGTACAAACTGTAGAAGAGCTACTGTTTGACAAGTTTCAGATGATGACCTTTAGTTGTTGAATTGGGTACCAACAGTAGGGAATAATGCTGGGAGAATATTAGCCCTCAATAGCTTGAAGGTTAAAATGGCATCCTCTCAATAGTTGAACTAGCACCAGCAACAGACTTCTCAGCCTGAGAGCTGAGTTTTAGTTTATTACCAATTTGATGAATGATAGTGAAAAATTTGGCATGGATGTAAATAAAAGGAGTTGAAGAAGGAATGGCAGTCACTCTTCATGCTAATGCAGGATGATTCTATACATCAGATTGACAGTTTCCTTCTTATGTTACCCACTTTTTTAAAATCATTAAAAAAAACATTTTATCCTAATTCCATTTAATCCAACAAAACTAAAGGGGGTAACAGTGCAGATTTACAATTCTTTTGAATGAAACATCATAAAAGAAGCAGAAAGTATCATTGTTAGATTTCATTAATGCTGAAAACTACTTTACCTATTTAGATAGTTATTTCACTCCCAAAGATACTTCAATTTATTCCCTTCCCCATACTTTTATGGCCTAATATATTCAGCCCAATTTATGTATTCTCTCTGAACTTAGCTGTTGCCTGTTTGCCGATTCTTCCTGTCACTCTGCTTGGTTGCCATTATGTCAATTTGAACACAAGAGTCACAAGAAAAATTCTAGAAGGAAAATTTAAGTTGGGCTAAAATTTACCCATTATGGAGGGGGGGGGGGGGGGGGTAAATTAAAGTACTTTAGGAATGATGAAAGTATTTTAGCATTCTTAAAAATAGTTTTTAGAATTGCAGTGTTTTAGTCTGAAGAGAATAACCACTGAGCTTGATTCTTCTCTTTCTATTTAGCCTACAATGTTTATTTCAGAATATTGGTAGCTGAGCAATGTTACCAAACTAAATTTCACTGAATTTAAACAATAGGAACATAAACAAAATGTCTTAATGTAACACAAGATTCAATTAAGGTAAATTCTAGCATATACTTTTTTCTAGTTACCTTCAAAAATACTTGTAACATTCAATAGCATACAAATCATGCAAAATATATTTACTCAAATGAAGCATAGGAAAATTGTTTTGGGCCTCACACCTTCACTCAATCATAATTGACAAAGGTTTAAAAAATCTGTAAAACTACTTCGTTAAATTTTTGTATTAATGCACAAATGGTGCTCTTGAGAAGCAGAGAACAAAATACTTCGTTAAATTTTTGTAAATGAACTGTTTAAATGGTGCTCTTATTTCCTAAGAAAAACGAAGATTACTTCAAAATATGTAGATTGAATTTTAGTTTGTACACTTTGTAGCTGCTTAAACTATACCTTACCAACACTAACCCCCTGCCTTAATATGTAAATATATAGATCAATGCATATTTTGTTCATGTGTTTCTATTTCTTGATTTAATCAGCACTGATTTGATTTAAGGGAATCAAGTTAAAACATAAGTGATGCATGGCAAGATACATGGAAACCCTATAATTTGGGCTGCATATTTGCAAATTAGAGGAGGGGGTTGTTTCTTCCTTATCTATTATTGTTTTACTTTTTTTAAATTAGAGTATAGGCAGCTTCAAAATGTGTTAACTACAATTTGTCTGTATATTCTGAAGTTAGAATTGTTTCCTTCTCAAGAACCCTAATTGCATCTTGCCACCAAAACCCTTATCATGTCTAAAAATTCTCAAAAATTCTTCATAAAGCTGAGTTTATTTCTACTAAAACAGCTGGAATGGCATTATTAAAAACCCAAAGCCAATGAAACAGAGAACAGACAAAACATTTTTTCAGAATTTAGATTGGTATAGACCTGTTTTGTAGGTCTGTACATTCTTGTAAGGGTAATAGCAGAGCTGTTTCTAGGGTTGGTGGAGACTCAAGCAAAATTATCACAGAGCCCACCTCTGAAGTCAAATATAAGAAAAAAAAAGCAAATCACAGTGAAAAAATTGATCAGTAATAAAATGGGGAACCTCCCAGATGTCCTCCTAGCTAAGGCATCCAGAGCAAATGCCTAGGTTGTCTCCCCTTTTTAAACAGCTTGGGTGTGTTAGTCTATAGTTGAGAAGTCAATGGTAAACATTGAAAATCTAAAATACAAAATCCTAAGAAAAGTTATATCACTACTAGCTAAAAATTCTTTTATTACCCTCTAGAGGAAGAAAGAGTCAAGGAAGGTACTTCATAATACCTTCCCAGTACACATTTTAGCCTGTAGACCCATTCCTGAAAGTTTCATTTTCCCAACCTATCCCCTTTCCAAGATAGCCAAGAGTAGCTTAAGTAGCATTTTACTTTTCTTTGTTACCCTCAGTCCTTCAGAAGTGGCCAACCCCTGGAAAATTTTCCAACATGTTTTTTCTTGAAATTTATATAGCAGTAAACCTGACAGCTATGCTATTTTCTGATCCCTAGAAATATTAAAGGAATAGACAGTAGTATGATAAAAACCATACCAGAGCAATATTTGGTAAATTTCTAGGTGGTGCTATAATTTAGCTAGGATGAAAGTGAAAACATCATTTGATGCCTTTTATGCTCTTTCATAATTCAATAATTGCTTCTGATGCTTATAACATCTTAAGCCCTGAGCCCAGCCACGATGGAGATGTCCTTCACCTCCACAAAGTAGCCCTGATTTCTTGCAGTTATCCTCTTTCCTTTGTACAACTTCAAGTGTTAATGCTAGTGTATCAACTGAAAATGAACTTAGTGAATTTTCTTTTCATTTGACAGTTTGAGTAAATCGAGCTTCATCAGTGCCATCTCTGAATTGACATCTACCCCACCTTTGTCAAACACAGTTGCAGCTACAGGACCTCTGCCTCTGGATGACCAGTCATGTAATCCTCAAAATAATAATACCATGTGTGTCATCTCTAGCAATGTTGATTCTCTTACAAATGAACTTCTAAATTCCCAAGTGCTCTTAAAAGATGAAGAAGCAGATATTGCTGGGTTAGTGGAGATCCTGCCAAAATTTATGACAATACCTGTTACCAAAAGTATGTGCATATATCCAGTTTTCAGTGCTACACTAATCTGGGGCAACCAAAATGCAGAAGAGGGGTTGGTATTTATGTCAGGGAAGGTTTCCAGGTTAGTCTTATTAGCTGTTTAATTTTCATTATACCCTAGTTGGAAGGTTATGGCATGATATTACTCTTCAAAAAAAAATGTATTGGGTATATTTACAGAAGCCAGAATGCACCCAGTCTTAATGATAGTGAAATACATCTTAAAACTAACATTGATGAAATGGCATCTACAGTATCATCTGATTTAATAATTATTGGTGATTTCCAACTTCCCATTAATTGAGTGGGTTGATGGTCTTGGTCATGTAGTATCTAATAATGGAGATTCACCATTTGTGTCTTGCTTATCTGATAACTTTCTTCACCAAACAGTTGACAAGCCAACAAGGTATTGTAGCCACCAGAATCCTTCCTTGTTGGATCTTGTAATTTTGACCAATCCACATTCCCTTATCAGAAATGAGTTTCTTCCTCCAGTTGACAACAGCAACCACTCAGTTATCCTCTCTGTGTTATCCTTGAAACATATGTCTGCAACCTAATCTTTGTCCTCAAACTTTTATTGACTACCAAGCAATACAGAAGGAGCTGGCCTCAATAAATTGGTCAAAACCAATTATTTCTGATATTAATATATCATGGACAAATTTTAAAGAAGCCCTCTTATCAATTGAAAAAAGGCACTCCCATATCATCTACCAAAAACAGTCAAAAACACTTCCATTCCTCACAAAGGATGCAAAAAGAGCAATCAAACAGGAAAGCCAGAGCCTGGAAAAGTTACAACAAGGAGAAATCTCAGGAAAATTGGATAAGGTATGCAAAGGCTTGGAATCTTGCCTCTAATATAGTTAAGGAATTGAAGACTCAGCATGAGGAAAAGCTTGCTACCAATATCAAGACAAACCCCAAATCTTTCTGGAGACATGATTCTGCCAAAAATTCCAACCGTCACATCATTCCTGACCTCAGTCATCCCTCTAAAAATCCTTCTTTTTCCAGCTTAAAAGAAAATATTTTCCAAAACCCAGGCTAAGAGTACCACGTTGCTTAAGTCTTTTTAAATTGCCCCTATAAATTTGCCACCTACTAAGTTGTTTATAGAGACTGTTCATACCGGTCTTTTTAAATAAAAAAATTTAAAGAACAGTGGCGAAGGGCAAAAATCAAAAGGTGAACGCTTAAGAACAGCATGAACGCTCTCTATAAAACAACTTATTAGGTAGCAATTGATAGGGGCAATTTAAAAAGACTTAAGCAATGTGGTACTCTTAGCCTGGGTTTGGAAACATTTTCTTTTAAGCTGGAAAAAGAAGGATTTTTAGAGGAAAGACTTGATGATAAAGGTTCTCCCCTTGGATAATATAAGAACTAGGATCATTATACATATTTTAAAGTGAGAATTGTTTTCTTAACATGTCTCCTTATCAGGTGACAGAAGGCTAGACTTATACCTACAATTTTACCAGTGTCTATTGAACTCGAACTTTATTCCTCATTTACACAAGGACATAGCTCAACTGGTAAAACTGAGCAGTTTTAAATAAAATACACGCTATTTTCTTTCCTCTGTCTTCTCGTAAGGAAATGTGCATTTTCCTCAGTTCATCTATGCCAATTTGCGTCTTGGAGTTGTTCTGGAAATGTAGTGGCACACCCTTTAAGTTAAATTCCTTTTCTATATTTTATCTTCTAAGAAATATCTAGTTTGATCTCTACTCAACCCAAAAAATTTAAACTTGTTTTCAATTTGAAAGAAGTATGAGGTGTTTGACACTGCGAATGGAATACTGAACATGTCGTACATTCTGGACCCATCTTCTTTATATGATATAGAGACATCATAGATAACTAATAATTTCAATTGTTTGTCGCAAAATTGCAGCTAGTCAATTTATAAAGTTCCAGTAAGCTTCAGGTCAGCTGGTCCAAGCAGCTTCAGGTCAGCTGGTCCAAGCAGCTTCAGGTCAGCTGCAAAAAGAGTTGATTTACAGCTGATAATGGAAGGAGCATCATTAATGAGGATATGAATAGTGTAGGACCCAAATCACTTCCCTGAGAAACTCCATTCAGAACACACATTGAGGAAGAAAGAATACAATTACCAGCATTGTCAAATAACCAGCTGATAATGGAAGGAGCATCATTAATGAGGATATTAAATAGTGTAGGACCCAAATCACTTCCCTGAGAAACTCCATTCAGACAGAACACACATTGAGGAAGAAAGAATACAATTACCAGCATTGTCAAATAACTGAACATATTGATTATGCAAATAAAAATCAAGGATCCAGAGCAGGGATTTATCTTCAAGATTTACTGCACATAATTTAATTGCAGGTCAATAGTGACACACTTTGTCAAAAGCTTTAGAAAAGCCAAGCAAAATCATGTCAGCAGGCACCCCAATATCAAGCAACTTGGTGAAATGATTACATTATTTGAGGAGATTCGTGTCAATAGATCTTCCAGAATAAAAGCCATGTTGAGAACTGTGTAAAACACTGGTTGCTTCAAGATGTTTATTGACTACAGAGTTGATTATTCTTTCAAGAACCTTAGCAACTGCTGATGGGTCAATAATTTTTGGCAAGGTCCTTTCTACCTTTTTTTAAAAATCAGAATGATAAGTGCATTTTTCCAATTCTGAAGTTATCTAGAAAGATTTAATGATAAATTGAACAGCAGGGAAAGAGGTTGACACAAAACTGTGCAACATTCATATAGGATATGTGGGTGAACGCTGTCTCAGCCAGGGGATTTAAATAGTTTGAGGGATGTAAGTTCCTTTAGGACAAAAGTATCTGTACTCAGAATTGGTTCCATATCATGTGATGCATCATATAAAAGGAGGTATAGGATATACAGTACTGGAGTTGGACAAAAAAAGAGGAGAAAAATATGGTTGAAAATTTCAACTTTCAGTTCAGGATCAGCAACTGATTTACTATTGTGAAGGATAGATTTAGATTTAGGGTTATCCTTAACTTCCTCATCCAGTTTTTCCTGAAACCTTCTCTTCAACTCATTTTTGGTTTGTTGTTTGATTATAAAAGGATTTGAAGACTAGATAATTTTCTGTGGTTTTATATTTTCTATAGCAATTCCATGCTGTGTTTTCAATTGATTAGCTTACTTACTTTAATGGTTAAAAAAGGTAAATTTGTTGCCTGTTTTACCTGAAAAATTCTGGTGCAAGACTTTTCAACATTTAGAATCTCCATTTTTACATTTGACCAACTCTCCTCAATATCATCAGTAATAAGTGCTTTCTAGTTGACTTGGCAAGTATATTGGAGACTATTTTGTAGGTTACATATTTTTGTTGCTTAGAGGAAGGTTGTATGGTAGGCAGACATAGCTCTTAAATAATTACATGGTTGCTATTACCAACAGGATTGGTTATTACATTCTTAAAAAGTAGGTCAGGGTTACTGAGTATAACCAAATCAAGAATGTTGGAGACTTGATCCTTCCTATAACAAGTTGGCTGTGAGATTGATTGACAGAGGGAATTATCAGAGAGTCTAGAGAAAAAAGCAGAATCTCTATTACAAAAACCAGATCAATCAATCCATTGAATTTCAGGAAGATTAAAGTCCCTCATAAGGACAAGATCATAGCTGGCAAATTTGGACATCACTTGAGACAACATAGCAGCTGAATTAGATTCAGAGTCCAAACACACAGACCATTGGGGATTCTATAGATAATACCCACTACAATTGAAATTCTTTCATTTTGTATTTTAATCCACACAGACTCAATGCCATCAGTATTCAGATAACTGAATTGAATTAGACTAACATTTGGTCCATCTCTAACATAAAGGAACACTCCTCTGTGGAAAAGTGAGGAATTCAGATTAGAAAATAGTTGGTAACCATTGATTTTTGATTTCACAAGGAGTTAAGACTGGCAAGGCATTTTATGGAGAAACTCCTGTAATTGCTGCAATGTCCACTCTTCAGATTTCATACAAAAGGAAAGTTCAGAAAGCTTATTGGGGATGCTATCAACATTGTAGCTAAAACCTCATTCCCTGAGAGAAAGGAATCTGAGAGTATGCAGGAACTAAGGGACAGGTATAGTGGTAAGATTGTTGGATAATGCACTATGAAACAACAAAGAAGAAACATAAGGTAAGCAAGTTGTTGTTGAAGAAAGAGGAGAAATGTCAGCATCAGACATGGAAATATTATTATTATGTTCACTACTAGACCATTGAGAGACAGAATTTGTTGATACAAGTCCATCAACACTTATGGCATCATTAAGAATGATGAAATCTGATCCTTTTGGTTCAAAGGATTTCTGTATTATTTGCCTTCTATATTCAGTTGTTGGTACAGCTACCAGAGGGGGACAGCTACCAGATGGCTATTAGAAAGTCTAATAGATAATTATCAGGAAAATAGCATCATCAGTCTGGGTGGGGACACCATATACAACAATGTTAAGACGTCTTTCAAAATGCTGGCACTCTGAATCTGCTATCTGACAAAAATTGGTTGCAGTTAATTGGGCTACTGGAAGTTGCGACAACTTAGAAGACACTGCAGAAACCACTAGGTCCTGAATGGTAGAAACAGAGCAAATTGATTGAAGAGATTTTTCAATATGGGATACCTTGTTAGCAATATAGTCAAGAACATCTGGTTCTTGAATTGGTTCAAACAGTAGGAAATTATGCTGGGAGAATATTAGCCCTCAACAACTTAAATGCTAAAATGGCATCCCCTCTATTTTTCCTGTAAACACGTGTAGAGATTCAGCTTTGACAGTCTTACAGGGTAGGAAAGCTCTTGGTTACCAGATATCACTTTAGTAGCATGTCTCTGCACATCTTCAAGAACTGTTATGTCTTTTTTTTAAATATGGAGAGGCAAGAGACATACATTAGCCTGTAGACCCATCTCTTTTTTTTAACCTAACCTCACAAAACCTAACAATTTTTTTTAACTTTAGATACCTGAAAACTATGCAATCTTCTCATCCATAGAAATTTTAAAGGAATAGACAGTAGTTTGACAATACCTTACTAGGGCAATAATTGGTAAATTTCTAGGTGGTGCTATTGTAAATTTAGAATTGTGGCTCATCATAGAGACATGTTAAGAAAAACAATTCTTACTTTAAAAATATGTATACTGATCCCAGTTAACAAATTATCCATGGGGAGAACCTTTATCATCAAGTTTTTTCCTCAAAAAATCCTTCTTTTTCCAGCTTATAAGAAAAAGTTTACAATAAACCACCATACTGAGATGCAATGCACAGGTCTTTTGAAATTGCGGCTATAAATTGCCAAACAAATTGTTCTATAGATAGTGCTATCCCTGCTGTTGTTAAGTTTAGGACATAGCACACATTTAAAGAAAGAGCAGTGGTGAAAATAATAATATTGCTATATATATATATATATATATATATATATATATATATATATATATATATATATATATATATATATATATATATATATATATATATAATATATATATATATATATATTTATATAGCACACATTTAAAGAAAGAGCAGTGGTGAAAATAATAATATTGCTATAAACATACATATATATATATATACAGAGTATATAACCCCCCTAAATATACAAATATAGAACAAAAATTGCATTTTGAACCTAAATATAACCAAATGAATTCAGCAAATATGTAAATAGTTGTTTAATTTTTATTTATACCCCACCATTTTCTATCATTAAAAAGAATTATTATACCCCACCCCCCTAATGTGCAAATATACAACCAAAATTGCACTGATTCTAAACATAACCTTCATTTACATCACAAATGAATTTTTTCCCACCTCCCCCCCCCAATGTGCAAATATATACCCTGATTTGGATATATTTAGGGTTGGGGTACAGTTCATTTGGTTATATTTAGGTGCAGAATGCAATTTTTGTTATATAATTGCACATTAGGGGGGTGGGGGTATATACTCTGCATGTATACGTGTATTTATAGCAATATTTTGATTTTTGCCACTGCTATTAATAGTTTGTATTTTCAACACTGCTCAAAAAAAAAAAAAAAAAAAAAAAAAAAAAAAAAAAAAAAAAAAAAAAAAAAACTTGCAACTCATAGTGGCAATTCCAAAAGACTTAATGATGAAACTTTACAAATTATGATATTTTGCTTTTAATATTTTATTTTGTCTCCATAATGGGAAGCTTCCCATGTCCCTCCTGCCCAGCATTGTTCTCCCTTCCTCTCTTTTATTCCTTGTTTTTCATAATTTTTTTTTTGCAAATCATATTATTTACTTATGAATAAAGTAAACATACCACTCAATGCCTTTTCTTTATGCTCTTTCCAAAGATGATAATCATTTTTGTTGGAAATGAATTTTATCCCCACCCCTATATATACCAATTCAGGGTATATATTTGCTTTAAGTTTAAGCTTATGTCCCATTTACATCAGAAATAAAGCTTACCCCCCCCCCCTCCCTAATGTGAAAATATATACCCTGAATGGGTATATATAAGGATGGGGGTAAAATTCATTCCCAACAAAATGATAATTATACATAGAAAGAGGATAAAAAAAGGCATCAAGTGGTATGTTTACTTTATTAGTAAGTCAATAAATGATTTGCAAAAAATTTACCTTGTTTTTAAGTTAATTTTGCTATTATTATGATAAGATGTTTTGAGTATGTAGTATGAATACACCATTTGAGACCTTTTTTATGCTGATTACAAATATAATAATCATTTCTATTGTAAATGAATTTTACCCCCCCCCCTTATATATCCCAATTCAGGGTATAGATTTCTACATTTAGGGGGGGGGGGGGGTTTAAACTTACCTCCCATTTACATCAGAAAAAATTTGCCCTAACCCCCTAATGTAGAAATATATACCCTGAATTGGCATATATAGGGGGAAGGGGCTGAAATTAATTTCCAATAGAAATGATAACTACATTTAAATCAGTATAAAAAAGGCATCAATTGGTGTATTCACTTTATTCCTAACTCAATAATAGGATTTGGTATATATCTACCATTTCACTCCCCCCCCCTCTATATATGCCAATTCAGGGTATATATTTCTCCATTGGGGGGGGGGGGTAAAGTTTAAACTTACCTCCCATTTACATCAGAAACAAAATTTGCCCCACCTTCCAAATGTAGATATTGCCTACATACCCTGAATTGGCAAAGGCCTATATAGGGTGGCTGAAATTCATTTCTGATAGAAATTATTAGCCTATATATTCGTAATCAGCATAAAAAAGGCATCAAGTGGTATATTCAGTTTATGAATAAGTCAATAATGATTTGGGAGATATTTAGGTAAAGTTCTACAAAAATCATATTATTGAGTTAGGACTAAAGTGAATACACCATTTGATGCCTTTTTTTATGCTGATTATGAATATTATAAGCATTTCTATTGGAAATGAATTTCAGCCCCCCCCCCTATATAGGCTATACCTAACCTAACCCTGAATTGGCATATATAGGGGGGGGGGTGAATTTCATTTCCGATAGAAATGCTTATTATATTCGTAATCAGCATAAAAAAAGGCATTGAATGGTGTATTCCCTTTAGTCCTAACTCAATAATATGATTTCGTAGAACTTTACCGATATTTACCCTGCTGGGACGTAACTAAACTAGAAACACTGCACATAGCCTATTAACCAGAGCTTTCACCACTAGAATCTTCTTGTATTATCCATTTCCACCGCCCTAAAAATCCCATGTAACTCTCTAGGAATAGTATAACATAAAAATCAAATCGACTAACCAAACTAGATTCATATAAGACAAATACCTACGATGTAATGTTTCAAAATATTACAAAATTACAATAATAAGATTGTCATCTCCATTTTCCTCAAGAAAGTTGATGAAAATGAAGTAATTAAAAAAAATATTTAATAGATGTCGATTACATCGCACCGACAGGGACTGGCTTTGCGGCGGTCAGAGCCTGGTGTCCAAAGCTCAAACTTTTGGAATCTTTAACGGTCCTATGATAGACCATTCTTCATAGGTCGAATGATTTTGAGCTTTAAGACTTAATGTCAAGGGATAACGTAGCGTCGTAGTGCTATTTTAAATTTCTGTAAGCTAAAATGCACATTTCTTATTATAAAAGTAAGAGCATAAATATGACAGATGGGGGAGGATGTTACACCCAAGGGCGGCGACAGAAAAATTTCTAGGGGGGCAGAAGCCTAAATAGCGGTGGTGGTTGGGTGATAGGGAATATATTTCAGGATATTTTTTCGTAGGAATAAGTTATTTTTAAATAGTTTTAGGTGAAAATCAAAAAAAAGAGCATTTAAATTGCATGTAAATTGATACAAAATACAGTAAATTTTTTAACGACAAGGATTCCTGGCAAAGGGATAATTTTGTTTAATTAATAATATAATTGATTATTATACATTAAATATTAAAAGAAAAGCAAACTCAAACCAAAATTACAAAACGATTTATTGCTTCCGTAGATAATAACAGATGTGGACTTGTCTTTATCCCATTTCCTACGGCTTAGAATTGTTTATAGAAGGAGTAGATATACTAAAAAAGCATCCTACCTGCATTGATACCACGTTCTGATTTTATAACGGCCATGTAAAATATATCTCTGTCATAACAGGACAATTCTCCCCGTCAAACTTAAATCCCCTATATATTCAGACATTAAAAACAATGGAATAGCGAAAGAAAAAAACAACTTACTATCCAGCTATCAAATTGACCCTCTTTCCTTAGTCTTCTGACCCTCTTTTATCCTATTCAACTAAATAAAATGAACAGGTTTAAAAGAAATATTATCACTGGAGAATCTTATCAAATGATAAAAGTAAAGAGTTATCTGGGCCAATATTCACCAAAACTAAAAATGGAATTTTTATGACAATAGCTAAACTGGCAGTATTGGCTTTTTATGCTGATTCTATATATAGAGAATCTTTTCAGTTTATTGTTACCCACCCAAAATCCCAAAAAACACCCAAAATTTGCCTTATTTTTGAAAAAAAGGGAAGCATCCCCAAAAAACTAAGCGATCTTATTGGAAATCCCTTTATTAGATACATCATATCAGAGAACCCTATTGTAGAGGTTTCAAGCTCCAATCTTCAAAATATGGAGTTTTGTTTTGTTTTTCATAGAAACATCGTCGATGTATGTTAATTTGTTTTGCTTTTTCCAGGGGTGATTGTATCGAATCGAAGGTCCAAGATAATTGGGAGGGAGCTCATTTAAACGTAAATTTAAAGCTCTTTGTTAAGTGACCATAGAGGCTGGGCCAGGGGAAAGTCTTGCTTTCCGCCAATTTAGTGCACAAATCTACGACTTTACCCCAAAGAGGACAAATATGCAATCAATTGAAAATTCTGAGAAGTTAATTGAATTAAAAGTATCAATAACTACATTTTAGGCTTTCCAATTAAAAAAGAAGTAATGCCACACGGAGGCAATACTGAATTCAGCCCAAGTTGATTAGCTTGATTTGTAATGTAACTAGGCTACGATTGGTGATATGTAATTGCGTATAAGCTATAGTGAGGGGGAGAAGGGGGGGGGGGGGGGGGGGGGGGGTAAGTCATCGTTTAGGTGGGGGTAGGGTAGATTCCTAAAAAAAGTACATTTTAATGGACAAACTGCTTAATCTTCATGAGGCTTCAGATAAATGTTGAAAGAGGTAAGGGGAGTAGGAATTAACTAATGTGTTTCTTTTTACAGCGAAAATGTTACATCTCCAAATCTAGCAGCACAGAGGTTAGGCAAGGCAGGCCATCATCAGCCCCTCCTGGAAATTTCTTTGGGGTGGCAAGTACTGCTAGAACCTAGTTTTCAGCAATTTTAAAGGGTAATGTTTTTATTTCTCTGTTTATATGAAATATTTCAATGTATTTAAACAAATGTCTGTAATGTAATGTATCTAAACAAATGTCTGTAATGCATTTATCGATAAGAAAATCCTATTATAGACCTTGCGATGACTTCAGTTATGTAGAAGATCAAAAGTCTTACAGAATTTCCATCCATAAAAACAAAAATACTCCTTTTCATCCAACCAAAATTCTTTAGCAGTAATACTATCAAGGACTTTTACCAAAATTACCGTTCATCACCAATTTTCTAAGTACATTCAAATTTTATTATCCAAAATTGAAATGACAATTTTAAACGTAGGGCATTAGTAATCAACGTGCAATTATTGATTTACAGATTTAAAAAAATCTATTTACGGATTTAAGGGACCAGTGCCTGAAATTATATCTTGGTTAGGCCTGGGCGTGATTTGGAAAACAATCGAAAATTGAATAAAAAAGAGCTTTTCAACAGAAAGCTAGGAATAGACGTGAAACCTATTTGGATAGATTATTCTTTACAGAAAGAGGGCTGTCTCCTTCTTAGCTCCTTACTCTTTACTGTGAAGTTTAGTTTTTTGTCCAAATTTTTAAAGATAATATGCAATTGAAAAAAAAAGATTTTTCAAAGCACTAAAAAAAAAATAGTTTAATGAAACAGTAGTGTTGAATCCAGGGGAAAGGCAAAGGGGCGCCCCCCCCGCCCGAATAGCCTAGTCTAAAGTAATGTAGCCCTTTCAGTTTCCAAAGGGCACTAGCCCTTTCAATTTCCAATCAAATGAGCCTTTTTTGAAGTTAATACGACAAATATTTACATTTATACAGTCATAAGTGGACAGTCATAAGTGGCGACTGACGAGTCTAGCTTCATCAATGCTTGTACCCAATAACCATCCCGTTTATTTTATCCCATTTATCCATTTATTCCTGACAGTTATGATAAACTGGCATAAACTGAGTCTTCAATCATATATCACTTCCCAGCAAAGTATAAATACATAACAAGTACGGACAAAACCTATCCTCTCCACACAAAAAAAGTGACTCTTTGTGTGACCTATGTGAACCGGGCAACTAAATCAACTAAATTGCTTAGCTACACAATTCAATACAAATTTCCAGGTAACTCGTCGCCTGAATCACGCTCTAGCATAATTTATTGGAAAGTAAATAGTACTTCGGTTCGGAGCGATTAAGTAGTACAACATTTTGCGTCTAGAGGCGCTGAGGTACGCGGGGTCACGTTTGGGTATCGCCTCACTGCAGAAGCCTAAAACTACTGCAGAATTGGCACCTTATTGAAAACAATATGAGTCTTGAACATTCTTGGAAAGTTTAAACAAAATCAAATTCAATATTAGATATATGATTATATTAATTGTTGAAAGATCCATCAGTTCAAAATTTTTTTTTCAATGTAATTTCATTTTCAATACTGTAAGAACTGGAAAAGAATAAATTTTTAATATAAGAGTAATTCGTTTTCAGTGAAGCGCCAATGACACAGAAGTATTTAGGTTTTACAGTTAAAGAAGGGGGCAGTATTCAAATTTTGTTTGTAGTGAAACTATATTTGTCTTGACCAATCTTGGAAACAACTAATAAATTAAACTGAATGTTCTAAGCACAATGATATTTTGCTGAAAGCTCATCAGTTCAAAATTTTACTGCAATTTTAATAGTTATCTTCAATATCAAGTACAAAAGAAAACATTTGTGATATTATTCGTTTACAGTAAGCACCAATGACGCAGTAGGTTTTAGGCTTCTGCAGTGAGGCGATACCCAAACTCTTGTTAGTAGTTATTTTCATTTAATTCAAACTTGATTTGCATATTCAATTTAAGTTCACTTGTTTGAAGATTTATTTATTCATTTACATTAATATATATTGTATGTTTGTTCGCATTGATTGTTTATTCAATTTCTCTTCGCTTTAAGTTTCATTTATACTTTAATAGCAAACTATTTTTTTTTATTTTAAGCTTGATTTTCATATTCAATCTAAGCATTACTCGCTTCAAAATCTTTTTATTCATTTATATTATTACTTGTTGTGTGTTTTTTGCTGTATTTGTTTATTTAATTTTCGTTCGTCTTGGGTTTTCATTTATTCTTTTATAGTAATTTCTGGTCGTTTTGAGTTTCAATTTTAACAGGTATTTGCATCTCCTGAGCTTAAGTTTAAAAGGGTCTCTACTTTTCTTTTAAAAAACTTATTTTTCGGAAAGCTTTTTAATAAATTTTTGTTTGTTTTTGATTGCAAAAAGTTTCAAGTTTTTATGGCATGGGGGGTTGCTTACTGTCCGATTATTCATGACTTTAAAAAACAGATCTAGAATTTTCAATTGAAATCGAATGAGGCTTTTTTAAAAGTCTTTACGATTACCCTCTTTGATAAAAACCTTATATATGAACAATAGACAGCTTGCATAACTTGTGAACAGCGATCGACAACAATGAATGGATTGAAAAAATGGCAAGTTTAATTAACGCAATCTTGCGTTAATTAAATAGATTACATTACTTTAGACTATGTTAGGGGGGCGCCCCTTCACCCCTCCCCTGGATCCGCCACTGCCTTACACTCTCTGTTTCTTTCCTTGTTAGGGAGGAGAGCAGATGCCTAATAGGTGTGTGTTAATAACAAAACATTCTTACTCTCATTGGACCTTCAGGTATAAACAAAATTAGTTCAAAGGAAGGGGTGGTGAAAAAGGGCGTGGGGGGATTATTCACCCTTTGATCAATTTTGACTCTTAACAGCTGGACTAGAACTTCCAATTTCCAATCAAATGAGTCCTCTTTGAAGTTTATACGAGAATCCCTTCCTGCCCCTGGGCCCTGGGGGTTTTGTCGACGCCAGAGTTTTGTTACTAAACCTTTCAACTATTTTTAAAAAATGGTAATTTTAACCCTTGCATATAAAGCAGCTCTGGGGGTAAAAACATAAAAAATATTGAATCTATATAAGATTTAATCATTCATTTATGTGTGCACAGGTTATCTTTATGTTTGTAAGATAGTTAATTTTAGTTTCTGTTCGTTCAGGGTTTTAGGTTTCTCCAGTGAGGCGATACCCAAACTCTTGTTTGTAGTTATTTTATTCAATTCAAACTACGTTTTAATAAAATGGTCGCTAAAGTGATTGTACTTCACAAAGGAGCTGACAAGAATGAGTTGTCAAACTATAGACCAATATCAATTTTAAGTTTATTTTCTAAGACTTTTGAAAAAGTTGTTTATTCCCAAGTTTATTCTATTCAGATTCTTTTGGATTTGTTAGTGATAGTCAATTCGGTTTCAGAAAGCGTCACTCAACGTTGCACGCAATGCATCACCTTTTAGATAATTTGAATCTTTCAGTTCAATAATTTGAATGCCTGTTACTCGTGGTGTGCCGCAGGGTTCTGTGCTGGGACCTCTGCTGTTCCTAGTCTACGTAGACACATTGCGGTATTATATATTTGATGGTGTTGTTACTTCATTTGCTGATGATACAGCTATAACTGTTTTTGCAAAGTTTGTTCAAGAAGCTGTTGAAAAAGCCAACCATGTACTTCAGTGTCTCCGCGAATTTGTGAGTGTGAGTTGCCTCGCTGTTGATGCAAAGAAAACCAGTTACATCATTTTTAGCAGAACTGGGACTCTTTCCCCACTGGATTCGGTAGTTGTATATGCCTCTGAGGTTATTCAACAAGCATATGACCTCCGCTACTTAGGTTTTCATATTGACTGCAATCTCAGCTGGAAAAAACACAGTAAGATAGTATCAGCTAAAGCTGCGAGAGGACTCGGGATACTGAGAAAACTGAAGCATACCTTTCCTCTGTCAACCCTCAAGCTCATTTACAGCGCTATTGTAGACCCTTATATTGGGTATTGATGCTCGGTATGGGCCAGTAATTTCATCGGCAACTATAAAAGGATACAAATTGTTCAGAATAAAGCAATCAGAGTACTCGACGAGATGTGCCATTGTGAAAGCACTGCCCAATCTTACAAAAAATTTGGCATTCTAAATGTTGGGCAGCAGCGTGATTATCAGTTATCAGTGATTGTCTATCAGTGTCTGAAAATGTTATCTCCCGAGTACTTTTGCACTGTATTTTCCCGTAATTCTCTCTACCATGAATATTCTACACGAAATGTTGACCATTTGGTCAGTGAGACACGACATTCAGCAAGGTCAAGTTTTGCTTCACGGAACATAGGGTGTTTCGGAGTGGAATGGTTTCCCGGATAGTATTAGAGCGGCCGATAACTTAGTTTCATTTAAGCAAAAGTTAAAGAATTTTTAATTTTGACTCTTAACAGCTGGACTAGAACTTCCAATTTCCAATCAAATGAGTCCTCTTTGAAGTTTATACGAGAATCCCTTCCTGCCCCTGGGCCCTGGGGGTTTTGTCGACGCCAGAGTTTTGTTACTAAGCCTTTCAACTATTTTTAAAAAATGGTAATTTTAACCCTTGCATATAAAGCAGCTCTGGGGGTAAAAACATAAAAAATATTGAATCTATATAAGATTTAATCATTCATTTATGTGTGCACAGGTTATCTTTATGTTTGTAAGATAGTTAATTTTAGTTTCTGTTCGTTCAGGGTTTTAGGTTTCTCCAGTGAGGCGATACCCAAACTCTTGTTTGTAGTTATTTTATTCAATTCAAACTACGTTTAATAAAAATGGTCGTCTCAAAATTTTAATTGGATGTGTTTGGGGAAAAGGTGGGCGTGAGAGGGGGGTTAATTGCTCTCAAATCACTTTCGACTATTAAAAAGGACACTAGCCCTTGGAATTTCCAATCGAATTAGCCTTTTTTGAAGTTTTTACGACAACGCCTTCTATAAAAACCTTATATACCCCAGGGCATAACTTAAAACCCTTGCCTTAAGGAATGTGGGGGAGTGTCCTCCTCAAAAACATATTTCTATGGAAATCAACTACGCTGAACAAAATGGCTATCTAAAAAATTTGATTGGATGTGTTTGGGGAATGACGGGATTGGGGGGGGGGGGGGCTAGCTGACCTCCAATCCCTTTCGACAATTAAAAAGGGCTCTAGCCTTTTGAAATTCTAATCGAATGAACCTTTTTTGAAGTTTCTACGACAACGCATTCCATAAAAACCTTATATGCTCCCAGGGCATAACTTAAAACCCTCGCCCTGAGGGTTGTGGGGGAGTGTCCTCCTAAAAAACATATTTTCTATGTAGAAATCAACTACACTTAACAAAATAGCTATCTAAAAATTTTGATTGGATGTGTTTGGGGGAATGATGGGCGTGGGGGGGGCTAGCTGCCCTCCATTCATTTTTGACTATTAAAAAGGGCACAAGAACTATCGATTTCAATTGAATGAGCCCCTTTTGAAGTTTCTATGACGATCCCTTCCGTATGAAGTGCCTATGGGGAAAAAACAATAATAAAATATTGGAGCCGTATGGCCTTTACTATAGGCAAGGCTACAGCGTTGCCTCTGATTTTTCATAAACCTCCCATATTCGGTATATGTACACTGAGCAATTTCGAAGCTCCTTAACAAGGAATTTGACATTTGGAGAGAAGAACGGTGCAAAAAGGACTAAACTAAAATCTAAAAGATATTCATGAATTAAAAATTAAGGAATTAAGGGGGTACAACAAGCAAAATTTCAACGAGACAAGTTTTGATAAGAGTGGGTCCCTGGAGACCAAAAGACAAACCTGTGTAATTAAAGGATTATATTTTTCTGGTTACGCAACTGAAAATGCAGCCATTGACCCAATTTATAACAAAAGTGAATTAAAGGCGAACATTAAACCGATGGAGAAGATGACTAGTGTTAACAGCCGTGTTTACAAATATTCCAGTAATTTTGACGAGGTTAGCAACAAATCCGAATCAAGGAATGTCGCTTGTAAATTTCATTTGAATAATAAGTTTAATAGAGGCTTTTCTTGTAAGTTTGTCCATTCATGTATACATTTTTTAAATTCAGATTCCTCCTGTCAAAACTCGAATTGTAATCTTCCCCACCTTAGACCCTACCAAAAATTTAACAATGGAGTGTGGTTTAGTCTTAACTGTTCATTCTTACACATCCGTAAATCTCCCTTGCATCAGAGTTCCCATTTTTTAGCCCCAAGTTTTCCTCGAAAATACCGAAAAAAACCACTTTTTTCTCTACCAACCCCAAATTCTCAAGGACAAACTCTAGTTCCTCCCTTCAAGGACTTTAACCCATGGTTCATCCCTTGCAAGGAAAGTCCGGATCGGAAGTTATAGTTACTCCTAGAAGTTTTATTTTTTGTGTCCTAAGTTCACGTGGAATAATAGACGTAAATGAGGGGGCTGTGCTTAGAAATTTTATTGTTCGAATTGTAGATTTCAATGGGTTTACATGCATTTTATTTTTTGGGGCATCTGTTGCTATATCTTTAAGGATTTCTAGTGGACTACTTTTTTTATATTTTTCCTGGCGACCTCTAGTAGAGTCATATCATCCACAAATTTCCATCGTGAGGGGATATCTTCTGCCAATTTTTTACCATTACGCCAAATAAGATGGGTCCAGTTGTACTACCTTGAGGTATTCCATTATAGACTGGTAGAGGTTCAGAATAAGTATTCATTTATTTGACCACATGAGATCGTGGGCTTAAAGATGATGGGATAATTTTTACCAGAGAGGGATCGATTTGGAATTCGTGGGAAAGTTTATCACCAGGGGGATTTTTTATACTCAAAGACCCAATTTCCAGACTTTTTAAATACTTTGAACAAAATGGCTATCTGGAAATTTTGATTGGAAGTGTTTGGGGAAATGATGGGCATGGGGGGGCATTTGCCCTCTGAAACACTAGCCCTCTGAATTTCCAATCAAATGAGCCCTTATTTGAAGTTTCTACGACAACACTTACTATAATAACCTTGTATGCCCCCAGGGCATAGCCTAAAACCCTCGCCCTGAGGGGGTTATCATCCTCAAAGACCTAATTTCCAGAACTTTCAACTACGTTAAACAAAATGGCAACCTCAAAATTTTGATTGCATGTGTTAGGGGAAATGGTGGGCGTGAAAGGGCGGTTAATTCCCCTCCGGTCACTTATAACTATTGAAAAAGGATTAGAGTAGTAGGTTCCATTTTGCGTACAGCAGTAGGAATTACCATGCTATTTGCGTACAGAACTACACCTTTTCAAAGAGAGTGAGTATCCTCTCACAACTATGTTTCTTGGTACCTTTCCAAGCAAAGTGATCAAACATGTCTTTGGAAAATTTGTTCATCCGTCATCATAACGTATTTTTTTTTATCTTGAACCGCACTTTCATCATAATATGTTTTTTTTTAAACCAAAAACTAGAAATTGTCAAATTGCGTAATCAAAGGTATGGTCTCAATCTAAAAATACTGGTTTACAGCTAGTTATAATCAATTTTTTTTGCTATATATATCGAGCAAAATGGATAGTATGGATCAGTTGGTTAAAAGCCATTGTAATACGCTTATTATAAACAAATTTATTCATTCGTTCTCAGGGACAATAAAACAATTGTTTTGGTAAGTAAATACACACTATTCGTTGACTAATATAAGAACATGACCTTTTTTTTTCATTCCTATCTTTTGAGTTTCACATAGAAAGGGAAGTTCATTAATTATGCAAGATCTCGAAGCTACGATAAAATTCGCATGGCCATAACAGCTGTTTTAGATTAGAAGTTTACGTGCATTGTCGTGAGATTTTATGTCTCTGTACACCTAATTAAGCAAAATTAAAACGATCTTCAGCTAACAATTATAATCAGCTATATGTGTGTGTGTCAATTTACAGATAAGGGGGGGGGGGTAATTATTGTAGCAAAAAAAGAGGAGGAGCTGGGAGTGCTCCCCTATTAAAATTCTGAATAAAATAATAGTTGAAATTGTATTTTTTTTTTCATGTATCGTATTTAAAAATGTGTTTATGGCATTCCAATACACTTATGGGTTATTTGGTTCTAAATGTTTCTTTTTGGGGGACCAGATGCTCCCCTATTAATATTCTGAATAAAATTCTCAACGACAAACTCTAGTTCCTCCCTTCAAGGACTTTAACCCATGATTCATTCCTTGCAAAGAAAGTCCGGAACAGAAGATCGGAAGCTATAGTTACTCCTAGAAGTTTTATTTTTTGTGTCCTAAGTTCACGTGGAATAATAGACGTAAATGAGGGGCCTTTGCTTAGAAAATTTACTGTTCGAAATGTAGATTTCAATGGGTTTACATGCATTTTATTTTTGGGGATATCTGTAGCTATATCTTTAAGGATTTCTAGTGGACTACTTTTTATATTTTTCCTGGCGACCTCTAGTAGAGTCATATCATCCACAATTTCCATCGTAAGGGGATATCTTCTGCCAAATTGTTTACCATTACGCCAAATAAGATGGGTCCTGTTGTACTACCTTGAGGTATTCCATTATAGACTGGTAGAGGTTCAGAATAAGTATTCATTTATTTGACCACTTGAGATCGTGGGCTTAAAAATGATGGGATAATTTTTACCAGAGAGGGATCGATTTGGAATTCGTGGGAAAGTTTATCACCAGGGGGATTTTTTATACTCAAAGACCCAATTTCCAGACTTTTTAAATACTTTGAACAAAATGGCTATCTGGAAATTTTGATTGGAAGTGTTTGGGGAAATGATGGGCGTGGGGCGGGGGGCATTTGCCCTCTGAAACACTAGCTCTCTTAATTTCCAATCAAATGAGCCCTTATTTGAAGTTTTCTACGACAACACTTTCTATAATAAACTTATATGCCCCCAGGGCATAGCCTACAACCCTCACCCTGAGGGGGTTATTATTCTCAAAGACCAAATTTCCAGAACTTTCAACTACGTTAAACAAAATGGCAATCTCAAAATTTTGATCGCATGTGTTAGGGAAATAGTGGGCGTGAAAGGGCGTTTAATTCCTTTCCAATCACTTATAACTATTAAAAAGGGAGTGGAGTAGTAGATTCCATTTTGCGTACAGCACTAGGAATTACCATGCTATTTGCGTACAGCACTAGGACCATGCTACTAGCATACAGCTCTACACCTTTTCAAAGAGAGTGAGCATCCTCTCACAACTATTTTCCTTGGTACCATTCAATGCAAAGTGATCAAACATGTCTTTAGCAACTTCGTTCATCCGTCATCATAACGTGTTTTTTATCTTGAACCGCACTTTCATCATAATGTTTGTTTTTTTTTTTTGTTTTTAGAAATTGTCAAATTGCATTATCAAAGGTATGGTCTCATTCTAGAAATACTGGTTTACAGCTAGTTATAATCACAAATTTTTGGCTATAGATATCGAACAAATTGGATAGTATGGATCAGTTGGTTAATAGCCATTGTAATACGCCTATTATAAACAAATTTATTTATTCGTTCTCAGGGACAATAAAAGAATTATTTTGGTAAGTTAATACGCATTATTTGTTGACTAATATAAGAACATGACCTTTTTTATTCCTATCATTTGATTTTCACAAAGAAAGGGAACTTCCTTAATTATGCAAGCTCTCGAAGCTACGATAAAAATTAGCATGACCATAACAGCTGTTATAGATTAGAAGTCTACGTGCATTGTCGTGAGATTATATGTCTCTGTACTCCTAATTAAGCAAAATTAAAACAATCTTCGGCTAACAATTTATAATCAGCTATATGCGTGTGGGTCAATATACACAAGGAGGGGAGGTAATTATTGTAGCGAAAAAAGAGGAGGAGCTGGGAATGCTCCCCTATTAAAATTCTGAATAAAATAATAGTTGACATTGTATTTTTTTCATGTATTTTATTTAAAAATGTGTTTATGGCATTCCAATACACTTATAGGTTATCTGGCTCTAAATGTTTCTTTTTTGGGGGACCGGGTGCTCCCCTTTTAACATTCTGAACAAAATAATAGTTGAAATTGTATTTTTTTTTTTCATGTATTGTATTTAAAAGAAAAACGAGCAAAAATGGGGTTTTTATAGGCCAAATGAAAATACTGAAAAAACAACAAAAAAAACAAAAAAACAAAGCGAATATTTCGAGAGGACGAACGCCTCTCTTCTTCAGCGCGAAACGAAATAATGTAACCAAGGAAAGTGGCGAAAAAAAACGCGGATGATTTTTTTTGGGGATTTTGAGAAGTTTATGACTAATATGCTTCGAAGAAATCGCGAGTGTGTTTTAATTGGTGATTTCAACTTCGATATGCTGAAACTGACCGGCATTAATTTAGATTTTTTGAACCTGATGCTTTGTCATGACTACTACCCAACTGTTACTATTCCGACAAGGATTATAGAACATTCGGCAACTTTAATTGATAATATATTTGTTTCATCTGACCTCATTGCGCAATGCCATTCAGACGTGTCAGTTACTCCACGTTCGGATCATCTCCCATCAGTTTGTACGATCAGATCAATCTCGAAGCCTAAAATAGCTAAAGAGAAATACCTTTCACGGGAGATGAAGGCCGAGAATCTGAAGAAGTTCAAGGATGAAGTGAGTGTGCTGTCTTGGCAATAAGTGACGGATATTAATGATGATCCTTCTGAGCATTTGATAAAGTTATGGATATTCTTGGTCCAATCTGTGATAGGTTCTGTCCTGTTCTTGAGATCCTGAAAAGCAAGAGAACCCCCGTAAGCCATGGTTTACCAATGAAATTACTGAATTAATGGAAGCGAGGGATGACCTGTTTAAGGCAGACCTGAATTGTGAGTCTGATAGTAGTTGGGAAGCATTTCGTAAGGTTCAAAATAAAGTAAATTCCCTTCGCAGAACTGCAATGAAGCAGTTTTATTCTGATGAGTTTGAACACCACAAAGGTGATACGCAAGGTACGTGGCAAACTATAAAGAATGTGCTCGGTACTTGCAAATCTTCAGCTTTCCCAGAAAAAGTGGAAATTAACGTCCATAGTGTCCATAATGAGAAGGATATTACAAATGAATTTTGCAAATATTTCTCTAGAATTGGTAGTGATATTTCTAAAGAGGCAGGAAAGAATAGAGACCAGTTTTCGGAACAGGAATTCCTTGAAAACCGAGGTGAATCCCAGTCCTTTAGTTTTGTTGAGTGCGATCTGAATGACGTAAGTAACGCTGTCAAGTCGATAAAGTCAAACTCTGCTGGAATGGATGGAATTAACTTTAGGCGTTTAAAGTTGTAAGTGCCTACCTTCTACCGGTTTTCCTATACCTAGTGAACCTATCAATGAGAAAAGGTGACTTCCCACCTGCGTTAAAACAAGCTAAAGTGATTGTACTTCACAAAGGAGCTGACAAGAATGAGTTGTCAAACTATAGACCAATATCAATTTTAAGTTTATTTTCTAAGACTTTTGAAAAAGTTGTTTATTCCCAAGTTTATTCTTATTCAGATTCTTTTGGATTTGTTAGTGATAGTCAATTCGGTTTCAGAAAGCGTCACTCAACGTTGCACGCAATGCATCACCTTTTAGATAATTTGAATCTTTCGGTTCAATAATTTGAATGCCTGTTACTCGTGGTGTGCCGCAGGGTTCTGTGCTGGGACCTCTGCTGTTCCTAGTCTACGTAGACACATTGCGGTATTATATATTTGATGGTGTTGTTACTTCATTTGCTGATGATACAGCTATAACTGATTTTGCAAAGTTTGTTCAAGAAGCTGTTGAAAAAAGCCAACCATGTACTTCAGTGTCTCCGCGAATTTGTGAGTGTGAGTTGCCTCGCTGTTGATGCAAAGAAAAACCAGTTACATCATTTTTAGCAGAACTGGGACTCTTTCCCCACTGGATTCGGTAGTTGTATATGCCTCTGAGGTTATTCAACAAGCATATGACCTCCGCTACTTAGGTTTTCATATTGACTGCAATCTCAGCTGGAAAAAACACAGTAAGATAGTATCAGCTAAAGCTGCGAGAGGACTCGGGATACTGAGAAAACTGAAGCATACCTTTCCTCTGTCAACCCTCAAGCTCATTTACAGCGCTATTGTAGACCCTTATATTGGGTATTGATGCTCGGTATGGGCCAGTAATTTCATCGGCAACTATAAAAGGATACAAATTGTTCAGAATAAAGCAATCAGAGTACTCGACGAGATGTGCCATTGTGAAAGCACTGCCCAATCTTACAAAAAAATTTGGCATTCTAAATGTTGGGCAGCAGCGTGATTATCAGTTATCAGTGATTGTCTATCAGTGTCTGAAAATGTTATCTCCCGAGTACTTTTGCACTGTATTTTCCCGTAATTCTCTCTACCATGACTATTCTACACGAAATGTTGACCATTTGGTCAGTGAGACATGACATTCAGCAAGGTCAAGTTTTGCTTCACGGAACATAGGGTGTTTCGGAGTGGAATGGTTTCCCGGATAGTATTAGAGCGGCCGATAACTTAGTTTCATTTAAGCAAAAAGTTAAAGAATTTTTAATTTTGACTCTTAACAGCTGGACTAGAACTTCCAATTTCCAATCAAATGAGTCCTCTTTGAAGTTTATACGAGAATCCCTTCCTGCCCCTGGGCCCTGGGGGTTTTGTCGACGCCAGAGTTTTGTTACTAAACCTTTCAACTATTTTAAAAAATGGTAATTTTAACCCTTGCATATAAAGCAGCTCTGGGGGTAAAAACATAAAAAATATTGAATCTATATAAGATTTAATCATTCATTTATGTGTGCACAGGTTATCTTTATGTTTGTAAGATAGTTAATTTTAGTTTCTGTTCGTTCAGGGTTTTAGGTTTCTCCAGTGAGGCGATACCCAAACTCTTGTTTGTAGTTATTTTATTCAATTCAAACTACGTTTAATAAAATGGTCGTCTCAAAATTTTAATTGGATGTGTTTGGGGAAAAGGTGGGCGTGAGAGGGGGGTTAATTGCTCTCAAATCACTTTCGACTATTAAAAAGGACACTAGCCCTTGGAATTTCCAATCGAATTAGCCTTTTTTGAAGTTTTTTACGACAACGCCTTCTATAAAAACCTTATATACCCCAGGGCATAACTTAAAACCCCTTTGCCTTAAGGAATGTGGGGGAGTGTCCTCCTCAAAAACATATTTTCTATGGAATCAACTACGCTGAACAACATGGCTATCTAAAAAATTTGATTGGATGTGTTTGGGGGAATGACGGGATTGGGGGGGGGGCTAGCTGACCTCCAATCCCTTTCGACAATTAAAAAGGGCTCTAGCCTTTTGAAATTCTAATCGAATGAACCTTTTTTGAAGTTTCTACGACAACGCATTCCATAAAAACCTTATATGCTCCCAGGGCATAACTTAAAACCCTCGCCCTGAGGGTTGTGGGGGAGTGTCCTCCTAAAAAACATATTTTCTATGTAGAAATCAACTACACTTAACAAAATAGCTATCTAAAAATTTTGATTGGATGTGTTTGGGGGAATGATGGGCGTGGGGGGGGGCTAGCTGCCCTCCATTCATTTTTGACTATTAAAAAGGGCACAAGAACTATCGATTTCAATTGAATGAGCCCCTTTTGAAGTTTCTACGACGATCCCTTCCGTATGAAGTGCCTATGGGGAAAAAACAATAATAAAATATTGGAGCCGTATGGCCTTACTATAGGCAAGGCTACAGCGTTGCCTCTGATTTTTCATAAACCTCCCATATTCGGTATATGTACACTGAGCAATTTCGAAGCTCCTTAACAAGGAATTTGACATTTGGAGAGAAGAACGGTGCAAAAAGGACTAAACAAAAATCTAAAAGATATTCATGAATTAAAAATTAAGGAATTAAGGGGGTACAACAAGCAAAATTTCAACGAGACAAGTTTTGATAAGAGTGGGTCCCTGGAGACCAAAAGACAAACCTGTGTAATTAAAGGATTATATTTTTCTGGTTACGCAACTGAAAATGCAGCCATTGACCCAATTTATAACAAAAGTGAATTAAAGGCGAACATTAAACCGATGGAGAAGATGACTAGTGTTAACAGCCGTGTTTACAAATATTCCAGTAATTTTGACGAGGTTAGCAACAAATCCGAATCAAGGAATGTCGCTTGTAAATTTCATTTGAATAATAAGTTTAATAGAGGCTTTTCTTGTAAGTTTGTCCATTCATGTATACATTTTTTAAATTCAGATTCCTCCTGTCAAAACTCGAATTGTAATCTTCCCCACCTTAGACCCTACCAAAACTTTAACAATGGAGTGTGGTTTAGTCTTAACTGTTCATTCTTACACATCCGTAAATCTCCCTTGCATCAGAGTTCCCATTTTTTAGCCCCAAGTTTTCCTCGAAAATACCGAAAAAAACACCACTTTTTTTCTCTACCAACCCCAAATTCTCAAGGACAAACTCTAGTTCCTCCCTTCAAGGACTTAAACCATGGTTCATCCCTTGCAAGGAAAGTCCGGATCGGAAGTTATAGTTACTCCTAGAAGTTTTATTTTTTGTGTCCTAAGTTCACGTGGAATAATAGACGTAAATGAGGGGGCTGTGCTTAGAAATTTATTGTTCGAATTGTAGATTTCAATGGGTTTACATGCATTTTATTTTTTGGGGCATCTGTTGCTATATCTTTAAGGATTTCTAGTGGACTACTTTTTATATTTTTCCTGGCGACCTCTAGTAGAGTCATATCATCCACAAATTTCCATCGTGAGGGGATATCTTCTGCCAAATTTTTTACCATTACGCCAAATAAGATGGGTCCAGTTGTACTACCTTGAGGTATTCCATTATAGACTGGTAGAGGTTCAGAATAAGTATTCATTTATTTGACCACATGAGATCGTGGGCTTAAAGATGATGGGATAATTTTTTACCAGAGAGGGATCGATTTGGAATTCGTGGGAAAGTTTATCACCAGGGGGATTTTTTATACTCAAAGACCCAATTTCCAGACTTTTTAAATACTTTGAACAAAATGGCTATCTGGAAATTTTGATTGGAAGTGTTTGGGGAAATGATGGGCATGGGGGGGGGGGCATTTGCCCTCTGAAACACTAGCCCTCTGAATTTCCAATCAAATGAGCCCTTATTTGAAGTTTCTACGACAACACTTACTATAATAACCTTGTATGCCCCCAGGGCATAGCCTAAAACCCTCGCCCTGAGGGGGTTATCATCCTCAAAGACCTAATTTCCAGAACTTTCAACTACGTTAAACAAAATGGCAACCTCAAAATTTTGATTGCATGTGTTAGGGGAAATGGTGGGCGTGAAAGGGCGGTTAATTCCCCTCCGGTCACTTATAACTATTGAAAAAGGATTAGAGTAGTAGGTTCCATTTTGCGTACAGCAGTAGGAATTACCATGCTATTTGCGTACAGAACTACACCTTTTCAAAGAGAGTGAGTATCCTCTCACAACTATGTTTCTTGGTACCTTTCCAAGCAAAGTGATCAAACATGTCTTTGGAAAATTTGTTCATCCGTCATCATAACGTATTTTTTTTTATCTTGAACCGCACTTTCATCATAATATGTTTTTTTTTAAACCAAAAAACTAGAAATTGTCAAATTGCGTAATCAAAGGTATGGTCTCAATCTAAAAATACTGGTTTTACAGCTAGTTATAATCAATTTTTTTTGCTATATATATCGAGCAAATGGATAGTATGGATCAGTTGGTTAAAAGCCATTGTAATACGCTTATTATAAACAAAATTTATTCATTCGTTCTCAGGGACAATAAAACAATTGTTTTGTAAGTAAATACACACTATTCGTTGACTAATATAAGAACATGACCTTTTTTTTCATTCCTATCTTTTGAGTTTCACATAGAAAGGGAAGTTCATTAATTATGCAAGATCTCGAAGCTACGATAAAATTCGCATGGCCATAACAGCTGTTTTAGATTAGAAGTTTACGTGCATTGTCGTGAGATTTTATGTCTCTGTACACCTAATTAAGCAAAATTAAAACGATCTTCAGCTAACAATTTATAATCAGCTATATGTGTGTGTGTCAATTTACAGATAAGGGGGGGGGGGGGGGTAATTATTGTAGCAAAAAAAGAGGAGGAGCTGGGAGTGCTCCCCTATTAAAATTCTGAATAAAATAATAGTTGAAATTGTATTTTTTTTCATGTATCGTATTTAAAAATGTGTTTATGGCATTCCAATACACTTATGGGTTATTTGGTTCTAAATGTTTCTTTTTGGGGGACCAGATGCTCCCTATTAATATTCTGAATAAAATTCTCAACGACAAACTCTAGTTCCTCCCTTCAAGGACTTTAACCCATGATTCATTCCTTGCAAAGAAAGTCCGGAACAGAAGATCGGAAGCTATAGTTACTCCTAGAAGTTTTATTTTTTGTGTCCTAAGTTCACGTGGAATAATAGACGTAAATGAGGGGCCTTTGCTTAGAAAATTTACTGTTCGAAATGTAGATTTCAATGGGTTTACATGCATTTTATTTTTGGGGATATCTGTAGCTATATCTTTAAGGATTTCTAGTGGACTACTTTTTATATTTTTTTCCTGGCGACCTCTAGTAGAGTTCATATCATCCACAAATTTCCATCGTAAGGGGATATCTTCTGCCAAATTGTTTACCATTACGCCAAATAAGATGGGTCCTGTTGTACTACCTTGAGGTATTCCATTATAGACTGGTAGAGGTTCAGAATAAGTATTCATTTATTTGACCACTTGAGATCGTGGGCTTAAAAATGATGGGATAATTTTTACCAGAGAGGGATCGATTTGGAATTCGTGGAAAGTTTATCACCAGGGGATTTTTTATACTCAAAGACCCAATTTCCAGACTTTTTAAATACTTTGAACAAAATGGCTATCTGGAAATTTTGATTGGAAGTGTTTGGGGAAATGATGGGCGTGGGGGCGGGGGCATTTGCCCTCTGAAACACTAGCTCTCTTAATTTCCAATCAAATGAGCCCTTATTTGAAGTTTTCTACGACAACACTTTCTATAATAAACTTATATGCCCCCAGGGCATAGCCTACAACCCTCACCCTGAGGGGGTTATTATTCTCAAAAGACCAAATTTCCAGAACTTTCAACTACGTTAAACAAAATGGCAATCTCAAAATTTTGATCGCATGTGTTAGGGGAAATGGTGGCGTGAAAGGGCGTTTAATTCCTTTCCACCAATTCACTTATAACTATTAAAAAGGGAGTGGAGTAGTAGATTCCATTTTGCGTACAGCACTAGGAATTACCATGCTATTTGCGTACAGCACTAGGACCATGCTACTAGCATACAGCTCTACACCTTTTCAAAGAGAGTGAGCATCCTCTCACAACTATTTTCCTTGGTACCATTCAATGCAAAGTGATCAAACATGTCTTTAGCAACTTCGTTCATCCGTCATCATAACGTGTTTTTTATCTTGAACCGCACTTTCATCATAATGTTTGTTTTTTTTTTTTTTTAGAAATTGTCAAATTGCATATCAAAGGTATGGTCTCATTCTAGAAATACTGGTTTACAGCTAGTTATAATCACAAATTTTTGGCTATAGATATCGAACAAATTGGATAGTATGGATCAGTTGGTTAATAGCCATTGTAATACGCCTATTATAAACAAATTTTATTTATTCGTTCTCAGGGACAATAAAAGAATTATTTTGGGTAAGTTAATACGCATTATTTGTTGACTAATATAAGAACATGACCTTTTTTTATTCCTATCATTTGATTTTCACAAAGAAAGGGAACTTCCTTAATTATGCAAGCTCTCGAAGCTACGATAAAATTAGCATGACCATAACAGCTGTTATAGATTAGAAGTCTACGTGCATTGTCGTGAGATTATATGTCTCTGTACTCCTAATTAAGCAAAATTAAAACAATCTTCGGCTAACAATTTATAATCAGCTATATGCGTGTGGGTCAATATACACAAGGAGGGGAGGTAATTATTGTAGCGAAAAAAGAGGAGGAGCTTGGAATGCTCCCCTATTAAAATTCTGAATAAAATAATAGTTGACATTGTATTTTTTTTCATGTATTTTATTTAAAAATGTGTTTATGGCATTCCAATACACTTATAGGTTATCTGGCTCTAAATGTTTCTTTTTTGGGGGACCAGGTGCTCCCCTTTTAACATTCTGAACAAAATAATAGTTGAAATTGTATTTTTTTTTTCATGTATTGTATTTAAAAGAAAAAACGAGCAAAAATGGGGTTTTTATAGGCCAAATGAAAATACTGAAAAAAACAACAAAAAAAACAAAAAAACAAAGCGAATATTTCGAGAGGACGAACGCCTCTCTTCTTCAGCGCGAAACGAAATAATGTAACCAAGGAAAGTGGCGAAAAAAAACGCGGATGATTTTTTTGGGGGATTTTGAGAAGTTTATGACTAATATGCTTCGAAGAAATCGCGAGTGTGTTTTAATTGGTGATTTCAACTTCGACATGCTGAAACTGACCGGCATTAATTTAGATTTTTTGAACCTGATGCTTTGTCATGACTACTACCCAACTGTTACTATTCCGACAAGGATTATAGAACATTCGGCAACTTTAATTGATAATATATTTGTTTCATCTGACCTCATGTGTTACGCAATGCCATTCATTCACGTGTCAGTTACTTCCACGTTCGGATCATCTCTCCATCAGTTTGTACGATCAGATCAATCTCGAAGCCTAAAATAGCTAAAGAGAAATACCTTTCACGGGAGATGAAGGCCGAGAATCTGAAGAAGTTCAAGGATGAAGTGAGTGTGCTGTCTTGGCAATAAGTGACGGATATTAATGATGATCCTTCTGAGCATTTGATAAAGTTATGGATATTCTTGGTCCAATCTGTGATAGGTTCTGTCCTGTTCTTGAGATCCAGAAAAGAAAGAGAACCCCCGTAAGCCATGGTTTACCAATGAAATTACTGAATTAATGCAAGCGAGGGATGACCTGTTTAAGAGAGCCCTGAATTGTGAGTCTGATAGTAGTTGGGAAGCATTTCGTAAGGTTCAAAAATAAAGTAAATTCCCTTCGCAGAACTGCAATGAAGCAGTTTTATTCTGATGAGTTTGAACAACACAAAGGTGATACGCAAGGTACGTGGCAAACTATAAAGAATGTGCTCGGTACTTGCAAATCTTCAGCTTTCCCAGAAAAAGTGGAAATTAACGTCCATAGTGTCCATAATGAGAAGGATATTACAAATGAATTTTGCAAATATTTCTCTAGAATTGGTAGTGATATTTCTAAAGAGGCAGGAAAGAATAGAGACCAGTTTTCGGAACAGGAATTCCTTGAAAACCGAGGTGAATCCCAGTCCTTTAGTTTTGTTGAGTGCGATCTGAATGACGTAAGTAACGCTGTCAAGTCGATAAAGTCAAACTCTGCTGGAATGGATGGACTTAACTTTAGGCGTTTAAAGTTGTAAGTGCTTACCTTCTACCGGTTTTCCTATACCTAGTGAACCTATCAATGAGAAAAAGGTGACTTCCCACCTGCGTTAAAACAAGCTAAAGTGATTGTACTTCACAAAGGAGCTGACAAGAATGAGTTGTCAAACTATAGACCAATATCAATTTTAAGTTTATTTTCTAAGACTTTTGAAAAAGTTGTTTATTCCCAAGTTTATTCTTATTCAGATTCTTTTGGATTTGTTAGTGATAGTCAATTCGGTTTCAGAAAGCGTCACTCAACGTTGCACGCAATGCATCACCTTTTAGATAATTTGAATTTTTCGGTCGGTCTATAAGTCTTGTGCACAAAGATATTGTCAGTGAATTGATGCCTGTTGCTCGTGGTGTGCCGCAGGGTTCTGTGCTGGGACCTCTGCTGTTCCTAGTCTACGTAGAACACATTGCGGTATTATATATTTGATGGTGTTGTTACTTCATTTGCTGATGATACAGCTATAACTGTTTTTGCAAAGTTTGTTCAAGAAGCTGTTGAAAAAGCCAACCATGTACTTCAGTGTCTCCGCGAATTTTGTGAGTGTGAGTTGCCTCGCTGTTGATGCAAAGAAAACCAGTTACATCATTTTTTAGCAGAACTGGGACTCTTTCCCCACTGGATTCGGTAGTTGTATATGCCTCTGACGGTATTCAACAAGCATATGACCTCCCGCTACTTAGGTTTTCATATTGACTGCAATCTCAGCTGGAAAAAACACAGTAAGATAATATCAGCTAAAGCTGCGAGAGGACTCGGGATACTGAGAAAACTGAAGCATACCTTTCCTCTGTCAACCCTCAAGCTCATTTACAGCACTATTGTAGACCCTTATATTGGGTATTGATGCTCGGTATGGCCAGTAATTTCATCGGCAACTATAAAAGGATACAAATTGTTCAGAATAAAGCAATCAGAGTACTCGACGAGATGTGCCATTGTGAAAGCACTGCCCAATCTTACAAAAAATTTGGCATTCTAAATGTTGGGCAGCAGCGTGATTATCAGTTATCAGTGATTGTCTATCAGTGTCTGAAAATGTTATCTCCCGAGTACTTTTGCACTGTATTTTCCCGTAATTCTCTCTACCATGAATATTCTACACGAAATGTTGACCATTTGGTCAGTGAGACACGACATTCAGCAAGTCAAGTTTTGCTTCACGGAACATAGGGTGTTTCAAGGAGTGGAATGGTTTCCCGGATAGTATTAGAGCGGCGATAACTTAGTTTCATTTAAGCAAAAGTTAAAGAATTTTTTTTGAAAAAGGAGGATAATTTTTGAAGAATGGGGGAGGATGGTTAGAGCAAGGCAATGTAAATTGTTTTATTGATTTTTTTTCCTTACCTTCTTTATTTTTTTTTTTTTTTTTGAAAAAATAAGAATTTGTTAATAACTATTATTGTTTTTTATAAATTTTTTATTAAAGGGCGGTTAGAAGATACAGCCACCAAGAGGATTTTTTTTTAAATCTTAATGTGGCTGAATAGTTATTTCCGATGTTTGTTGAATTTTTTTTTTTGGTAAAATAAAAAATGTCTGTAAAACTGTCTGTCATACAAATATATCCTTTTTTATCATTTCTCTTATCATTTCCTGAAAGTTCAAAATTAATATACCCAGTCATTCATGAGTTACGCCTTTTTGATAATCCCTATACACATAACGTGTTTTGATTTAGTTCAGTATTCTCCTCAAAATTCTCTGAAAGGCTCACCAGCATTCTCTTCGTCTTTTTTAAAAATAAAAATTCAAACATGCATATTTTTCTCAATAACATATACTATATGTTAGCAATGAACTAACTGACTAAGTTACAGGCCTTAACCTGAGGACTTTGAGGTTAATTCTGAATAAAATAGTAAAAATTTGATTGGATTTGTTTTGGAAATGATAGGCTTGTGGTAGTGGGACTGGTTCCGACTCCCAATCAAATGAGCTCTATCCAATCCGAAATTTATACAACAATCTGACCCCATAGAAACCTTACATGCCCAGGGCATAACTTACAACCCTTGCCCCTGGGCTCAAGAGGATTCTGTCTACCCTGAAGCCATTATTTTATGCACTTTGGTGAAAAAATAGGTATCTCAAAATTTTGATCGGATACCTTTGGGGAAAACAGGATTCAGGGAGGGGGGGGGAGGGGAGGCGGGTAGTTGCCCTCCATCAAATTTGACTCTTAAAAGGGAACTGGAACAATAAATTTTCAATCAAATGAGCTTCTCCTAAAGTTCACACAACCATCCCTTCCATAAAATAGTTATATGTCCTCTGGGCATAATTTACAACCCAGGCCCCCAAACTCTCGGGGGGTTGTGTTAACCCCAAAGGTCTTGTTATGTGATCTATGGACTGCTCTTGAACAAAAGGCTATCTCAAAATTTCCATCGGATCCCTTTGAAGAAAATAGACCGTAAGGAGGGGGGGGGTTGCCCTCTGATCATTTTGACTCTTAAAAAGAGCCCTAGAATTTCTTGTTTCCAACCCAATGAGCCCCCTCCGAACTTTATACCACCACCCTTTCCATTTAAACGTTATAAGTCCCCGGAGCATAGCATACAACCCTCGTCCTGAGGACTGTGAGGGGTTGCCATCTCAAATACACAATAACTGGATCTTTCAACTACGCTGAACAAAATGACAATCTCAAAAATTCGATTGGATGTGTTTGAGTGAAATGGAGGGCGTGGGGGGGGGGGGGGGGTGGGCTTGTTACCCTCCAATAACTTTCAACAATTAAAAAGGGCACTAGCTATCTCAATTTCCAATCGAATGAGCTCTTTTTGAAGCTTCTACAACAACTCCTTCTCAGTGCCCTGGTGTCTGTGGTAAAGAGCGGCTCGGCTCAACAATAGCCGAAACTCTTATAAAAACGAAATTTCGCCAACAAAAGATATATCATAAGAATCAACTTTTTAAGCTAATTCCGAATATATAAGATTAATCAAGTTTGATTCTACCCATCAAAATCTACGAGCAAGGACGTATCTAGGATTTTTTGTTAGGGGCAGGAACGTGGAAAGAAGGTGGGAGAGGGGTACGAAAACAAACCATAAAAAATTTATTTATAGACATTTTTGATAAGATTTTCACGAATCGGATATATATATATATATATATATATATATATATATATATATATATATATATATATATATATATATATATATGACTACATTGTGAAAAAAATATTACAAAAATACCAAATAAACCCTAGTGGGCAGCCCATGCGACAAATTGACCTAATTGAAAGTTATCAAGGCATGGACTAATAATTGATTGATGGAAAACCTAAGACTCAAAATCAAGCTTCATATAAGCAGACAAACAAAATAGGGATAATTTAAAGAGGAATCCTTTAATATTTAACATTCTTGTTTTCAAGCAAGTATTATATTACTGTTCTAAATTGATAACTTTTTGAAATTTCAAAATTGTCGTGTAAGCTTGACTCAACATACAAGTTCTAAATTAAGAAGAAGTATTTTTCAAGCTAATATATTGCATACTGGTCGTATCACTTGCACAAAACAAGCAGAGATAAAAGAAACAAAAGAAAAAGAGCATTTAATACAATAGAGGGGCCATAGAATCAAAATAAAATCTATTGCAGTAACACTTATTCAGAATTAGAAAACCAAAAATCGATTTTTGTTGTTTCATCAGATCACTAGGGCAATTTCATACCCACAAACGTGTTCAAGAGTGCAAAAAGCCAAAAATGAAGCACCGATGGGTCATATCGCTTCTAATAGAAAACTAAATAGTTTCAATAGAGCCGGGGCAAAAGCTCCGTTGCTGAACTTTGAAAAAAATTTTGGGTTACATGTCAATATCGCATACAAGTCTCAGCATTGCCACTATTTCAGACATTTTCCGCAAAGTATAAAGAGCTTTACTACTGAGGCTGAAATATAGTGACAGTTTAGTCCAAGTTATTGAGACTTGGTACGCAACTTTTCGAGATATGTGAATACATATCAACAATCCTACAACCAAGAACAATAATTGCACGGAAACATGACTCAGAGTTTGAAAATGGCGCATAGATGAATCACTTTTCTACAAAGGTTAAGAGTATGGGAACGTATATGAGTATCACATCTGCAAAAAAGGCAGAATTATACACAATACATTGAAATGAAGGAAAACAAAAGCCGCAAGATCTTTTTTTTTTTAAGAAGCGCTTAAGATGAGCTGCTTAAGATGACTATGAATGTCAAAACCAAAATATGGAACGCAAAGAAAAAGAAGCTTATATATATAGATATATATATATATATATATATATATATATATATATATATATATATATATATATATATAATATATATATATATATATATATATATATATATATATATATATATATATATATATATATATATATATATATATATATATATATATATATATATAATATATATATATATATATATATATATATATATATATATATATATATATATATTTATGGTATAGATTTTAAACTTTTGATTATGAAGGCAGATTTTCAAATCATAGGCTTAGCAAAAATGAACAATGGATCAAAATTCCAGTTTTTTCTTCAATATTTTTGTTTGAAATGATTTTTAATCTTTCATACAAAAAAGAGATAGATACCAAGCCCTGTGACGTATCACGGTTCTTTCTGGCACAGCGAATCTCACATAAAAAAAAGAAAAAAAAAGCGAACAAAAAAATCCAAAAAGATATTATGAGAAATAAAATTTGGATACAAAAATAAACGAAAGAACTATACTCAAACGTCATCAATGACCGTTTCTGATTTTTAAACATATAGAGACTCAATGTGATTTTCTCCAATAAGCAGGACATAGCCTCCGTGCTAACTTTAATAAGCAAGACAAAAACCTCTGCGTACACTTGAAAAAAAAACAGGACCTGCCCCCCTCCCCCCTACCTCATATAAATCGGTAAACACGGGGAAATAGGCAAAATTTAATTCTAATCCAAATTCTAATTATAACACACCCGTGGGCTTAGTACTACTGATTTGTAATCTGGTTTCAGGTGTTTAAAGACCTTGTTTCTGGTGTTAAAAGACCCGGATACTAGCATTAATCTAGTGTACGAACTCTCAACGGCCGTCTTTGTAAACTTTGACTACAATTATCTTCTATGTATATTTATCCATTTTTAAACTAGTTTAAAATCATTTAATAATCCATAATTTTAGAGAAGCTGAAACAGAAAGTTAAAAAAAAGGTCTATAGCACAATCCCTCCACACCAAATTACCAAGAAAACGGTAATTTGTGAAACTTATATTTTTTTTTGTTAGTGGTAAGTAGAAAAATATCAGATATTTATCCGCAAACACTATGAAAAAGAACTGAAAAGTGTTTGTTACATTTGTAAGGCATATAAGGGGATCTCAAATATGTCCTTGAAATGAAATTTAACTTTTTTATTCATATAGGCCCAACTGTTTCAGGTACGTAGGGGAAACAAAAGCCCAAAACTTCTCAACATTCTCATTAAAGAGTTTTGTGAGCGTATTTAAATTTACGCAGTAAAAACTACTTATTCTTCAGAAACATTGCTGGACGCCAGCGGCCTGTTGTCATCAAGGTATTGACCGAGTCTTGTTTGGTCAACATTGGAATGAAACACGAATAAATGAATTTTACTGGAATTTGTTCATCCTGGCTTTCCAATGAGGGTAAGGCAAAATATAGACCTATAATTCTGAATTGCTACTCAATCCTCCGTTGACCATTAAAAGCAAATATTTTATACCAATCCTTTCGTATTCAGAAACTATCATTAAATAAAAGAGATAAATTGTTTTGAAAAATATCTGAAAATGTTTCTATGCCATTATACCAGCGCTTTACATTCTTGCTAATTTTGGAAGCACGTTTGATTTGATTTATAAATATATTTTGACACAAGTTATTTTAGATTAGAATAGAACACAATATTAAATTATTACTACTGATTAGGACAGTTATTCAAAGTGCCATTTCACAACTGAACGAAACGAATCAACAGTTGGGTATAGGAACTCGTAAAACTAAAAGGCAATTTGAAATGCTTTAAATCTTCCTGCTAAAAAAGGTGAAGTTTTTATAAGATTGAGCTCTTGTTTATTTTATTAGCAGCAGAACGCGTTGGACAAAGATAGGCGAGTAAAATAAAAAATATAGCACAACGCGTATGGCTTATGAGAATTGGAAACCAACTAACTGCATCAGTGTGATGAGAAAATACTTGCTTCAGGTACCCTTTTTATAGCGAAACGATTATTTGCAGTACTGAATATTAGTGATTGGCTGAGAGTTCCGGAGACATACATATAGTATAGGTACGTTTCTCAATCATTCCCCCCCTCCCCAAATGAACCTAACTGATATTTAAAGTTTAATTTACGTTTTCCCTATTGAAATCTAGGTTAATTAGTATGATAGCTTTCCTTAGTATTAGAAATGAAATTCAGGATTAGATTAATTGAGCATATGAAAAAAAATCAAATAAAATAAGCTGTAATAATAATAGGAATAATAATAAACAATAATTGCAAAATAGAAAAGATAAATAGAAACAAAAATAGCTAAAAAAAAAATATATTTCCAGAAACATTTTTGATTATCAGCAATAAAATTCTTTATATTTGAATTGAAATTTGTGTGCCTTGTCCCTTACCATCTATGCATTCTAAAAAAAAACGAATGTACAAATAATAAATTAATAAACAAAACTTCAATTATATCTTTGCTACAATCTTATTTTCTTTAGGAAATAAATCATGTACAAATTTACAGCATTAGGGCCAGAATTCATATAATCGAAACCCCCTCAAAAACACTGAAACTATTTGTGCCTAAATTTAAGTTGCTTAAAAGTTTGATTTGGTCATACCCAAGCAATCCTGATAAAAAAAGTAAATAAAAAAAAAAATAAGCGAGGTGGAGACGAAAAAAACAAAACACAGCCTTTTTTATGCGTGAGATAGGCTATTATTTAGTCAAAATTCAAGGGATCAGTTTTGTAGCTAGGGGATAATGGGAAGGGTTCTCCCTGGGCGCAAAAACCAAAATTGTACTGAGGCGCTGAAAACTCTAGCAACGCTTGTGCAAGAGATGCAAGAGAAACTCGACGTATACAGGAATATTTAATGATTACTGAACTATTTTGTCAACCAAGTGTCCGGCAAACTTCGGAAACTTACTTCTTTGGATGGAGGCTCATGAATTTCTTAAAACAAATCGGCGTTGAGGGGAATTACCCAATTAGGTGATTCTTCCAATTACCAGTTGTTCTGATGGAAAATTGGGAATGTCCAATGGGATTGGGAACAATAGCGAAAATAATTCCGATTTGGTTTTGTGAAAACTAAAAATCCTACATTTAGAAAACAAAACAAAGAAAAACATCATAACAAACTCGTTCAAAATGAGGCCATCAAATTCATCACATCTTTTGGGAGGAGCCAACCAGAAAAATTTTACAGGATGGAATGGAGGAGTGTTTGCAGTATGTTTCTGCCCCAAGCAGCTGAACACAACAATAAACTTGTATCAGTAATAGGAAATGATAAAAAAAAGAAATACATGCGAGAATTTTAAAAGAAGTTTCACGTTAAATCAGAACAAAATCGATTGCATGAACATTTCCAGATTATTTGCAGATCTTTCTAGCTACTTCCCAATTAATGTTTGTTTCCCTTGCAATTTTTAGATTTAAATGGACACAATGATAGACATAATAGTGATACTTTTGTAATATAAGTTTAAAGAAGAAAAAGAAGTTTATTCTAGTCTTGACAAACATAAGATCAAACATAAGTTTATTCTATCTCAACAGCAACTCTATAAGAAAATTAGCATGGCCCAGGCAAATAGCCCAGGCCATTCAGCATGTCCCCAGGTGGCAATAGGGGAACGCTCTACAGATATGTAGGGTACCTCCATAGGAGGCATGGACCAAGGGGGGACCTTGTCCCTGGGGGTCCATAATAGAATCTGGGGCACCCTTGCCCGGGGTCATAAATACAGGCGGAGGAGGAAGAAGGCCCCTCAAATGTACACTCAAAAGGGCCCACTGGTTTATCCACAAGTTCCATGAGTTGCAAACCTTCTCCCAGCAATGGGTTAAATTACATGGTGATGCAGAACACCATCGCGGGAGGATCCTCTATAGGAGGACAACTGCGGCAGGGCATAAGATCCAGATCTATGGACAACGGCCTCTGCAAAGGGCTGCCTCGACCTTTTCGGGGTACCTGCAAGACTGGGGACCTTGCAGTCAACTCTATTCCCACTTGAGGAGTGGCGCCCCTCGAGGAAATTATAGCCTAGTAAATGACACAGCATTCACACGGGATTCTGACTAATGGACAATTCTTCTGGGATTGGTATGTTTTGATGGGCGTCTTTGGGCCGAAAAACCTCTTCCTAGCTAATTTATCTATTGTGGGTTGCCTCCCCGTAGTAGCATAATATTTGTAGGCATGAATATATAATGAGTCGGAGGTAATAGGCTTGAGATTGTCTGTGCAGGATTTCGACTCTTGTTGATAGAAGAGCATCGCCAAGCGCTGAAAACCATGTTGTGACCAAGATGGGCCCAGGATTGCACAAAGCCTCCATTCTTGGAGGTCCCAGGGACTTCTTGCGGTCCGGTTCTAAGCTGGCTTAAGCACTTTGGTGTAGACTTGAGAAGATATGTGATCCCCGTCCTGCACTGGTATCCGGGATCCTTGCTTTTCCTGAGGCGAAAAAAAATTTCAATGATTTAAGAACATGAAAATTGAAACTTGGAATGTTATGACAATAAAAAATGACTATCGCATCGACATTTTGACTGACGAATTCAGACGATTTGAACTGGATTTATTAGGAGTTTCAGAAACTCATATCCCAGGGGTAGGAAGCATGAAATTAGGTGATATAGAATTTGTTTACTCAGGCAGGAAGGATGGGTTACATAGACAGGGAGTAGGGCTCATGATGAATAAGGAAGCTGCTAAGTCTTGTTTAGGCTGGGAAGGTATTAATAATAGAATACTAATTGCTCATTTTATGACTAGAAAGTTCAAGGTATCAGTTATAGTAGTATACGCCCCTGTAGAACCGATTATGAAATATGATTTTTGAAAAAGGGGAAGTACCTAACGATTTTAGGAAAACCTTAATTAAGCCACTTTATAAGAAGGTGATAAAAGTAAGTGTGGTAATTATCGAGGCATTAGTCTGGTCTCTGTAGGTAGCAAATTGCTTAGTAATATGATACTTTTTAGACAGAGAGATGCTGTAGACAAAGTTTTAAGAGAAGAGCAGTGCGGTTTTAGAAAAGGTAGAGGATGTGTTGACCAAATTTTCACTCTTAGGTTAATAATTGAGAAGTGCCTAAGTTTTCAAACACCTTTGGTCCTCAGTTTTATAGATTATGAGCAAGCATTCGATTCTGTTGATAGAGGAGCTTTAGTAAAGGTTTTATCCTTGTATGGTATACCAGACAAATACATTAAAGTGATTAGTGCTATGTACGAGAATAACACTGCTGCGGTTAAGGTAGGAAATGAGGTTAGCAGCTGGTTTTGTATTAAATCAGGAGTTAAGCAGGGTTGTGTTCTAGTATCCCCCTTTATATGGATTATTTTGATGGACTTGTTTTAAGGAGCACAGGAAAGGCAATGGGAGACCACGGAATCAAATGGGGAGGAAAAAGTCTCCTGGACTTGGATTATGCTGATGATTTAAGCATCCTAGATGATATTGTGAGCAAAATGAATGAAGTTTTAGAGGTTTTGCGAGTTCAGGGTGCTCGTATTGGTTTGAAAATTAATGTTAGGAAGACTAAGTCACTAAGGCTAGGAATAAGTGACGATGAAAAGGTGATGTTGGGTAATGAAAAGATTGATCAGGTGGGCAGTTTCACTTATCTTGGTAGTATTATTAGTAAAGATGGTGGAAGCAGTGAAGATGTTAAAAATAGAATAGCCAAGGCTCAGGGTGTTTTTTCACAGTTAAAAAAAGTCTGGAAGAATAGGAAGATGAGTCTGCAAACCAAGATTAGAATCTTAGAAGCTACAGTGATGACAGTGGTCAAATATGGCTCTGAAGCATGGACGCTCCGAAAAGCGGATGAAGATTTGCTAGATGTTTTCCAGAGAATTGCGTAAGGATTGTTCTGGGTACCCGGCTGACTGACCGTATTTCAAACAATAGGCTATACGAAAAATGTGGTTCAATACTGCTTTCTATGTCTATAATGAAAGAAAGGTTGAGGTGGTTGGGGCATGTTGTGCAGATGAAGGATGACAGATTGCCAAAGATTGTTCTTTTCGGCCAACCATCTAGGGCTAAACGGAAAGCAGGTCGTCCCCATCTGGGGTGGGAGGATGTCATAAAGAAAGATTTAAAGGAAATGGGAACTTCGTGGGCGGGTGTAAAAAGGGAGGCTTTGAATAGATTGGGGTGGAGGAGGAGCGTGCGTAGCTGTGTTGGCCTCAGGCGGCTTGGTGCTGCGATGAGTTGTTAGTAGTTAGTAGTAGTAAGTAGTAGTAGTAGTATTTGCATATCTTCAAAACTCTATAAATCAGGATTGAGCAGAGTTGTGAAGCTGAAAACAATTTTGTTGGACTTCATTTTAAGCAGAAGATCTATATTACAAGGTTTCACTTTTATAACACACAGATTTTTAAAGGTCATCAAAGGTCAGGACCCTCTAGAGGGAGAAGGAGTGGAGGCAGGTACTTCAAAATACCTTCTCAGGACATACTTTAGCCTGTAAATCTATCCCTGAAAGTTTCATTTTCCTAACCAAACTCCTTTCCAAGATAGCCAAAAGTAGCTAAAATAGAATTTTACTAAAAATTTAAAGAACAGTGGCGAAGGGCAAAAATCAAAAGGTGAACGCTTAAGAACGGCATGAACGCTCTCTATAAAACAACTTATTAGGTAGCAATTTATAGGGGCAATTTAAAAAGACTTAAGCAACGTGGTACTCTTAGCCTGGGTTTTGGAAACATTTTTCTTTTTTAAGCTGGAAAAGAAGGATTTTTAGAGGAAAGACTTGATGATAAAGGTTCTCCCCTTGGATAATATAAGAACTAGGATCATTATACATATTTTAAAGTATGAATTGTTTTCTTAACATGTCTCCTTATCAGGTGACAGAAGGCTAGACTTATACCTACAATTTTACCAGTGCCTATTGAACTCGAACTTTATTCCTCATTTACGCAGGGACATAGCTCAACTGGTAAAACTGAGCGGTTTTAAATAAAATGCACGCTATTTTCTTTCCTCTGTCTTCTCGTAAGGAAATGTGCATTTTCCTCAGTTCATCTATGCCAATTTGCGTCTTGGAGTTGTTCTGGAAATGTAGTGGCACACCCTTTAAGTTACATTCCTTTTCTATATTTTATCTTCTAAGAAATATCTAGTTTGATCTCTACTCAACCCAAAAAATCTAAACTTGTTTTCAATTTGAAAGAAGTATTATTTGAAAAAAAACTACGTTTTCTAAAGAGTTAAAGAGGCTGAGTTACAAGGTCGAACCTTAAAACGTACAGGGATTAGGAGGCACAGTTGGGGGGCTACCACCCCCCAAACCCCCCGCTTTCGCAGCCTTTAAATATAAAAAAAAAATTTCTTTAAACTGAAAGCAAGGAGCGACATTAAAACTTAAACGAACAGAAATTATTCCGTATATGAAAGAGGCTGTGCCCCTCCTCAACGCCTCGCTCTTTACGCTAAAGTTTGACTTTCTCACAACTCTTTTTTTAAACAATAAAAACTTTAGCGTAAAGAGCAAGGCGTTGAGGAGGGCACAGCCTCTTTCATATACGGAATAATTTCTGTTTGTTTTAAGTTTTAATGTCGCTCCTTACTTTAAGTTTAAAGAAATTTCTTTTTATATTTAAAGGCTGCGAAAGCAGAGGGTTTGGAGGGTGGTAGCCCCCCAACTGTGCCTCCTAATCCCTGTACGTTTAAGGTTCGACCTTGTTACTCAGCCTCTTTAACTCTTTAGAAAACGTAGTTTTTTCAAATAATTTCTGCACGTTTTTGTACAGTTTATTACTTATTACTGCTTGACTAACTGTTAGCTGATCGTGTCAGGAGTTAAAGTTGGGGGGCTGCCGCCCCCCAAACCCCCTGCTCTTGAACAATTTTTGTGTTAAGGCTTTTAATACCTGAATACTCAAATCACGTCGTACAGGGTGCCTCCTAATCCCTGTACGTTTTAAGGTTCGAACTTGTGACTCAGCCTCTTTAACAGCCCCCAACTGTGCCTCCTAATCCCTGTACGTTTTAAGGGTCAACCTTGTAACTCAGCCTCTTTAACTCTTTAGAAAACGTAATTTTTTTTCAAATAATTTAAAAAAGAAACTGAGTTTCTTTTCAAAGTATATAAAAAAGTTGCTCTGATGGTGAATCAAACCTGAGTTTTCGCCTGAAAGTCTGGAGTATCAGCCGCTGGACTATACAAACACAATAGTAATTGTTGTTTAGCAAATTGAAGCTATTTTCGACGCAAGCAAATTCCAAAAAATCTTGATATGTGGTTTTTGGAAAACAGGGAAGGAGTGATCAGATTGAGCTGAAATTTCGAGGATAAGCTTCCAGGCCCCAGGAAAGCTTATCCTCTAAATTTCAGCCCGATCAGACAACGTTTAAAGGGGGGTTGTAGTGGGAAAAATTAACATGGGCTAATATAGGAAAATGAGGTTTTTTCGTAAATGTAAATTCGGGGGATAATTTTTTGGTCTGAAAATATCAAAAGGCCCTAACAGGTCGAATTCTGATGATGATGTGAATGAAAAGAAATGATGATGATTTTAAGTGGCTATATTTGGTTTTTTGAAAACAGGGAAGGAGTGATCGGATTGAGCTGAAATTTCGAGGATAAGCTCCCGGGCCCTAGGAAAGCTTAACCTCTAAATTTCAGCCCAATCAGACAACGTTAAAGGGGGGCTGTGGTGGGAGGGTCAAAACTTCCGGCCCAGTTTACCCCATGAAGATAAAGTCGGAGGAGGATGAAATTTTGCAAGTTTTCTTAGTTTGAGCTTGGGCTACAAAATGCAATTACCGTCGTCTCTCTGCGACCTCTAGGACCTGAAATCACTTAACATTGTGGTGGGTCACCTCTTTATAGAGGCACAAGTGTGCCTCCTTGATGAGGTGTTTGACACTGAGAATGGAATACTGAACATGTCGTACATTCTGGACCCATCTTCTTTATATGATATAGAGACATCATAGATAACTAATAATTTCAATTGTTTGTCGCAAAATTGCAGCTAGTCAATTTATAAAGTTCCAGTAAGCTTCAGGTCAGCTGGTCCAAGAAGCTTCAGGTCAGCTGCAAAAAGAGTTGATTTACAGCTGATAATGGAAGGAGCATCCTTAATGAGGATATTAAATAGTGTAGGACCCAAATCACTTCCCTGAGAAACTCCATACAGAACACACCTTGAGGAAGAAAGAATACAATTACCAGCATTGTCAAATAACTGAACACATTGATTAAGCAAATAAAAATCAAGGATCCAGAGCAGGGATTTATCTTCAAGATTTACTGCACATAATTTAATTGCAGATCAATTGTGACACACTTTGTCAAAAGCTTTAGAAAAGCCAAGCAAAATCATGTCAGCAGGCACCCCAATATCAAGCAACTTGGTGAAATGAATACATTATTTGAGGAGATTTGTGTCAATAGATCTTCCAGAATAAAAGCCATGTTGAGAACTGTGTAAAACACTGGTTGCTTCAAGATGTTTATGACTAAAGAGTTGATTATTCTTTCAAGAACCTTAGCAACTGCTGATGGGTCAATAATTTTTGGCAAGGTCCTTTCTACCTTTTTTTAGAAATCAGAATGATAAGTGCATTTTTCCAATCCTGAGGTTATCTAGAAAGATTTAACGATAAATTGAACAGCAGGGAAAGAGGTTGACACAAAACTGTGCAACATTCATATAGGATATGTGGGTGAACGCTGTCTCAGCCAGGGGATTTATTTAGTTTGAGGGATGTAAGTTCCTTTAGGACCAAAGTATCTGTACTCAGAATTGGTTCCATATCATGTGATACATCATATAAAGGAGGTATAGGATATACAGTACTGGAGTTGGACACAAAAAAGAGGAGAAAATATTGGTTGAAAATTTCAACTTTCAGTTCAGGATCAGCAACTGATTTACTATTGTGAAGGATAGATTTAGATTTAGGGTTATCCTTAACTTCCTCATCCAGTTTTTCCTCAAACCTTCTCTTCAACTCATTTTTGGTTTGTTGTTTGATTACAGAATGATTTGAAGACTAGATAATTTTCTGTGGTTTTATATTTTCTATAGCAATTCCATGCTGTGTTTTCAATTGATTAGCTTACTAACTTTAATGGTTAAAAAAGGTAAATTTGTTGCCTGTTTTACCTGAAAAATTCTGGTGCATGACTTTTCAACATTTAGAATCTCTCCATTTTTACATTTGACCAACTCTCCTCAATATCATCAGTAATAAGTGCTTTCTAGTTGACTTGGCAAGTATATTGGAGACTATTTTGTAGGTTACATATTTTTGTTGCTTAGAGGAAGGTTGTATGGTAGGCAGACATAGCTCTTAAATAATTACATGGTTGCTATACCAACAGGTTTGGTTATTATATTCTTAAAAAGTAGGTCAGGGTTACTGAGTATAACCAGATCAAGAATGTTGGAGACTTGATCCTTCCTATAACAATTTGGCTCTGAAATTGTTTGACAGAGGGAATTATCAGAGAGTCTAGAGAAAAAAGGAGAATCTCTATTACAAAAACCAGATCAATCAATCCATTGAATTTCAGGAAGATTAAAGTCCCTCATAAGGACAAGATCATAGCTGGCAAATTTGGACATCACTTGAGGCAACATAGCAGCTGAATTAGATTCAGAGTCCAAACACACAGACCATTGGGGATTCTATAGATAATACCCACTACAATTGAAATTCTTTCATTGTGTATTTTAATCCACACAGACTCAATGCCATCAGTATTCAGATAACTGAATTGAATTAGACTAACATTTGGTCCATCTCTAACATAAAGGAAACACTCCTCTGTGGAAAAGTGAGGAATTCAGATTAGAAAATAGTTGGTAACCATTGATTTTTGATTTCACAAGGAGTTAAGACTGGCAAGCCATTTTATGGAGAAACTCCTGCAATTGCTGCAATGTCCACTCCTTCAGATTTCATACAAAAGGAAAGTTCAGAAAGCTTATTGGGGATGCTATCAACATTGGAGCTAAGGAACCTCATTCCCTGAGAGAAAGGAATCTGAGAGGATGCAGGAACTAAGGGACAGGTATAGTGGTAAGATTGTTGGATAATGCACTATGAAACAACAAAGAAGAAACATAAGGTAAGCAAGTTGTTGTTGAAGAAAGAGGAGAAATGTCAGCATCAGACATGGAAATATTATTATTATGTTCACTACTAGACCATTGAGAGACAGAATTTGGTGATACAAGTCCATCAACACTTATGGCATCATTACGAATGATCAAATCTGATCCTTTTGGTTCAAAGGATTTCTGTATTATTTGCTTTCTATATTCATTTGTTGGCACACAGAGAAGAGGTAGGGGGACAGCTACCAGATGGCTATTAGAAAGTCTTTTATTTGGGCTGGGGGGAGGGGGGGAGCACTAATGTTAACTCCATAATTGCATAATAGATAATTATCAGGAAAAATAACATCATCAGTCTGGGTGGGGACACCATATACAACAATGTTAAGACGTCTTTCAAAATGCTGGTACTCTGAATCTGCTATCTGACAAAAATTGGTTGCAGTTAATTGGGCTACTGGAAGTTGCGACAACTTAGAAGACACTGTAGAAACCACTAGGTCCTGAATGGTAGAAACAGAGCAAATTGATTGAAGAGAATTTTTCAATATGGGATACCTTGTAAGCAATATAGTCAAGAACATCTGGTTCTTGAATTAGTTCAAACAGTAGGAAATTATGCTGGGAGAATATTAGCCCTCAACAACTTAAATGCTAAAATGGGATCCGCTCTATTTTTCCTGTAAACACGTGTAGAGAGATTCAGCTTTGACAGTCTTACAGGGTAGGAAAGCTCTTGCATGCCAGGTATCACTTTAGTAGCATGGCTCTGCACATCTTCAAGAACTGTTATGTCTTTTTTAAAATATGGAGAGGCAAGAGACATACATTAGCCTGTAGACCCATCTCTTTTTTTTAACCTAACTTCACAAAACCTAACAATTTTTTTTTTAACTTTAGATACCTGACAACTATGCAATCTTCTCATCCATATAAATTTTAAAGGAATAGACAGTAGTTTGACAATACCTTACTAGGGCAATAATTGGTAAATTTCTAGGTGGTGCTATTGTAAATTTAGAATTGTGGCTCATCAAAGAGACATGTTAAGAAAACAATTCTTACTTTAAAATATGTATACTGATTCCAGCTAACAAATTATCCATGGGGAGAACCTTTATCATCAAGTTTTTTTCTCTAAAAATCCTTCTTTTTCCAGCTTATAAGAAAAAGTTTGCAATAAACCACCATACTGAGATGCAATGCACAGGTCTTTTGAAATTGCCGCTATAAATTGCCAAACAAATTGTTCTATAGATAGTGCTATCCCTGCTGTTTTTAAGTTTAGGACATAGCACACATTTAAAGAAAGAGCAGTGGTGAAAATAATAATATTGCTATAAACATACATATATATATACAGAGTATATACCCCCCCCCCCCTAAATGTACAAATATATAACAAAAATTGCATTTTGAACCTAAATATAACCAAATGAATTCAGCAAATATGTAAATAGTTGTTTAATGTTTATTTATACCCCACCATTTTCTATCATTAAAAAGAATTATTATACCCCACCCCCTAATGTGCAAATATACAACCAAAATTGCACTGATTCTAAAACATAACCTTCATTTACATCACAAATGAATTTTTTCCCCACTCCCCCCCCCCCAAAGTGCAAATATATACCCTGATTTGGATATATTTAGGGGTTGGGGTACAGTTCATTTGGTTATATTTAGGTGCAGAATGCAATTTTTGTTATATAATTGCACATTAGGGGGGTGGGGGGTATATACTCTGCATGTATATGTGTATTTATAGCAATATTTTGATTTTTGTCACTGCTATTAATAATTTGTATTTTCAACACTGCTCAAAAAAAAAAAAAAAAAAAATAAACAGAATTACTAAGACTGGCATGAATGCTATCTATAGAACAACTTATTTGCAACTCATAGTGGCAATTCCAAAAGACTTAATGATGAAACTTTACAAATTATGATATTTTGCTTTTAATATTTTATTTTGTCTCCATAATGGGAAGCTTCCCATGTCCCTCCTGCCCAGTATTGTTCTCCCTTCCTCTCTTTTATTCCTTGTTTTTTCATATTTTTTTTTTTTGCAAATCATAGTATTTACTTATGAATAAAGTAAACATACCACTCAATGCCTTTTCTTTATGCTCTTTCCAAAGATGATAATCATTTTCGTTGGAAATGAATTTTATCCCCACCCCTATGTATACCAATTCAGGGTATATATTTGCTGTAAGTTTAAGCTTATGTCCCATTTACATCAGAAATAAAGTTTACCCCCCCCCCCCTCCCTAATGGGAAAATATATACCCTGAATTGGTATATATAAGGATGGGGGTAAAATTCATTCCCAACAAAAATGATAATTATACATAGAAAGAGGATAAATTTTTGGTTTTAATTCTTTTAATTTTTGGCTTTTATTGATACATCATTCCTTTCGTGCTGAAGAAGAGAGGCGTTTGTCCTCTCGAAATATTCACTTCGTTTTTTCAGTATTTTCATTTGGCCTATAAAAACCCCATTTTTGCTCGTTTTTCTTTCTTTATGTGAGGATAAAAAAAGGCATCAAGTGGTATGTTTACTTTATTAGTAAGTCAATAATATGATTTGCAAAAAATTTACCTTGTTTTAAGTTAATTTTGCTATTATTATGATAAGATGTTTTGAGTATGTTGTATGAATACACCATTTGAGACCTTTTTTTATGCTGATTACAAATATAATAATCATTTCTATTGTAAATGAATTTTACCCCCCCCCCCACCCTTATATATGCCAATTCAGGGTATAGATTTCTACATTTAGTGGGGGAGTTTAAACTTCCCTCCCATTTACATCAGAAAAAATTTGCCCTAACCCCCTAATGTAGAAATATATACCCTGAATTGGCATATATAGGGGGGAGAGGGGCTGAAATTCATTTCCAATAGAAATGATAACTATATTTAAATCAGTATAAGAAAGGCATCAAATGGTGTATTCACTTTATTCCTAACTCAGTAATAGGATTTGGTATATATCTACCATTTCACTCCCCCCTCTATATATGCCAATTCAGGGTATATATTTCTCCATTGGGGGGAGGGGGGGGGGTAAAGTTTAAACTTACCTCCCATTTACATCAGAAACAAAATTTGCCCCCATCTTCCAAATGTAGATATAGCCTACATACCCTGAATTGGCATAGGCCTATATAGGGGGGCTGAAATTCATTTCTGATAGAAATGATTAGCCTACATATTAGTAATCAGCATAAAAAAGGCATTAAGTGGTAAATTCAGTTTATGAATTAGTCAATAATGATTTGGTAGATATTTAGGTAAAGTTCTACAAAATCATATTATTGAGTTAGGACTAAAGTGAATACACCATTTGATGCCTTTATTTATGCTGATTATGAATATAATAAGCATTTCTATTGGAAATGAATTTCAGCCCCCCCCCTATATAGGCTATACCTAACCTAACCCTGAATTGGCATATATAGGGGGGGGGTGAAATTCATTTCCAATAGAAATGCTTATTATATTTGTAATCAGCATAAAAAAAAAGGCATTGAATGGTGTATTCACTTTAGTCCTAACTCAATAATATGATTTCGTAGAGCTTTACCAATATTTACCCTGCTGGGGCGTAACTAAACTAGAAACACTGCACATAGCCTATTAACCAGAGCTTTCACCACTAGAATCTTCTTGTATTATCCATTTCCACCGCCCTAAAAATCCTGGTGCCTGGTGTCCAAAGCTCAAACTTTTGGAATCTTTAACGGTCCTATGATGGACCATTCTTCATAGGTCGAATGATTTTGAGCTTTAAGACTTAATGTCAAGGTATAAACGTACCGTCGTAGTGCTATTTTAAATTTCTGTAAGCTAAAATGCACATTTCTCATTATAAAAGTAAAGAGCATAAATATGACAGATGGGGGAGGATGTTACACCCAAGGGCGGCGACACAAAAAATTTCTAGGGGGGGGGGCAGAAGCCTAAATAGCGGTGGTGGTTGGGTGATAGGGAATATATTTCAGGATATTTTTTCGTAGGAATAAGTTATTTTTAAATAGTTTTAGGTGAAAATCATAAAAAAAGAGCGTTTAAATTGCATGTAAATTGATACAAAATACAGTAAATTTTTAACGACAAGGATTCCTGGCAAAGGGATAATTTTGTTTAATTAATAATATAATTAATTATTATACATTACATATTAAAAGAAAAGCAAACTCAAACCAAAATTACAAAAACGATTTATTGCTTCCGTAGATAATAACAGATGTATTCATTTCCAATAGAAATGATAACTATATTTAAATCAGTATAAGAAAGGCATCAAATGGCGTATTCACTTTATTCCTAACTCAGTAATAGGATTTGGTATATATCTACCATTTCACTCCCCCCTCTATATATGCCAATTCAGGGTATATATTTCTCCATTGGGGGGGAGGGGGGGGGGTAAAGTTTAAACTTACCTCCCATTTACATCAGAAACAAAATTTGCCCCCATCTTCCAAATGTAGATATAGCCTACATACCCTGAATTGGCATAGGCCTATATAGGGGGGCTGAAATTCATTTCTGATAGAAATGATTAGCCTACATATTAGTAATCAGCATAAAAAAGGCATTAAGTGGTAAATTCAGTTTATGAATTAGTCAATAATGATTTGGTAGATATTTAGGTAAAGTTCTACAAAATCATATTATTGAGTTAGGACTAAAGTGAATACATCATTTGATGCCTTTATTTATGCTGATTATGAATATAATAAGCATTTCTATTGGAAATGAATTTCAGCCCCCCCTTAAAGTGGTGTATTCACTTTATTCCTAACTCAGTAATAGGATTTGGTATATATCTACCATTTCACTCCCCCCTCTATATATGCCAATTCAGGGTATATATTTCTCCATTGGGGGGGAGGGGGGGGGGTAAAGTTTAAACTTACCTCCCATTTACATCAGAAACAAAATTTGCCCCCATCTTCCAAATGTAGATATAGCCTACATACCCTGAATTGGCATAGGCCTATATAGGGGGGCTGAAATTCATTTCTGATAGAAATGATTAGCCTACATATTAGTAATCAGCATAAAAAAGGCATTAAGTGGTAAATTCAGTTTATGAATTAGTCAATAATGATTTGGTAGATATTTAGGTAAAGTTCTACAAAATCATATTATTGAGTTAGGACTAAAGTGAATACACCATTTGATGCCTTTATTTATGCTGATTATGAATATAATAAGCATTTCTATTGGAAATGAATTTCAGCCCCCCCCCCTATATAGGCTATACCTAACCTAACCCTGAATTGGCATATATAGGGGGGGGGGTGAAATTCATTTCCAATAGAAATGCTTATTATATTTGTAATCAGCATAAAAAAGGCATTGAATGGTGTATTCACTTTAGTCCTAACTCAATAATATGATTTCGTAGAGCTTTACCAATATTTACCCTGCTGGGGCGTAACTAAACTAGAAACACTGCACATAGCCTATTAACCAGAGCTTTCACCACTAGAATCTTCTTGTATTATCCATTTCCACCGCCCTAAAAATCCTGGTGCCTGGTGTCCAAAGCTCAAACTTTTGGAATCTTTAACGGTCCTATGATGGACCATTCTTCATAGGTCGAATGATTTTGAGCTTTAAGACTTAATGTCAAGGTATAACGTACCGTCGTAGTGCTATTTTAAATTTCTGTAAGCTAAAATGCACATTTCTCATTATAAAAGTAAAGAGCATAAATATGACAGATGGGGGAGGATGTTACACCCAAGGGCGGCGACACAAAAATTTCTAGGGGGGGGGGCAGAAGCCTAAATAGCGGTGGTGGTTGGGTGATAGGGAATATATTTCAGGATATTTTTTCGTAGGAATAAGTTATTTTTAAATAGTTTTAGGTGAAAATCATAAAAAAAGAGCGTTTAAATTGCATGTAAATTGATACAAAATACAGTAAATTTTTAACGACAAGGATTCCTGGCAAAGGGATAATTTTGTTTAATTAATAATATAATTAATTATTATACATTACATATTAAAAGAAAAGCAAACTCAAACCAAAATTACAAAACGATTTATTGCTTCCGTAGATAATAACAGATGTAGACTTGTCTTTATCCCATTTCCTACGGCTTAGAATTGTTTATAGAAGGAGTAGATATACTAAAAAAGCATCCTACCTGCATTGATACCACGTTCTGATTTTATAACGGCCATGTAAAATATATCTCTTTCATAACAGGACAATTCTCCCCGTCAAACTTAAATCCCCTATATATTCAGACATTAAAAACAATGGAATAGCGAAAGAAAAAAAACAACTTACTATCCAGCTATCAAATTGACCCTCTTTCTTTAGTCTTTTGACCCTCTTTTATCCTATTCAACTAAATAAAATGAACAGGTTAAAAGAAATATTATCGCTGGAGAATCTTATCAAATGATAAAAGTAAAGAGTTATCTGGGCCAATATTCACCAAAACTAAAAATGGAATTTTTATGACAATAGCTACACTGGCAGTATTGGCTTTTTATGCTGATTCTAAATATAGAGAATCTTTTCAGTTTATTGTTACCCACCCAAAACCCCCGAAAACACCCAAAATTTGCCTTATTTTTGAAAAAAGGGAAGCATCCCCAAAAAACTAAGCGATCTTATTGGAAATCCCTTTATTAGATACATCATATCAGAGAACTCTATTGTAGAGGTTTCAAGCTCCAATCTTCAAAATATGGAGTTTTGTTTTGTTTTTCATAAGAAACATCGTCGATGTATGTTAATTTGTTTTGCTTTTTCCAGGGGTGATTGTATCGAATCGAAGGTCCAAGATAATTGGGAGGGAGGTCATTTAAACGTAAATTTAAAGCTCTTTGTTAAGTGACCATAGAGGCTAGGCCAGGGGAAAAGTCTTGCTTTCCGCCAATTTAGGGCACAAATCTACGACTTTACCCCAAAGAGGACAAATATGCAATCAATTTAAAATTCTGAGAAGTTAATTGAATTAAAAGTATCAATAACTATATTTTAGGCTTTCCAATTAAAAAAGAAATAATGCCACACGGTGGCAATACTTAATTCAGCCCAAGTTGATTAGCTTGATTTGTAATGTAACTAGGCTACGATTGGTGATATGTAATTGCGTATAAGCTATAGTGAGGGGGAGAAGGGGGGGGGGGGGGGAGTAAGTCATCGTTTAGGTGGGGGTAGGGTAGATTCCTAAAAAAAGTACATTTTAATGAACAAACTGCTTAATCTTCATGAGGCTTCAGATAAATGTTGAAAGAGGTAAAGGGAGTAGGAATTAACTAATGTGTTTCTCTTTACAGCGAAAATGTTACATTTCCAAATCTAGCAGCACAGAGGTTAGGCAAGGCAGGCCATCATCAGCCCCTCCTGGAAATTTCTTTGGGGTGGCAAGTACTGCTAGAACCTAGTTTTCAGCAATTTTAAAGGGTAATGTTTTTCTTTCTCTGTTTATATGAAATATTTCAATGTATTTAAACAAATGTCTGTAATGTAATGTATCTAAACAAATGTCTGTAATGCATTTATCGATAAGAAAATCCTATTATAGACCTTGCGATGACTTGAGTTATGTAGAAGATCAAAAGTCTTACAGAATTTCCATCCATAAAAACAAAAATACTCCTTTTCATCCAACCAAAATTCTTTAGCAGTAATACTATCAAGGACTTTTACCAAAATTACCGTTCATCACCAATTTTCTAAGTACATTCAAATTTTATCCAAAATTGAAATGACAATTTTAAACGTAGGGCATTAGTAATCAACGTGCAATTATTGATTTACAGATTTAAAAAAAATCTATTTAGGGATTTAAGGGACCAGTGCCTGAAATTATATCTTGGTTAGGCCTGGGCGTGATTTGGAAAACAATCGAAAATTGAATAAAAAAGAGCTTTTCAACAGAAAGCTAGGAATAGACGTGAAACCTATTTGGATAGATTATTCTTTACAGAAAGAGGGCTGTCTCCTTCTTAGCTCCTTACTCTTTACTGTGAAGTTTAGTTTTTGTCGAAATTTTTAAAGATTATATGCAATTGAAAAAAAAAAGATTTTTCAAAGCACTAAAAAAAATAGTTTAATGAAACAGTAGTGTTGAATCCAGGGGAGAGGCAAAGGGGCGCCCCCCCCGCCGAATAGCCTAGTCTAAAGTAATGTAGCCCTTTCAGTTTCCAAAGGGCACTAGCCCTTTCAATTTCCAATCAAATGAGCCTTTTTTGAAGTTTATACGACAAATATTTACATTTATACAGTCATAAGTGGACAGTCATAAGTGGCGACTGACGAGTCTAGCTTCATCAATGCTTGTACCCAATAACCATCCCGTTTATTTTATCCCATTTATCCATTTATACCTGACAGTTATAATAAACTGGCATAAACTGAGTCTTCAGTCATATATTACTTCCCAGCAAAGTATAAATACATACCAAGTACGGACAAAACCTATCCTCTCCACACAAAAAAGTGACTCTTTGTGTGACCTATGCGAACCGGGCAACTAAATCAACTAAATTGCTTAGCTACACAATTCAATACAAATTTCCAGGTAACTCGTCACCTGAATCACGCTTTAGCATAATTTATTGGAAAGTAAATAGTACTTCGGCTCGGAGCGATTAAGTAGTACAACATTTTGCGTCTAGAGGCACTGAGGTACGCGGGTTACGTTTGGGTATCGCCTCACTGCAGAAGCCTAAAACCTACTGCGTCATTGGCACCATATTGAAAACAATATGAGTCTTGAACATTCTTGGAAAGTTTAGACAAAATCAAATTCAATATTAGATATATAATTATATTAATTGTTGAAAGATCCATCAGTTCAAAATTTTTTTTTCAATGTAATTTTCATTTTCAATACTGTAAGAACTGGAAAAGAATAAATTTTTAATATAAGAGTAATTCGTTTTCAGTGAAGCGCCAATGACACAGAAGTATTTAGGTTTTAACAGTTAAAGAAGGGGGCAGTATTCAAATTTGTTTGTAGTGAAACTATATTTGTCTTGACCAATCTTGGAAACAACTAATAAATTAAACTAAATGTTCTAAGCACAATGATATTTTGCTGAAAGCTCATCAGTTCAAAATTTTACTGCAATTTTAATAGTTATCTTCAATATCAAGTACAAAGAAAACATTTGTGATATAATTCGTTTACAGTAAGCACCAATGACGCAGTAGGTTTTAGGCTTCTGCAGTGAGGCGATACCCAAACTCTTGTTAGTAGTTATTTTTATTTGATTCAAACTTGATTTGCATATTCAATTTAAGTTTCACTTGTTTGAAGATTTATTTATTCATTTACATTAATATATATTGTATGTTTGTTCGCATTGATTGTTTATCTAATTTCTGTTCGTTTTAACTTTCATTTATACTTTAATAGCAAACTATTTTTTCTTTATTTTAAGCTTGATTTTCATATTCAATCTAAGCATTACTCACTTTAAAATCTTTTTATTCATTTATATTATTGCTTGTTGTGTGTTTTTTGCTGTATTTGTTTATTTAATTTTCGTTCGTCTTGGGTTTCATTTATTCTTTTATAGTAATTTCTGGTCGTTTTGAGTTTGAATTTTAACAGGTATTTGCATCTCCTGAGCTTAAGTTTAAAAGGGTCTCTACTTTTCTTTTAAAAACTTATTTTTCGGAAAGCTTTTTATAAATTTTTTGTTTGGTTTTGATTGCAAAAAGTTTCAAGTTTTTATGGCATGGGGGGTTGCTTACTGTCCGATTATTCATGACTTTAAAAAACAGATCTAGAATTTTCAATTGAAATCGAATGAGGCTTTTTTAAAAGTCTATACGATTACGCTCTTTGATAAAAACCTTATATATGAACAATAGACAGCTTGCATAACTTGTGAACAGCGATCGACAACAATGAATGGATTGAAAAAAAGGCAAGTTTAATTAACGCAATCTTGCGTTAATTAAATAGATTACATTACTTTAGACTATGTTAGGGGGCGCGCCCCTTCACCCCTCCCCTGGATCCGCCACTGCCCTTACACTCTCTGTTTCTTTCCTTGTTAGGGAGGAGAGCAGATGCCTAATAGGTGTGTGTTAATAACAAAACATTCTTACTCTCATTAGACCTTCAGGTATAAGCAAAATTAGTTCAAAGGAAGGGGTGGTGAAAAAGGGCGTGGGGGGATTATTCACCCTTTGATCAATTTTGACTCTTAACAGCTGGACTAGAACTTCCAATTTCCAATCAAATGAGTTCTCTTTGAAGTTTATACGAGAATCCCTTCCTGCCCCTGGGCCCTGGGGGTTTTGTCGACGCCAGTGTTTTGTTACTAAACCTTTCAACTATTTTAAACAAAATGGTAATTTTAACCCTTGCATATAAAGCAGCTCTGGGGGTAAAAACATAAAAAATATTGAATCTATATAAGATTTAATCATTCATTTATGTGTGCACAGGTTATCTTTATGTTTGTAAGATAGTTAATTTTAGTTTCTGTTCGTTCAGGGTTTTAGGTTTCTGCAGTGAGGCGATACCCAAACTCTTGTTTGTAGTTATTTTATTCAATTCAAACTACGTTTAATAAAATGGTCGTCTCAAAATTTTAATTGGATGTGTTTGGGGAAAAGGTGGGCGTGAGAGGGGGGTTAATTGCTCTCAAATCACTTTCGACTATTAAAAAGGACACTAGCCCTTGGAATTTCCATCAATCGAATTAGCCTTTTTTGAAGTTTTACGACAACGCCTTCTATAAAAACCTTATATACCCCCAGGGCATAACTTAAAATCGTTGCCTTAAGGAATGTGGGGGAGTGTCCTCCTCAAAAACATATTTTTCTATGGAAATCAACTACGCTGAACAAAATGGCTATCGAAAAAATTTGATTGGATGTGTTTGGGGTAATGACAGACTTGGGGGGGGGCTAGCTGACCTCCAATCCCTTTCGACAATTAAAAAGGGCTCTAGCCTTTTGAAATTCTAATCGAATGAACCTTTTTTGAAGTTTCTACAACAACGCATTCCATAAGAACCTTATATGCTCCCAGGGCATAACTTAAAACCCTCGCCCTGAGGGTTGTGGGGGAGTGTCCTCCTAAAAAAAAATATTTTCTATGTAGAAATCAACTACACTTAACAAAATAGCTATCTAAAAATTTTGATTGGATGTGTCGGGGGGAATGATGGGCGTGGGGGGGGGGGGGGGGGGGCTTGCTGCCCTCCATTCATTTTTGACTATTAAAAAGGGCACTAGAACTATCGATTTCAATTGAATGAGCCCCTTTTGAAGTTTCTACGACGATCCCTTCCGTATGAAGTGCCTATGGGGAAAAAAACAATAATAAAATATTGGAGCCGTATGGCCTTTACTATAGGCAAGGCTAGAGCGTTGCCTCTGATTTTTCATAAACCTCCCATATTCGGTATATGTACACTGAGCAATTTCGAAGCTCCTTAACAAGGAATTTGACATTTGGAAGAAGAACGGTGCAAAAAGGACTAAACAAAAATCTAAAAGATATTCATGAATTAAAAATTAAGGAATTAAGGGGGTACAACAAGCAAAATTTCAACGAGACAAGTTTTGATAAGAGTGGGTCCCTGGAGACCAAAAGACAAACCTGTGTAATTAAGGATTATATTTTTTCTGGTTACGCAACTGGAAATGCAGCCATTGACCCAATTTATAACAAAAGTGAATTAAGGCGAACATTACATTACCCGAGGAGTAAGATTCGAACATTAAACCGATGGAGAAGATGACTAGTGTTAACAGCCGTGTTTACAAATATTCCAGTAATTTTGACGAGGTTAGCAACAAATCCGAATCAAGGAATGTCGCTTGTAAATTTCATTTGAATAATAAGTTTAATAGAGGCTTTTCTTGTAAGTTTGTCCATTCATGTATACATTTTTTAAATTCAGATTCCTCCTGTCAAAACTCGAATTGTAATCTTCCCCACCTCGACCCTACCAAAAAATTTAACAGTGGAGTGTGGTTTAGTCTTAACTGTTCATTCTTACACATCCGTAAATCTCCCTTGCATCAGAGTTACCATTTTTTAGCCCCAAGTTTTCCTCGAAAATACCGAAAAAAACACACACTTTTTCTCTCTACCAACCCCAAATTCTCAAGGACAAACTCTAGTTCCTCCCTTCAAGGACTTTACCCATGGTTCATCCCTTGCAAGGAAAGTCCGGATCGGAAGTTATAGTTACTCCTAGAAGTTTTTTTTTTTGTGTCCTAAGTTCACGTGGAATAATAGACGTAAATGAGGGGGCTGTGCTTAGAAATTTTATTGTTCGAATTGTAGATTTCAATGGGTTTATATGCATTTTATTTTTTGTTGCATCTGTTGCTATATCTTTAAGGATTTCTAGTGGACTACTTTTTATATTTTTCCTGGCGACCTCTAGTAGAGTCATATCATCCACAAATTTCCATCGTGAGGGGATATCTTCTGCCAAATTTTTTACCATTACGCCAAATAAGATGGGTCCAGTTGTACTACCTTGAGGTATTCTATTTTAGACTGGTAGAGGTTCAGAATAAGTATTCATTTATTTGACCACATGAGATCGTGGGCTTAAAGATGATGGGCTATAATTTTTTACCAGAGAGGGATCGATTTGGAATTCGTGGGAAAGTTTATCACCAGGGGGATTTTTTTATACTCAAAGACCCAATTTCCAGACTTTTTAAATACTTTGAACAAAAATGGCTATCTGGAAATGTTGATTGGAAGTGTTTGGGGAAATGATGGGCATGGGGGGCATTTGCCCTCTGAAACACTAGCCCTCTGAATTTCCAATCAAATGAGCCCTTATTTGAAGTTTCTACGATAACACTTACTATAATAACCTTGTATGCCCCCAGGGCATAGCCTAAAACCCTCGCCTGAGGGGGTTATATCATCCTCAAAGACCTAATTTCCAGAACTTTCAACTACGTTAAACAAAATGGCAACCTCAAAATTTTGATTGCATGTGTTAGGGGAAATGGTGGGCGTGAAAGGGCGGTTAATTCCCCTCCGGTCACTTATAACTATTGAAAAAGGATTAGAGTAGTAGGTTCCATTTTGCGTACAGCACTAGGAATTACCATGCTATTTGCGTACAGAACTACACCTTTTCAAAGAGAGTGAGTATCCTCTCACAACTATGTTTCTTGGTACCTTTCCAAGCAAAGTGATCAAACACGTCTTTAGAAAATTTGTTCATCCGTCATCATAACGTGTTTTTTTTATCTTGAACCGCAACTTTCATCATAATATGTTTTTTTTTTAACCAAAAACTAGAAATTGTCAAATTGCGTAATCAAAGGTATGGTCTCAATCTAGATATACTGGTTTACAGCTAGTTATAATCAATTTTTTTTTTGCTATATATATCGAGCAAATTGGATAGTATGGATCAGTTGGTTAAAAGCCATTGTAATACGCTTATTATAAACAAATTTATTCATTCGTTCTCAGGGACAATAAAACAATTGTTTTGGTTAGTAAATACACACTATTCGTTGACTAATATAAGAACATGACCTTTTTTTCATTCCTATCTTTTGAGTTTCACATAGAAAGGGAAGTTCATTAATTATGCAAGATCTCGAAGCTACGATAAATTTCGCATGGCCATAACAGCTGTTTTAGATTAGAAGTCTACGTGCATTGTCGTGAGATTTTATGTCTCTGTACACCTAATTAAGCAAAATTAAAACGAATCTTCAGCTAACAATTTATAATCAGCTATATGTGTGTGTGTCAATTTACAGATAAGGGGGGGGGGGTAATTATTGTAGCAAAAAAAGAGGAGGAGCTGGGAGTGCTCCCCTATTAAAATTCTGAATAAAATAATAGTTGAAATTGTATTTTTTTTTTTCATGTATCGTATTTAAAATGTGTTTATGGCATTCCAATACACTTATGGGTTATTTGGTTCTAAATGTTTCTTTTTGGGGGACCAGATGCTCCCCTATTAATATTCTGAATAAAATTCTCAACGACAAACTCTAGTTCCTCCTTTCAAGGACTTTAACCCATGATTCATTTCTTGCAAAGAAAGTCCGAATCAGAAGATCGGAAGCTATAGTTACTCCTAGAAGTTTTATTTTTTGTGTCCTAAGTTCACGTGGAATAATAGACGTAAATGAGGGGCCTTTGCTTAGAAAATTTACTGTTCGAATTGTAGATTTCAATGGTTTACATGCATTTTATTTTTGGGGATATCTGTAGCTATATCTTTAAGGATTTCTAGTGGACTACTTTTTATATTTTTCCTGGCGACCTCTAGTAGAGTCATATCATCCACAAATTTCCATCGTAAGGGGATATCTTCTGCCAAATTGTTTTACCATTACGCAAAATAAGATGGGTCCTGTTGTACTACCTTGAGGTATTCCATTATAGACTGGTAGAGGTTCAGAATAAGTATTCATTTATTTGACCACTTGAGATCGTGGGCTAAAAATGATGGGATAATTTTTACCAGAGAGGGATCGATTTGGAATTCGTGGGAAAGTTTATCACCAGGGGGATTTTTTATACTCAAAGACCCAATTTCCAGACTTTTTAAATACTTTGAACAAAATGGCTATCTGGAAATTTTGATTGGAAGTGTTTGGGGAAATGATGGGCGTGGGGCGGGGGCATTTGCCCTCTGAAACACTAGCTCTCTTAATTTCCAATCAAATGAGCCCCTTATTTGAAGTTTCTACTACGACAACACTTTCTATAATAAACTTATATGCCCCCAGGGCATAGCCTACAACCCTCGCCCTGAGGGGGTATTTATCCTCAAAGACCAAATTTCCAGAACTTTCAACTACGTTAAACAAAATGGCAATCTCAAAATTTTGATCGCATGTGTTAGGGGAAATGGTGGGCGTGAAAGGGCGTTTAATTCCTTTCCAATCACTTATAACTATTAAAAAGGGAGTGGAGTAGTAGATTCCATTTTGCGTACAGCACTAGGAATTACCATGCTATTTGCGTACAGCACTAGGACCATGCTACTTGCATACAGCTCTACACCTTTTCAAAGAGAGTGAGTACCCTCTCACAACTATTTTCCTTGGTACCATTCAATGCAAAGTGATCAAACATGTCTTTAGCAACTTCGTTCATCCGTCATCATAACGTGCTTTTTTATCTTGAACCGCACTTTCATCATAATGTTTTTTTTTTTTTTGTTTTTAGAAATTGTCAAAATTGCATTATCAAAGGTATGGTCTCATTCTAGAAATACTGGTTTACAGCTAGTTACAATCACAAATTTTTGAATATAGATATCGAACAAATTGGATAGTATGGATCAGTTGGTTAATAGCCATTGTAATACGCCTATTATAAAACAAATTTATTTATTTGTTCTCAGGGACAATAAAAGAATTATTTTGGTAAGTTAATACGCATTATTCGTTGACTAATATAAGAACATGACCTTTTTTTATTCCTATCATTTTATTTTCACAAAGAAAGGGAACTTCCTTAATTATGCAAGCTCTCGAAGCTACGATAAAATTAGCATGACCATAACAGCTGTTATAGATTAGAAGTCTACGTGCATTGTCGTGAGATTATATGTCTCTGTACTCCTAATTAAGCAAAATTAAAACAATCTTCGGCTAACAATTTATAATCAGCTATATGCGTGTGGGTCAATATACACAAGGAGGAGAGGTAATTATTGTAGCGAAAAAAAGAGAGGAGGAGCTGGGAATGCTCCCCTATTAAAATTCTGAATAAAATAATAGTTGACATTGTATTTTTTTCATGTATTTTATTTAAAAATGTGTTTATGGCATTCCAATACACTTATAGGTTATCTGGCTCTAAATGTTTCTTTTTTGGGGGACCGGGTGCTCCCCTTTAAACATTCTGAACAAAATAATAGTTGAAATTGTATTTTTTTTTCATGTATTGTATTTAAAAGAAAAACGAGCAAAAATGGGGTTTTTATAGGCCAAATGAAAATACTGAAAAAAAACAAAAAAAACAAAGCGAATATTTCGAGAGGACGAACACCTCTCTTCTTCAGCGCGAAACGAAATAATGTAACCAAGGAAAGTGCCGAAAAAAAACGCGGATGATTTTTTTTGGGGATTTTGAGAAGTTTATGACTAATATGCTTCGAAGAAATCGCGAGTGTGTTTTAATTGGTGATTTCAACTTCGATATGCTGAAACTGACCGGCATTAATTTAGATTTTTTGAACCTGATGCTTTGTCATGACTACTACTCAACTGTTACTATTCCGACAAGGATTATAGAACATTCGGCAACTTTAATTGATAATATATTTGTTTCGTCTGACCTCATTGCGCAATGCCATTCAGACGTGTCAGTTACTCCACGTTCGGATCATCTCCCATCAGTTTGTACGATCAGATCCAATCTCAAAGCCTAAAATAGCTAAAGAGAAATACCTTTCACGGGAGATGAAGGCCGAGAATCTGAAGAAGTTCAAAGATGAAGTGAGTGTGCTGTCTTGGCAATAAGTGACGGATATTAATGATGATCCTTCTGAGCATTTGATAAAGTTATGGATATTCTTGGTCCAATCTGTGATAGGTTCTGTCCTGTTCTTGAGATCCAGAAAAGAAAGAGAACCCCCGTAAGCCATGGTTTACCAATGAAATTACTGAATTAATGCAAACGAGGGATGACCTGTTTAAGGCAGACCTGAATTGTGAGTCTGATAGTAGTTGGGAAGCATTTCGTAAGGTTCAAAATAAAGTAAATTCCCTTCGCAGAACTGCAATGAAGCAGTTTATTCTGATGAGTTTGAACAACACAAAGGTGATACGCAAGGTACGTGGCAAACTATAAAGAATGTGCTCGGTACTTGCAAATCTTCAGCTTTCCCAGAAAAAGTGGAAATTAACGTCCATAGTGTCCATAATGAGAAGGATATTACAAATGAATTTTGCAAATATTTCTCTTGAATTGGTAGTGATATTTCTAAAGAGGCAGGAAAGAATAGAGACAGTTTTCGGAACAGGAATTCCTTGAAAACCGAGGTGAATCCCAAGACTTTTGAAAAAGTTGTTTATTCCCAAGTTTATTCTTATTCAGATTCTTTTGGATTTGTTAGTGATAGTCAATTCGGTTTCAGAAAGCGTCACTCAACGTTGCACGCAATGCATCACCTTTTAGATAATTTGAATCTTTCGGTCGGTCTATAAGTGTTGTGCACAAAGATATTGTCAGTGAATTGATGCCTGTTACTCGTGGTGTGCCGCAGGGTTCTGTGCTGGGACCTCTGCTGTTCCTAGTCTACGTAGACACATTGCGGTATTATATATTTGATGGTGTTGTTACTTCATTTGCTGATGATACAGCTATAACTGTTTTTGCAAAGTTTGTTCAAGAAGCTGTTGAAAAAGCCAACCATGTACTTCAGTGTCTCCGCGAATTTGTGAGTGTGAGTTGCCTCGCTGTTGATGCAAAGAAAACCAGTTACATCATTTTTAGCAGAACTGGGACTCTTTCCCCACTGGATTCGGTAGTTGTATATGCCTCTGAGGTTATTCAACAAGCATATGACCTCCGCTACTTAGGTTTTCATATTGACTGCAATCTCAGCTGGAAAAAACACAGTAAGATAGTATCAGATAAAGCTGCGAGAGGACTCGGGATACTGAGAAAACTGAAGCATACCTTTCCTCTGTCAACCCTCAAGCTAATTTACAGCGCTATTGAGACCCTTATATTGGGTATTGATGCTCGGTATGGGCCAGTAATTTCATCGGCAACTATAAAAAGATACAAATTGTTCAGAATAAAGCAATCAGAGTACTCGACGAGATGTGCCATTGTGAAAGCACTGCCCAATCTTACAAAAAATTTGGCATTCTAAATGTTGGGCAGCAGCGTGATTATCAGTTATCAGTGATTGTCTATCAGTGTCTGAAAATGTTATCTCCCGAGTACTTTTGCACTGTATTTTCCCGTAATTCTCTCTACCATGAATATTCTACACGAAATGTTGACCATTTGGTCAGTGAGACACGACATTCAGCAAGGTCAAGTTTTGCTTCACGGAACATAGGGTGTTTCGGAGTGGAATGGTTTCCCGGATAGTATTAGAGCGGCCGATAACTTAGTTTCATTTAAGCAAAAGTTAAAGAATTTTTTTTGAAAAAGGAGGATAATTTTTGAAGAATGGGGGGAGGATGGTTAGAGCAAGGCAATGTAAATTGTTTTATTGATTTTTTTTCCTTACCTTCTTTTTTTTTTTTTTGAAAAAATAAGAATTTGTTAATAACTATTATTGTTTTTTTATAAATTTTTATTAAAGGGCGGTTAGAAGATACAGCCACCAAGAGGATTTTTTTTTAAATCTTAATGTGGCTGAATAGTTATTTCCGATGTTTGTTGAATTTTTTTTTTGGTAAAATAAAAAAATGTCTGTAAAAACTGTCTGTCATACAAATATATCCTTTTTTATCATTTCTCTTATCATTTCCTGAAAGTTCAAAATTAATATACCCAGTCATTCATGAGTTACGCCTTTTTGATAATCCCTATACACATAACGTGTTTTGATTTAGTTCAGTATTCTCCTCAAAATCCACTGAAAGGCTCACCAGCATTCCCTTCGTCTTTTTTAAAAAATAAAATTCAACATGCATATTTTTCTCAATAACATATACTATATGTTAGCAATGAACTAACTGACTAAGTTACAGGCCTTAACCTGAGGACTTTGAGGTTAATTCTGAATAAAATAGTAAAAATTTTGATTGGATTTGTTTTGGGAAATGATAGGCTTGTGGTAGGGGGACTGGTTTCCGACTCCCAATCAAATGAGCTCTATCCAATCCGAAGTTTATACAACAATCTGACCCCATAGAAACCTTACATGCCCGGGGCATAACTTACAACCCTTGCCCCTGGGCTCAAGAGGATTCTGTCCACCCTGAAGCCATTATTTTATGCACTTTGGTGAAAAAATAGGTATCTCAAAATTTTGATCGGATACCTTTGGGGAAAAACAGGTGTCAGGGAGGGGGGGGAGGGGAGGCGGGTAGTTGCCCTCCATCAAATTTGACTCTTAAAAGGGAACTAGAACAATAAATTTTCAATCAAATGAGCTTCTCCTAAAGTTCACACAACCATCCCTTCCATAAAATAGTTATATGTCCTCTGGGCATAATTTAAAACCCAGGCCCCCAAACTCTCGGGGGGTTGCGTTAACCCAAAGGTCTTGTTATGTGATCTATGGACTGCTCTTGAACAAAAGGCTATCTCAAAATTTCCATCGGATCCCTTTGAAGAAAATAGACCGTAAGGAGGGGGGGGGGGGGGGGGGGGGGGGGGGGTGCCCTCTGATCATTTTGACTCTTAAAAAGAGCCCTAGAATTTCTTATTTCCAACCCAATGAGCCCCCTCCGAACTTTATACCACCACCCTTTCCATTTAAACGTTATAAGTCCCCGGAGCATAGCATACAACTCTTGTCCTGAGGACTGTGGGGGGTTGCCATCTCAAATACACAATAACTGGATCTTTCAACTACGCTGAACAAAATGACAATCTCAAAAATTCGATTGGATGTGTTTGAGTGAAATGGAGGGCGTGGGGGGGGGGGGTGGGCTTGTTACCCTCCAATAACTTTCAACAATTAAAAAGGGCACTAGCTATCTCAATTTCCAATCGAATGAGCTGTTTTTGAAGCTTCTACAACAACTCCTTCTATACGAAGTGCCCTGGTGTCTGTGGTAAAGAGCGGCTCGGCTCAACAATAGCCGAAACTCTTAAAAACGAAATTTCGCCAACAAAAGATATATCATAAGAATCAACTTTTTAAGCTAATTCCGAATATATAAGATTAATCAAGTTTGATTCTACCCATCAAAATCTACGAGCAAGGACGTATCTAGGATTTTTTTGTTAGGGGCGGGAACGTGGAAAGAAGGTGGGAGGGGGGTACGAAAACAAACCATAAAAAATTTATTTATAGACATTTTTGATAAGATTTTCACGAATCGGACAAAAATTTCGGAAGGGGGGGGATTTCATAGCCCCCCTCTTCCCCCAGATAGGCCTTGTCTACGGGCCTGAGAAAATTTGCCTGATTTTGAAAATTTGCCTATATATATATATATATATATATTATATATATAATATATATATATATATATATATATATATATATATATATATATATATATATATATATATATATATATATATATATATATATATATATATATATATATATATATATATATATATATATATATATATATATATATATATATATATATATATATATATATATATATGACTACATTGTGAAAAAAATATTACAAAAATACCAAATAAACCCTAGTGGGCAGCCCATGCGACAAATTGACCTAATTGAAAGTTATCAAGGCATGGACTAATAATTGATTGATGGAAAAACCTAAGACTCAAAATCAAGCTTCATATAAGCAGACAAACAAAATTAGGGATAATTTAAAGAGGAATCCTTTAATATTTAACATTCTTGTTTTCAAGCAAGTATTATATTACTGTTCTAAATTGATAACTTTTTGAAATTTCAAAATTGTCGTGTAAGCTTGACTCAACATACAAGTTCTAAATTAAGAAGAAGTATTTTTCAAGCTAATATATTGCATACTGGTCGTATCACTTGCACAAAACAAGCAGAGATAAAAAGAAACAAAAAAAAAGAGCATTTAATACAATAGAGGGGTCATAGAATCAAAATAAAATCTATTGCAGTAACACTTATTCAGAATTAGAAAACCAAAAATCGATTTTTGTTGTTTCATCAGATCACTAGGGCAATTTCATTCCCACAAACTTCAAGAGTGCAAAAAGCCAAAAATTGAAGCACCAATGGGTCATATCGCTTCTAATGGAAAACTAAATAGTTTCTATAGAGCCGGGGCAAAAGCTCCGTTGCTGAACTTTGAAAAAATTTTTGGGTTACATGTCAATATCGCATACAAGTCTCAGCATTGCCACTATTTCAGACATTTTCCGCAAAGTATGAAGAGCTTTACTACTGAGGCTGAAATATAGTGACAGTTTAGTCCAAGTTATTGAGACTTGGTACGCAACTTTTCGAGATATGTGAATACATATCAACAATCCTACAACCAAGAACAATAATTGCACGGAAACATGACTCAGAGTTTGAAAATGGCGCATAGATGAATCACTTTTCTAAAAAGGTAAAGAGTATGGGAACGTATTTGAGTATCACATCTGCAAAAAAGGGCAGAATTATACACAATATATTGAAATGAAGGAAAAACAAAAGCCGCAAGATCTTTTTTTTTTAAGAAGCTGCTTAAGATGACTAGTGAATGGTCAAAACCAAAATATGGAACGCAAAGAAAAAGAAGCTTATATATATATATATATATATATATATATATATATATATATATATATATATATATATATATATATATATATATATATATATATATATATATATATATATATATATATATATATATATATATATATATATATATATATATATATATATATATATATATATATATAGTATATATATATATATATATATATATATATATATATATATATATATTATGGTATAGATTTTAAACTTTTGATTATGAAGGCAGATTTTCAAATCATAGGCTTAGCAAAAATGAACAATGGATCAAAATTCCAGTTTTTTCTTCAATATTTTTTTTTTGAAATGATTTTTAATCTTTTCATACAAAAAAGAGATAAATACCAAGCCCTGTGACGTATCACGGTTCTTTCTGGCACAGCGAATCTCACATAAAAAAAGAAAAAAAAGCGAACAAAAAAATCCAAAAAGAGATTATGAGAAATAAATTTGGATACAAAAATAAACGAAAGAAAACTATACTCAAACGTCATCAATGACCGTTTTCTGATTTTTAACATATAGAGACTCAATGTGATTTTCTCCAATAAGCAGGACATAGCCTCCGTGCTAACTTTAATAAGCAAGACAAAAACCTCTGCGTACACTTGAAAAAAAAAACAGGACCTGCCCCCCTCCCCCCCTACCTCATATAAATCGGTAAACACGGGGAAATAGGTGTTGCACCACATAAAGGTTTTCTCGGGAAAACATTCTTCATATTTGTTTCTTAAGGATGTTTTTAAACTAAAACTCTAAACTATAGATTTTAAACTAAAAATCTAAACTAAAATTCTAACCTAAAACTCTAAAGTTAAACTCTAAACTGAACCAAAACTCTAACTAAATCTCTGAACTGTTCCTTTAAAATAACACTGTAAACTAATACTCTAAACTAAAAATCTATATTAAGACTCTACACTAAAACTCAAAACAAAACTAAAACTCAAAATTAAAGCTGTAAACTAAAAACTTTCAAGTAACACTCTAAACGAAAAATCTAAGCTAATATTCTAAACTAAAAATATCTAAGCTAATACTCTAAATTTAAACTCTAAAGTGAAAATATAAGGTAAAACTAAACTAAAAATCTAAACCTAAAACCATAAAATAAAGCTCAAAACTAAAAACTTTAAGCTAAAACTCTATACTAAATACTCTAAACTAAAAACTGTCAGCTAAAACTCTAAACTAAAACTTTAAATTAAACTAATACTCTAAGCTAAAACTAAAAATTAAAAACTATAAACTAAAAATGTAAACTAAAACTAATCTAAAACTCTAAATAAAACTCTAAACTAAAACTCTACTAAAAATCTATATTAAAACCCTAATATAAAATTCTAAACTAAAATTATAAACTAATATAATATTCAAAACTAGAAATCTGAACTAAGACTCTAAGCTAAAACCTTACAATAAAACTCAAAATTAAAGCTTTTAACTAAAAACTTTAATCTAACGCTCTAAACAAAAAATCTAAGCTAATAATCTAACCTAAAAACTTCTAAACTAAAACTCTAAAGGGAATATATGAACTAAAACTAAACTAAAAATCTAAACTAAAACTCTAAGCTAAAACTTAAAACTAAAACTCTAAACTAAATAATTTAAACTAAAAACTGTCAACTAAAACTCTAAACTAAAACTCTAAACCAAACTAAAACTTTGAACTAAAACTTTAAACTAAAACTTTCAACGAATATTCTAAACTCCAACCATCTAATCTAAAATTATTAATCAAACTCTAAACTAAAAATCTAAACTATAACTAAACAAAAACTCTAACTAAAACTACAAACTAAAACTCCACTAAAACTCTAAATTAAAATTCTAAACAAAAACTATAAAACTAATGCTTTAACAAATGCTCTAAACTGGAAATCTGAACTAAAACCGTAAACTAAAACTCAAAACTAAGCTAAAACTCTAAACTCAAACTTTAAAATAAACTGTAAGCCAAAATTGTAAAGTAAATTTCTAAACTAAAACTAAATTAACCTCTAAATTAAAACTCTGAACTGAAACTAAAAATCTAAACTTGAAATGTAAACTAAAACTGAAATAAAATTCAAAACTAAAATCCTAAAATACTCTAAAACTCTAACTAAATGTCTAAACTAAAACCCTAAACTAATTTCGTAAACAAAAACTCTAGACAAAACTCTAAAATAAACCTCTAAAGTAAAACTCTAAACTAAACTTTAAACTAAAACTCTGAAGTAAAATTTTAAACTAAAATTTTAGACTAAATTTCCAAACTAAAACTTATCTAAACCTCTAAATTAAAACTCTAAGCTTAAATTAAAATCTAAACTAAAATCTAAACTAAAACTAAACCAAAATTTTAAACTGAAACTAACGACTATTTACAGTCGTTAGTTTGAAGAGGTCGTTTACAGTCGTTAGTTCTGAGAACTAATGAGAACTTTAGAGTTCTCAGTGATGCCTGCCCCAGGCCACTCAGCACGTCCCCAGGTGGCGGATAGGGGAACGCCCTGCAGATATGTAGGGTACCTCATGGGTAGTGAGGCGCAGACCAAGGGAGGACCCAGTCTCTGGGGGTCTTGAAACATTGCTGGAGCACCCTCGTCTGGGGGCCTTAAATTCAGACGGAGGAGGAGGATGACCCCTCTAATGTGCACTGGGCAGGGCCCATTGGCGTATGAATACGTCCCGTCAGTCACAAATCTTTCCCCAGCAATGGGTTAAAATTTCTGGTGTTGCAGGACACCAAAAGGGCAAACTATCGGTAATAGATACAGTCGGCCCCTGCTAGGGACAGAGAGGAGTGGCTTACCGCTAACCCGAAGCCAGCCAAGAAACCCCTTCTTTAATTTTAATGATGAATATGAATACGAATAAGAGATCAAATATGAAAACCAGTGCTACCGCGTCCGGGGTAACCGACGATAATGCGTTAAGAGATACCGCGTCCGGGGCAGCCGACGACTCGACAACCGTGAATCGCGCGAATATATCTACGTTGACAATTCCACCCCTGGAGGCTATTGTTTTTCCAAAAATAACTATGTCATTAGGTACCCTCAACACTAGAACCCTCGTTAAACAAGGAATAATAGACCTACTCCTAAGAGATATAAAACGTTACAGCTGGGACGTTATCGGTCTCGCCGAAACCCATCTTCCAGTCACTGGTGAAGAGAAACATGGAGATGTTACCCTTCTATTTTCGGGACGTAATGATAAGAAACATCTACAAGGTGTAGGTTTCCTACTGTCTAATAAAGCCAGAAAAAATCCTTAATATCCGTAACCCCACTCACGGAACGGATCATCATGATCCGCCTGAAAGGTTCACCCACCAACCTCACAATTATCCGAGTATACGCTCCGGATTCCAGCAGAGACGACGAAGAGTCTGAAAACTTCTATCTCCAGCTTCAAAGTCTGGTTGATTCTGTCCCTAAAAAGGACATAATCTTTGTCATTGGTGACTTCAACGCCATCGTCGGAAAAAATCACACACAGGACACGAAGATGTAATGGGCAAATTTGGACATGGAAAAATGAACAGAAGAGGAGAACGCCTTATCGAATTCTGCAGAGACAGCGATTTAGTCACTACAAACACACTGTTCAAGCACAGACCTCACCGTAAGACATCCTGGAACTCACCGGATGGAAAAACTAAAAACTTAATAGACTATATCCTCGTGTCTAGACGTTGGAAAACGTCTGTCCTAAACACAGTCATGCTAGCTGGTGGCGACTTTGACTGCGACCACTAGCTTGTCATGTCTAAGTTCAAAACAAGACTTAAAACAGCATCAAAGTTATCTCAGAAAACCCAAGTTTCGAGTACATCTACTGAAAGACGAAAACACACGTTTGACCTATATCACCCTTCTATCCGAAAAAATTTCGGAGCTCACGTCGAGATCTCCACCTATCCTGTCTAAGGAAGATATTGACAACCTGGTGACTAGCAGCACAAATATCATATGTGATGTCACTCATTCCACACTCGGTACCCAAAAAAAACATTCAGAAACCTTGGATAACAGATGAGATCATTTCACTCTGCGACGAAAAGCACCAACTCATGAACAAGCAAGATAAAGAAAGTAGGGACCGGTACAAGCAACTCAAACGAGCTGTTGAGAAATCCATCAGACGTGCTCATCGTGCTTTTATTAAAGAAACGTATGATCAATGTGAGTTGGCCTTCAAGAAAGGAGACCCCCACTCCATGTATAGAAGAGTGCGGGAATTGGCCAAAAGAAGGACATCAAAGCGTTCTCCCTTCTCGAAGAACATGGAAACCAAATACAATCTACAGACGGAATCCGCTCACGATGGAAAAACCATTTTAAAAATAAACTGAATCTGGACATCCACCCAGACCCTGCAATTCTCAACACTTTCCCTATAACATCTACAGATCCAAGTCCTCCTCCTCTTCACTCTGAAATAGAAGCAGCTATCAGAGACTTGAGAACAAACAAAGCTGCCGGCCCGATGGAATCCAGTTCGAACTACTGAAAGTAAACTGCAAACCACTCCTTGACCTTTACCACAAAATTGCCACAGCTGCTTGGGAAAAATGTCACTTCCCCTCACCCTGGTGTGAAGCCACGATAATTACCCTGTATAAGAAAGGCTCTAAAGCTGTCTGCGACAACTACCGCCCAATAAGTCTTACCAGCCACGCAGCAAAAATCCTAACCAGAGTCATGCTCGGGCGTATACGAGCCATTTCCTCACTGGTCATTCCGGAATACCAAGCCGGCTTCTGACCTAATAGATCAACAATTGATCAGATATTCACTGTTCGGCAGATCATGGAAAAGTATAGCGAACTTGGCCGCAGTATCTACCACCTTTTCATAGACTTTAAACAAGCTTTTGATCGGATATGGAGAGAAGGTCTATGGCACATCCTTCTTCACTTTGGCATCCCATCCAACCTGATCTCGCTGATCAAAGACATGTATGTGAAGTTCAGTAGCCACATCATGACTGGAGAGGGACTTACCGAGAGCTTCAAAACCTCTACCGGAGTACTTCAAGGTTGCCTAATATCACCGGAGCTGTTTAATCTCTTCCTAACTGCAGCCCTTTCACTCACAGATAACCCGCCCGGCGCCCCTGTCGGAGGAGTGGTGATAGACAAACTGGCATATGCTGATGACATAGTCCTAATAGCCGAGTCCCTTCAAGATCTACAATCTCAGGCTAACAGCGTTCACTCGTCCACCAACCTCTTCGGGATGGCAATCAACACCTCAAAAACGAAAGCCATGCACTGTTCACGCAAATTCGATTCACATGTAAATCTCAGCCTTCAGCTTGGTGAAGGAACCATTGAGTGGGTGGAAGGCTTCGCCTACCTTGGGAGCTTACTTACTTATGATAACAACCAACTGAAAGACATCAAGAGACGCCTGACACTTGCAAACTCCAGTTTTAAAGCTCTGATGCCCATTTGGAGGAATAAGAAACTTAACAACAACTCTCAAAACGAGACTCTTCTATTCCCTCATTATTCCGATCGCCATCTATGCCTGTGAATCTTGGACGCTTAAAAACAGACGATCAACGCCGCCTAGCTGCCTTTGTAAACCAAATCCCTACGACACATCGCTGGTATCACCTTCCATGACAGAATCTCCAACTCCAAGCTTCTCCATAATCTGAAAGTCAAATTTACAATACTGGACAAAATACAACTACAACAACTCAAATGGCTTGGACATACACAACGCATGGCTAGCACTCGTCTCCCCGAAGATAACCTTCGATGGACAAGTACACGGTTCTCGACCTAGAGGTCGCCCTCCGAAGAGATGGAAAGAAAACTTTTCACCTTACAACCTGCCACAACTCTGCCGCCTGGCCGACAACAGAAGTACCTACAGGAGGCACATCAATGAACTGGTTAAAGAAGAGGCCCCAAAACGACCTCCAAGGACGGATGGGACATAAGTCAAGTAAGTCAAGTTTGAAGAGGAAGCACATTTTTTTTAGAATATTGGAAAAAATATCTATCATGATATTACTACTATCAACAGTGTTATTTTTTATATTCTCTTTTACTATGAGAATGTTGCTGTCCATAAGTCTTTCTTTGGTTAATCTTGAAAAAAGGGTAACAACTTCATCGACTGACATTTTTACCCAAAAATTTTTTATCTCTGTTGCGAACATTGACAGTCCCAGACGTTTTTTTTCTTTTTCTCCGACAACAAGGATAAAGTTGTGCTGACTTAGCTCTGCTTGACACACTTTTTTTTTAATTGATCCTTCCTGGTGTCTGGATTACAACGAAAACCTGCACTTTTTATTTTCCTGGAAACCTCTACGGCGTATTATCAAAAATTGGGTCAACAGGAATAACGACACACTGTCTTGGAGAGAGCCAGAAGGGCCATCTGCCTGCATATGACTCAGCTAACACTGCGATTATTCTTTCAATAGAGCCAAGAACTGCTCTGTGAATTATCACTGGTGTTTCTTCTTGGCCATTTTCATCAATATATTTTAGATTGAACCTAACAGGGAGCTCAAAATCTAGCTGAATGGTTGCACACTGATGGGGCCTTTCCAGTGCATCACAAATTGTGATGTCAATTTTTGGACCATAGAACGCGCCATTACCAGGATCTTCTTTCCATGGTATTCCAAATGCATTTAAACATTCAGCAAGTTCTTTTTCAGCTTTGTTCCATTTCTCTATGGATCCTAAGAAATTATCTGGCCTAGTGGAAAGTCGGAGCTTAAATGTGAAACCCAATACTGAGTACACACGCTTTATGAATTCTAGAGCTCCCTTAATTTCACTGCGAACCTGATCCATAGTACAGAAAATGTGAGCATCATCCTGCTGGAAACGTCTTACACGTAAGAGACCCTTAAGGCTTCCGGAATATTCATTTCTATGGAGCACGCCAAAATCTGCTAGGCGTAGAGGCAGATCCCTCCAGCTTTTGCTGGAGTTTTTAAAAATTATTATATGCGAAGGACAGTTCATTGGTTTGAGGGCCACCAAGTCTTTTTCTATTGCAAATGAAAACATATTTTCAGAATATTTTTGCCAATGCCCCGATTCTTCCCATAATTTTGTGTTAAAAATGTTTGGCGTTATAACCTCTTCAAACCTGTTTCTGAATATAATTCCCTTATAAATTTAATAAGGGTGTTATATATAAAAGCTCCGTGAGGTTTAAAAAAAACAGGAGCCTGGACTCGAATCATGAAAAAATACAAATCCTGCATTGTACCGATTCTCCTGTGATCTCGTGTAGCTGCTTCATTTTGTTTTTTTTTCCCATTCTTTTAGATGCTTTAAATCTGGAAATGAAATTCCGTAGACTCTCTGAAAAGATTCTGCCTCTCGATTTCCTTCCCAATAAGAGGATGAATTGTGCGTAATGCGGAAAGCATTAATTTTTCCCGTGTGCCTCACATGGGGACCCATACATAGATTGATGAGGGAGCCACATCGATAGACAGTTGTTGTTGGGGACTTGATTTTTTCATTTAAGATGCGAACTTTGAACTCATCATGCTTAAACAGTTCGAACAGATCTTCTTTATTTATTTCAAGCCGCTCAAAAGGTTGTCGTTCTTTTACTATTGAAAACATCATGCGTTCAATTTCTGTATATTCTGTTTTTGACACTTTTTTGTTTCTTAAGGTATGTCTCGTAGTAATAATTTTTGTCATCTTCGTAAATTGGAGGACAATTATTAATTTTTCCTCCGTAAAGTCGTTCAAGACTTTGCCCAAGGATATGAGCAGTAGAGTGCCAAAACACTTTCTCAGCTTCTTTGTCTTCAAACATAAGGAATTAAAGGGAACAGTCAGCCTCTAAAGGACGATCCAAGTCCCACAGAGATCCATTGACCTTGGACACGACAGTGGCGTCAGCTACTTTCTTGCTTATTGTGCAGGCCACTTCATAAGGAGTAGTTCGCCATGACTGCCCTTTGATTATTTTACCATCAGGTAATGTGATACTGATCTTCTTTAGCTCTTTTCCTCTGAGCTCTTCGTCGGCTTTAGTCTTCATCATTTTCCACGTTTTCATCTGCTCTTCAATTAATAATGTCCTATCTTCTTTGGAATCCTTCGTGTAACAATGTTAATAGACGTGCTCTGAACTCCCTCTTGGTTTATTTCGGAGAGTTTTTTTTCCGCCTCCATTCTCATCTTCCTGGCACCTGTGGTTTCTTCAGTAGGCTGAGTAACCTCCTTCTCATTAGAAGGTTTGAGGATTTCTTTTGATTTTTTTTGGTGACTTTTTATGGGCAATGTCTTTATTCACTTCTTTCCTCTTGTTTTTGTCATTTTTTTTAGCTTCAGCCCCTTTCTCAGGCTCATATAACTTTTTCGTTGCTTTAGCTTCTATTTCCTCATTTATTTCGGGATTACTTTGACACATATTTATATATTTGATAGCCCACCAAATAGACATTCCGGCAAACAAAGCTGAAGTAGTAATTACTATGTTTTTCAACATGTTACTTTTTTCAAATAGTTGATAATTGTATGAACTGCCAGCTATATTGTGAAAATGACGTCAGGATTACTGGCTGACAATGACGTTTACGTAAAATAAAATTACTGTATACACACCACTATGACGTCATTTGTACATTATTTTGATTCAAGGCCTAGTCCTCAGCTGACATTCTCTGCACAGATAATTCCCTCTCAAGTAGAGGGAATTCTACTTCCTCTTTCACCAACAATAACCCCTTCCCTGTTGCAATATTATCCCAACTGTAAAATTGAGGTGCCAAAAATACACTATTTTGACAGTGTGTATGTACATACTGTCTTTTGATCTGGTTTGAGTATCCCCTAAATACGGTAAATGGAGTAATCTGATAATAGTAATGGTGGTAGTTGTAATAGCATTTTTAGCATGCACATATTGCCCTGTTGATCAAGTCCCTGATCATTCCCTGAGTTTTTCTAATTAATATACTCTTTTATTCCTATGTTACACCATTTTAACAATCCCTATGCACATAACGTGTTTTATTTAGTTCGGCACTCCCCCTCAATATTTTCTAAAAGGCTATCTTGAATGCCCTTCATTTTCTTGGAAAGTAAAATTCAAACATGTATACCTATCTCAATATAGTATACTCTGTGTAAACAATGAACGCATTGCGTAGCTTACAGCGCTGGTCTTGTTGATTACTGTGGGGAGGTTCACATCCCCAAAGGCAAAATTACTGGACATTTTATCGAGGCTGAACAAAAAATTCTTAAAATATGTATCGGATATGTTTTGGGCAATAATAGGCGTGGATTCCGTTCATCTTTTACTCCTAGAAAGGGCAAAAGGACTTTCAAATTCCATACAAATGAGCTCCATCAGATTCAAATCTTGTATGACCACCTTTGCCAAAAAAATCCTATATGCCCTGGGGTAAAACTTACAACACTTGCCCATAGGATCCCAGGGATTGTGTCCCCCTTGAAGACATCAGTATATGATTTTAGAACTATTGGTAACAAAATGAATATCCTACGCTTACAGTTGTGTGTGTTTTCAGAAATAGAAGATGTCAGGAAGAGGGCTAGGTGCTCTCAATTATGTTTTGACTAATAACAGTAATCTAAAATTACAAATTTCTAATCTAATTAGCCATTTCTAACAACCCTTACCCCAGACTAAGGGAGATACTGTCAAACACAAAGACTATATTATATGATCTTTGGACTATTCTAGAACAAATGGCTGTTACAAAATTACAATCAGATGTATTTGAGGCAAATATGACGTGGGTGTTGGGTGCCCTTCGATCACTTTGACTTATAAAAGAGTACTAGAACATATGATTTCCAATCTAATTACCCAATTCCAGGGTTTTTATGACCACCCTTTAATAAAAAGGAAAAGACAGTCTCGTGGTTCGTCAAATACGTATGTCTTTGAAGCATTGGTGCTCCAAAAAACGATGAAGACCTTATAGATGTTTACCAAAGAAATTGCTATAGATTATTCTGGGTATTCGAATGACTGACCGTATTTAAAACAGTATGCTGAACGACATGTATGGTTCAATCCTTATTTCTAGGGTTTTAATAAGGGTTGCTACAAGACCAAAAAGTTTCGTAACGTCCAAACTCTTAAAAGCGTAGCGTTTTTCGCATCTTTCCATAGGGAAGTCTCTTTTTAAGGGAAGTGCTTTTTTTTGTTATCAAGAGCGGTACTTAAAAGAGGGAGGGGATATTTGTTGCCTGTATAATTTGAAAAATACATCTTTAAGTAATCTCCTTAAAAAATCCTCACTTTCTAAAAAGTATCTAAAAAAAGTATATAAAAATATTAATTTATGCTTCTTTACCTTTAGTAAATTTCTGTTTATTCTACTATAAGTGCTGCTTCTAGTTTACCTGCAAAAAGAAAGACACCCCCCTGATGCATTTATGTAACCCCAGGCTACTATTTTGCTTATGTTGTTGTTTTTAATTGCCACTATTGGTGTTTTGAACCAGATGTTGATGTATAAAACGTACAAGATAAAAGGCATGTCAATAAATACAGGACAATGTATAGTTTTTTTCCGAACTAAAGATATTCAACTAGATTTTCTTTTATTCAATTTCAATACAAAGGATCTTGAAAAATCCTGCTTCTTAAAAACACCCCAAAAAAATAATTTTGATCGCTCCCTTTCATTGTAATATCTCAGACTGGCTTGGTTCTCAGTCTCACCTCCTCAAGCTTTAAATTTGCATTGCTCCAATATTGCACTTCTGAGTAACCGAGTTTTTGTTTCGTTTTTATTTTATGGAACAGAAAATATTTCGATCGATTTCTTCAGTTCTTATACGAAACTGCAGTTATTTTATATAAAATGCCTTTTTCCCATTGTAATTTTAATCGTAACTCCCTACTAAAAGAAAACAAGAAATAAAAGAAGAGTTCACACAATTCAACCCCTAAGAATGTTGTCCTAAAGCTGTTTTTGATGCGTTTCACAGCAGGACCCCTATGATTACTTTAACGAGAGCCCACCCCCTTGAATCCCGATCCAGACACTTTTTTTTTAAATTTGTAGTTATTAGGCTATTCCCTAGGAGTCATTGATAAATAGCATTGGATTTCTACCGGAACCCTCAGACACCGCTGTATTAATGCAAAACTATCGCCTGCCAAGATTTTCAGTCCTTTTTCTTAGCATGTAATCCGTATAATACTCAAGTTTTAATAACAAGTGAAGTATCTACCCCTCGCACCAGTTTCTAGGCGAAATCTCCACCTAGGCAAAATTTGGTACGAGCAGGTGTCGCAGTCTTAGGCTAAATTCAAGTATCGCAAAATTCCAGATGTTTTAACTACTTTAAATGTGGTCCGTATGATACACATGTTTCAATAATTTGGAAATTAACATGGAAATACAAGCGGTCCCAGAATACAAGAGGTCAGACATCGAAACTAAAACCGGGAAATTAGCTTAAGGAGTTCCTTACCCCTTGTACCTGTTCCCGGCTGGCAAAATTCCCACCATGGCAAGAGTTCAATGTCCTTGGCAAGTTTTAAGTGTTTCAATTACATAGAGTGTGGTCCGTATAATACATAAGTTTCAATAATAGGGAAAATTAAAATAAGAACACATATGGAACATTAGGCATGCAGTTCCCCGCAGCTTTTCTCTGTTTTCTAGGCAAATTCCAACCTGGCAAGTTCTGGGTCTTTCAATTGCTTGGTATATGGTTGATGTAACATGTGAAGCTCGTTGCTCCTTGCGTCTGTATCGCGTGGTCAACAACCGGAGGTCACTGTACTGCTGAAAAATTCCAGTCCCATTGAATGCGGCCCGGCAGTGTTACCAACACCTCAAAACAAAATGTACCACAAATTGCATAAAAATTGTACCAAAGACACAAAAGAATGTACCATATCCCAATTTTTTTTCCGCGTGTTAAGCAAAGCGTAGCACGCATAAAAAAAAATAATGGAAAAAAAACGTTATGTTCTGGCCTTCCCGAGGCCAGAACATACCTTGCACTTTACTGAAAAAAAATTTAAATATTTTTACTTTTATAACTTTAAGAAAATCAAATAATATTAATATTTTGATTACTTAATATCAGTATATTTATATTAAACTGACAATGCACATTCATTTCAATTTTTTTCAGTAAAGTGTTAATTACGTTCTGGCCTTGGGAAGGCATAGGGGTTTTTGAGCCCTACTCATGTTAATTTCTGCTCCTTTTGAGTTTGACTCGGTTATTTATTGTTAATTCCTGTTCGTTTTGGATTTCATTTATTTATCGATGCTGATTTGTGGTACATTCACATTTGGTAGATTATTTGATTTTATTTTTGCTCATTTTTGGTTTAAGGGGGTCTTTCTTTTCTTTGACAAACTTGTTTTGTGGAAAAAGCTTTTTAATTAATTTGTGTTCGTATTATATTGACATAGTCTTTTCAGGGAAAACAAAATAATACTTTAAATTTTTCCTTTTTTAAGACTCTATAGTTTGGCTTGCTATTTGTGTACCGGAGAAAAATTTTCAGCAATTTTTAACAACGAAAACCCTTCCAAAAATCTGGACACAAATAGTAGTGTTTAATTTAGTTTCATACCTCCTCTAGTTGACCTGAAAAAGAAAACTTAATATCCTTCGCAAAATTTCTGTCTACTTCTTCTGATAGCTTGGATACACTTACGCTATTTGGATTTGGTTAAATTTTACAGCGCAATTGCGCTGTCTTTGAAAATTTCTGTTCGTTTTAAGTTTTAATGTTGATCCTAACTTTCAGTTGAAAACATTGTTGTTTTTTTTTATTTAATCAGTGCTATTGCCTGCAATTCAGTCTGCAATTTTGCCTGAAATAGGACACCTTTTCTGTGGCAGAATCTGAGTAATCAAATTCAGACTGAAATCATATGTCATCTCATTCAAAATAGAAGAGGGACTCATGTTCAGAGCATTCACCTAACACAGTGGTCAGCAGGTATTTTAGATAAGAGACACAAATATAAACAATGAGACTATTATTTAATATTTGACAACAATATATATATATTTCTTAATGTATCAAATCTATATCATAGCTTTAGACCTCGATCCAATTGCGAGTGCCCCATCCGTAATTGGATGGGGCCCACAAATATAGGTGCTGCTATCTACGTTAGTTCTACCTTAGGATGAAAGGATGATAAATTATCTATCTACAAGTAAAATGAATCATTTTATGTAATTCTTAAAAAAAAAAAAGCTAAATTTATCGTTATGAATATTATTGACAAACGACACACACAGAAAGATGGCCCTCCATTTTTCTGAAAACCACAAAGATAAAGGAAACTGTTTTTTTAATTTTTAAAATTTACTGTCCAAACTTCAATAGAGAAGCATAAATATTAGTAACCAGAAGCTTAATTTACACTATTATTGATCATAATTTATGTTATAAAAGTAAAGGAACAACGAATAGTCAAGGACTTTTAAGGTTTGCCCCGGACACAATTTCAATATAAACGAAAATGGTACCAAAATGATCAGAAAAAAATTCTGTACAACATACTAAAATTCCCCATAAATCCGAGTGGGGCGAGTACCCGAAATACAGGGGAATAGGGGAAATGCGGGGGAAACTGGGAAAAATGCCGAACATGCCCAGAAAATAATTCATAGTGAGTTTTTCTGGGGCTTTCCCGTAAGCTGATCACGAAACTGACATCTAAAATTCAGTATAGAATAAAAGTACTACGGAAAACGGGGGAGGGACAGGGGGAAGAGGGGAAAAAATTTAAAAATACAGTGTAGGGGTAGAAAGCACTTTGAAATATGTTTTCTGGGGTCTTTCTATCTGCTGATCCCGAAACTGATATCTAAAATGAAATAAAGAACATGAGCACCACCATAATGGGGGGAAATGTGGAAAGAGGGGAAGAAAAGGGATAATTGAAGTCAGGGGTAGAAATCAGTTTGAAATGTGTTTTCTGGGGTTTTCCTATCTGCTGATCACGAAATTGACACCAAAAATGAAGGAAAGAAAACGAGAACCATGAAAACCGAACAAAACTGGAGGAAATAACGGAAAAGGGGAAGGGAAGCCTGACTCCTGAGCCAGCTGCTAATGGCTAATAAGTATGCCAATGGACAAAATAACTTGCTTAAGTATCAAACTTTTACTTTCTTGAATCACAGACATTTCTTACAACCATTTGAATTAATAAACATTAAGAAATCAACCGCTTGGCAGTGATCACAGTACAAAACTTCAGCTGTTATAGGTAAAATTTTACTTTTATACAAGCTGAGGAGAAGATATTCACCCGCTTTCAAATTTCATCTTTAGACGATGATTCATCCAGAAACACTTCGCATTTTTTTCTGAACACTTCGCTCTTCTTCAAAAGCGGTAGCACAGCTTGCTTTTCAAGTCCGAAAACTCGTGAGGTCATGTCACATCCCAAGAGTGCGCGCCCTTCCAAAAGTAGCCTGGATACTTCTCCCCATTTTTTTTTTTAACTTCGTTGAGGCACCAGAACCGTGTTATCGCTTCTTTTGCGTTCGTTGACGATTCGAAGTAAAGTGTTTTTTGCATTAGGCGGGAGGGGATAAACTTCCAAGGTACTTGCTTCAGCAGCTAACATCCGTCAACTACAGTGACACGATCTGACACTGGCAGGTGGTGAATTGAGTCCGTTTTCGCTTCTTTCCATATTGCTTTCGCTACTGCAGGTTCGTCTGGCTGACGCATTATGCCAGAATTCTCAAACAAAGCGTGAAAGCGGCGGATAACTGCACTGTTCGTAACGTAGAGTTTCTGCCATGTCATTTTCAGATTTATGGGCAGAAGTCGAAAGACGTTGAAAAAGCAGTGCAGGGTCGATATGCAAAATCTAGCCATCTATCCTTTTGTTCCCATCGCATGCCAGTGTAACGATTTTGTTTTTCTTCCTGAATGAAAAACTTTCGACGGATTGGCCATCCATGCACTGGAGGATCAGCTCACCTACAGCTTTAGCATCCTCTGCATTGACGCCTTTTTTGGGCAATCAGCCCAGAACCTATACTTCTAAGCTCTCTGGAACTAGTGAAAGGAAAGTTCTCTAGAAGGAATTCAAGAAATGTCAGTAGATCCTTAGTATCTCTCTTTATTCGTGCTGCGGTTGCAGCAACGTGCTGTTCAATAGAACTGTACTCTAGGCCCGTCAGTTTCTGCATTAGATCATTGACTGAAGCGAGTACTGGCATAGACATTGTCCATATGTTTCTCTGAAGCTCAGTCATCCCTTTTCCTCTTGTCAGCCCTCCATCTGTTTTTAGGCTCTTCATCAGCACTGTCTCGATGACGAGGTCTGGAGCCGATCCAGCCCCTTGAGCCAATCGTACCTTGATTTATCCTGCTACCATGTCACATGTGTAAGCATCCACGCAGACTGGGGAGTATTGGATCCGCTAGATGTCATTCCGTCAGGATAGTTTTGTGTCGTCGGCACTGGAACTCCGCGGTGACTAGTCTACCTTGCTTCTCTTATGGAATGTCGAATTAGAACAGGATTATGTTGACGAACCCACGCGCTTGTTGATAACGGCGAGGAATACGGAATAAAGTAATTTCAGTATCTTTCCGTATTTCTTCCTCGAGTTTTTTTTGCCTTTTCCGAACCTATGGGTAGCCGAACCTCTATAGATCTCCTGTATTAACATTTGTAAACATTTCCACATGCTTTCTACCTCTACCCTGTATATTTCCCTTTTTCCCCTCCCTCCCCCCCATTACCCCGTTTTATGTTAATCAATTTTTTTATATCATTTTAGTTCTCAATTTCGTAATCACCAGATAGGAATAACCCAGAAAATATCTTTCAAACCACTTTCTACCCCTACCCTGTGTTCTTCTCTTTTCTCCCCTCTTTCCCCTGTTCTCCCGTTTTCCGTAGTACTCTTTTTCTATACTGAATTTTAGATGTCAATTTCGTATCAGGTTATGTGAAAACGTCAGAAAACTCACTTTTTAACATATTTCTGGGCATGTTCGACATTTTTCCCATTTTCCCCCGCATTTCCCATGTTTTTTGGGTACTCTCCCCACTCGGATTTATGGGGACTTTTATTACGAGTATATTGTACAGATTTTTTTTTCTGATCATTTTGGTACCATTTTCGTTTATATTGCAATTTTGTCCGGGTTCGACACTTGTTTGAGCTAAAAGTCCTGGACTACAAAGAAGTTTTACGAGAAAAAAAGTTGTAAAGAAACAAAAAAAAGAATAAACTCAACAAACACTGTCACTATCTTTTTAATATCAGGAACAACTAACCCTTTGTTGCCTGAATGCTAACAGGAAATATCATGAATTCTGTGAAGATATTTGTTCATTTAGGATTAGCCTAGGGTGAGAAAGCGGTTTGGAAGATATTTTCTGGGGTATTCCTATCTGGTGATTACGAAATTGAGAACTAAAATGATATAAAAAAAATTGATTAGCATAAAACGGGGAAATAGGGGGGGGGTAGGGGAAAAGGGAAATATACAGGGTAGGGGTAGAAAGCATGTGGAAATGTTTACAAATGTTAATACAGATCTATAGAGGTTCGGCTACCCCATAGGTTCGGAAAAGGCAAAAAAAAAAAACTCGAGAAAGAAATACGGAAAGATACTGAAATTACTTTATTCCGTATTCCTCGCCGTTATCAACAAGCGCGTGGGTTCGTCAAAATAATCATGTTCTAATGCGACATTCAGTAAGAGAAGCAAGGTAGACTAGTCACCGCGGAGTTCCAGTGCCGACGACCAAACCTATCCTGACGGAATGACATCTAGCGGATCTAATAGTCCCCAGTCTGCGTGGATGCCTACACATGTGACATGGTAGCAGGAAAAATCAAGGTACGATTGGCCTAAGGGGCTGGATCGGCTCCAGACCTCGTCATCGAGACAGTGCTGATGAAGAGCCTAAAAACAGATGGGGGGGCTGACAAGAGGAAATGGGATGACGGAGCTTCAGAGAAACATATGGACAATGTCTATGCCAATACTCGCTTCAGTCAATGATCTAATGCAGAAACTGACGGGCTAGAGTACAGTTCTAGTGAACAGCACGTTGCTGCATCCGCAGCACGAATAAAGAGAGATACTAAGGATCTACTGACGTTTCTTGAATTCCTTCTAGAGAACTGTCCTTTCACTAGTTCCAGAGAGCTTAGAAGTATAGGTTCTGGGCTGATTGCCCAAAAAGGCGTCAATGCAGAGGATGCTAAAGCTGTAGGTGAGCTGATCCTCCTGCGCATGGATGGCCAATCCGTCGAAAGTTTTTCATTCAGGAAGAAAGACAAAGTCGTTACACTGGCATCCGATGGGAACAAGAGGATAGATTGCGAGATTTTGCATATCGAACCTGCACTGCTTTTTCAACGTCTTTCGACTTCTGCCCATACATCTGAAAATGACTTGGCAGAAACTCTACGTTACGAACTGTGCAGTTATCCGCCCGCTTTGTTTGAGAATTCTGGCATAATACGTCAGCCAGACGAACCAGCAGTAGCGAAAGCAATATGGAAAGAAGCAAAAACGGACTCAATTCACCACCTGCCAGTGTCAGATCGTGTCACTGTAGTTGACGGAGGTTGGCTGCTTCAGCAAGTACCTTGTAAAACTATCACTTCCCGCCTAATGCAATAACACTTTACTTCGAATCGTTAACGAACGCAAAAGAAGTGATAACACGGTTCTGATGCCTCAACGAAGTTAAAAAAAATGTGAGAAGTATCCAGGCTACTTTTGGAAGGGCACGCACTCTTGGGATGTGACACGACCTCACGAGTTTTCGGACTTGAAAAGCAAGCTGTGCTACCTCTTTTGAAGAAGAGCGAAGTTTTCAGAAAAAAATGCGAAGTGTTTTCTGGATGAATCATCGTCTAAAGATGAAATTGTGAAAAGCGGGTGAATATCTTCTCCTCAGCTTGTATAAAGCACGACCAAACGAAGATCTCACTAAGCTGCGACATCGAATTTTCTTAGAAAAATACTACGTCAAATACTAAGGCGTTTGTTAAGCCTGAAAGGCTTCCACCAACCAAAGCTGCAGCTTCATTCCACTCCCAACGAGTGCGCCTCCAGGCATCCCGTTGGAAAGGGGAACCAGCTGACCTCGACCCGGCTGACTGGGGTTGGGTCCTCAGAGACCATAAATACTCACCTGTGATGACCGATTTGTTGCCCGCACCTCTGACTCTTTTGAGTGTCTTGAAATGCAACTGTAAGACAGGCTGCGAGAACTTGCGATGCGCTGCAAGAAAAATGGATTAGCGTGTACGTTTCGCGTGTGGAGAATGTCAGGGTATCAACTGTTTGAACAGGGACAACGAGACTGTTGAAGACGCGGAGCTCGACTAGTGACATCAATGCTGTGTTTTTCAAGTCAACTCTAATGCCTTAAAAAGTGCAGATTTTACCTATAGTTACTGAAGTTTTTTTTTTTAGTTTTTTATTCAACGATATTGCATTCGAAAGTAAAATTTACCTATAACAGCTGAAGTTTTATACTGTGATCACTGCCAAGCGGTGTTTTCTTAATGTTTAGTAATTCAAATTGTTGTAAGAAATTGTCTGTGATTCAAGAAAGTAAAAGTTTGATACTTAAGCGAGTTATTTTGTCCATTGGCTTACTTATTAGCCATTAGCAGCTGGCTCAGGAGTCAGGCTTCCCTTCCCCTTTTCGTTATTTCCTCCAGTTTTGTTCGGTTTTCATGGTTCTCGTTTCTTTCCTTCATTTTAGGTGTCAGTTTTGTGATCAGCAGATAGGAAAACCCCAGAAAAAAAATTTCAAACTGATTCCTATCCCTGACTTCGATTGTCCCTTTTCTTCCCCTCTTTCCCCATTTCCCCGTTATGGTGGGGCTCATGTTCTTTATTTCATTTTAGATGTCAGTTTCGGGATCAGCAGATAGAAATACCCCAAAAAACATACTTCAAAGTGCTTTCTACCCCTACCCTGTATTTTATAAATTTTTTCCCCTCTTCCCCCTGTCCCCCCCGTTTTCCGTAGTACTTTTATTCTATACTGAATTTTAGATGTCAGTTTTCGTGATCAGCGTACGGGAAAGCCCCAGAAAACTTACTTTGAGTTATTTTCTGGCATTGTTCGGCATTTTTTTTTCCAGTTTTCCCCGCATTTCCCCCTTTTCCCCTGTATTTCGGGTACTCTCCCTCACTCAGATTTATGGGGACTTTTATTACGAGTATATTGTACTGATTTTTTTTTTCTGATCATTTTGGTACCATTTTCGTTTATATTGCAATTTTGTCCGGTTCGACACTTTTTTGAGCTAAAAGTCCTGGACTACAAAGAAAGTTTTACGAGAAAAAAAGTTGTAAAGAAACAAAAAAAAGAATAAAACTCAACAAACACTGTCACTATCTTTTTAATATCAGGAACAAACTAACTTTTTGTTGCATGAATGCTAACAGGAAATATAATGAAATTCTGTGAAGATATTTGTTCATTTAGGATTAGCCTAGGGTGAGAAAGCGGTTTGGAAGATATTTTCTTTTGGGTATTCCTATCTGGTGATTACGAAATTGAGAACTAAAATGATATAAAAAAATTGATTAGTATAAAACGGGGGAAATTGGGGGGGGAGGGGAAAAAGGGAAATATACAGGGTAGGGGTAGAAAGCATGTGGAAATTTTTACAAATGTTAATACAGATCTATAGAGGTTCGGCTACCCCATAGGTTCGGAAAAGGCAAAAAAAAAAACTCGAGAAAGAAATACGGAAAGATACTGAAATTACTTTATTCCGTATTCCTCGCCGTTATAAACAAGCGCGTGGGTTCGTCAATATAATCCTGTTCTAATTCGACATTCAGTAAGAGAAGCAAGGTAGACTAGTCACCGCGGAGTTCCAGTGCCGACGACCAAACCTATCCTGACGGAATGACATCTAGCGGATCCAATAGTCCCCAGTCTGTGTGGATGCTTACACATGTGACATGGTAGCAGGAAAAACAGGTACGATTGGCTCAAGGGGCTGGATCGGCTCCAAACCTCGTCATCGAGACAGTGCTGATGAAGAGCCTAAAAAACAGATGGAGTCTGACAAGAGAAAATGGGATGACGGAGCTTCAGAGAAACATATGGACAATGTCTATGCCAGTACTCGCTTCAGTCAATGATCTAATGCAGAAACTGACGGGCCTAGAGTACAGTTCTAGTGAACAGCACGTTGCTGCATCCGCAGCACGAATAAAGAGAGATACTAAGGATCTACTGACGTTTCTTCTTGAATTCCTTCTAGAGAACTGTCATTTCACTAGTTCCAGAGAGCCTAGAAGTATAGGTTCTGGCTGATTGCCCAAAAAGGCGTCAATGCAGAGGATGCTAAAGCTGTAGGTGAGCTGATCCTCCTGCGCATGGATGGCCAATCCGTCGAAAGTTTTTCATTCAGGAAGAAAGACAAAGTCGTTACACTGGCATCAGATGGGAACATAAGGATAGACGGCGAGATTTTGCATATCGACCCTGCACTGCTTTTTCAACGTCTTTTGACTTCTGCCCATACATCTGAAAATGACATGGCAGAAACTCTACGTTACGAACTGTGCAGTTATCCGCCCGCTTTGTTTGAGAATTCTGGCATAATGCGTCAGCCAGACGAACCTGCAGTAGTGAAAGCAATATGGAAAGAAGCGAAAACGGACTCAATTCACCACCTGCCAGTGTCAGATCGTGTCACTGTAGTTGACGGAGGTTGGCTGCTTCAGCAAGTACCTTGTAAAACTATCACTTCCCGACTAATGCAAAAACACTTTACTTCGAATCGTCAACGAACGCAAAGAAGCGATAACACGGTTCTGGTGCCTCAACGAAGTTAAAAAAAAATGGGAGAAGTATCCAGGCTACTTTTGGAAGGGCACGCACTCTTGGGATGTGACACGACCTCAACGAGTTTTTCGGACTTGAAAAGCAAGCTGTGCTACCGCTTTTGAAGAAGAGCGAAGTGTTCAGAAAAAAATGCGAAGTGTTTCCGGATGAATCATCGTCTAAAGATGAAATTTTGAAAGCGGGTGAATATCTTCTCCTCAGCTTGTATAAAAGTAAAATTTTACCTATAACAGCTGAAGTTTTGTACCGTGATCACTGCCAAGCGGTTGATTTCTTAATGTTTATTAATTCAAAGGGTTGTAAGAATGTCTGTGATTCAAGAAAGTAAAAGTTTGATACTTAAGCAAGTTATTTTGTCCATTGGCATACTTATTAGCCATTAGCAGCTGGCTCAGGAGTCAGGCTTCCCTTCCCCTTTTCCGTATTTCCTCCAGTTTTGTTCGGTTTTCATGGTTCTCGTTTTCTTTCCTTCATTTTAGGTGTCAGTTTCGTGATCAGCAGATAGGAAAACCCCAGAAAACACATTTCAAACTGATTTCTACCCCTGACTTTCAATTGTCCCTTTTCTTCCCCTCTTTCCCCATTTCCCCCCATTATGGTGGTGCTCATATTCTTTATTTCATTTTAGATATCAGTTTCGGGATCAGCAGATAGAAAGACCCCAGAAAACATACTTCAAAGTGCTTTCTACCCTACCCTGTATTTTTAAATTTTCCCCCTCTTCCCCCTGTCCCCCGTTTTCCGTAGTACTTTTATTCTATACCGAATTTTAGATGTCAGTTTCGTGATCAGCGTACGGGAAAGCCCCAGAAAACTCACTTTGAATTATTTTCTGGGCATGTTCGGCATTTTTCCCAGTTTCCCCCGCATTTCCCCCTTTTCCCCTGTATTTCAGGTACTCTCCCCACTCAGATTTTTGGGGACTTTTATTACGAGTATATTGTACAGATTTTTTTCTGATCATTTTGGTACCATTTTCGTTTATATTGCAATTTTGTCCGGGTTCGACACTTTTTTGAGCTAAAAGTCCTGGACTACAAGAAGTTTTACGAGAAAAAAGTTGTAAAGAAACAAAAAAAAATAAATTCAACAAACACTGTCACTATCTTTTTAATATCAGGAACAACTAACCCTTTGTTGCCTGAATGCTAACAGGAAATATGAATGAAGATTCTGTGAGAGAGATATTTGTTCATTTAGGATTAGCCTAGGGTGAGAAAGCGGTTTGGAAGATATTTTCTGGGGTATTCCTATCTGGTGATTACGAAATTGAGAACTAAAATGATATAAAAAAATTGATTAGTATAAAACGGGGAAATTGGGGGGGAGGGGAAAAGGGAAATATACGGGGTAGGGGTAGAAAGCATGTGGAAATGTTTACAAATGTTAATACAGATCTATAGAGGTTCGGCTACCCCATAGGTTCGGAAAAGGCAAAAAAACTCGAGAAAGAAATACGGAAAGATACTGAAATTACTTTATTCCGTATTCCTCGCCGTTATAAACAAGCGCGTGGGTTCGTCAATATAATCCTGTTCTAATTCGACATTCAGTAAGAGAAGCAAGGTAGACTAGTCACCGCGGAGTTCCAGTTCCGACGACCAAACCTATCCTGACGGAATGACATCTAGTGGATCCAATAGTCCCCAGTCTGTGTGGATGCTTACACATGTGACATGGTAGCAGGAAAAACAAGGTACGATTGGCTCAAGGGGCTGGATCGGCTCCAGACCTCGTCATCGAGACAGTGCTGATGAAGAGCCTAAAAACAGATGGAGGGCTGACAAGAGGAAATGGGATGACGGAGCTTCAGAGAAACATCTGGACAATGTCTATGCCAGTACTCGCTTCAGTCAATGATCTAATGCAGAAACTGACGGGCCTAGAGTACAGTTCTAGTGAACAGCACGTTGCTGCATCCGCAGCACGAATAAAGAGAGATACTAAGGATCTACTGACGTTTCTTGAATTCCTTCTAGAGAAACTGTCCTTTCACTAGTTTCCAGAGAGCTTAGAAGTATAGGTTCTGGGCTGATTGCCCAAAAAGGCGTCAATGCAGAGGATGCTAAAGCTGTAGGTGAGCTCATCCTCCTGCGCATGGATGGCCAATCCGTCGAAAAGTTTTTCATTCAGGAAGAAAGACAAAGTCGTTACACTGGCATCCGATGGGAGCATAAGGATAGACGGCGAGATTTTGCATATCGACCCTGCACTGCTTTTTCAACGTCTTTTGACTTCTGCCCATACATCTGAAAATGACATGGCAGAAACTCTACGTTACGAACTGTGCAGTTATCCGCCCGCTTTGTTTGAGAATTCTGGCATAATGCGTCAGCCAGACGAACCTGCAGTAGCGAAAGCAATATGGAAAGAAGCGAAAACGGACTCAATTCACCACCTGCCAGTGTCAGATCGTGTCACTGTAGTTGACGGAGGTTGGCTGCTTCAGCAAGTACCTTGTAAAACTATCACTTCCCCGCCTAATGCAAAAACACTTTACTTCGAATCGTCAACGAACGCAAAAGAAGCGATAACACGGTTCTGGTGCCTCAACGAAGTTAAAAAAAAAATGGGGAGAAGTATCCAGGCTACTATTGGAAGGGCACGCACTCTTGGGATGTGACACGACCTCACGAGTTTTCGGACTTGAAAAGCAAGCTGTGCTACCGCTTTTGAAGAAGAGCGAAGTGTTCAGAAAAAAATGCGAAGTGTTTCCGGATGAATCATCGTCTAAAGATGAAATTTTGAAAGCGGGTGAATATCTTCTCCTCAGCTTGTATAAAAGTAAAATTTTACCTATAACAGCTGAAGTTTTGTACCGTGATCACTGCCAAGCGGTTGATTTCTTAATGTTTATTAATTCAAATGGTTGTAAGAAATGTCTGTGATTCAAGAAAGTAAAAGTTTGATACTTAAGCAAGTTATTTTGTCCATTGGCATACTTATTAGCCATTAGCAGCTGGCTCAGGAGTCAGGCTTCCCTTCCCCTTTTCCGTTATTTCCTCCAGTTTTATTCGGTTTTCATGGTTCTCGTTTTCTTTCCTTCATTTTAGGTGTCAGTTTTCGTGATCAGCAGATAGGAAAACCCAGAAAACACATTTCAAACTGATTTCTACCCCTGACTTCAATTGTCCCTTTTCTTCCCCTCTTTCCCCATTTCCCCCCATTATGTTGGTGCTCATGTTCTTTATTTCATTTTAGATATCAGTTTCGGGATCAGCAGATAGAAAGACCCCAGAAAACATATTTCAAAGTGCTTTCTACCCCTACACTGTATTTTTAAATTTTTTCCCCTCTTGCCCCCTGTCCCCCCCCCCCGCTTTCCGTAGTACTTTTTATTCTATACTGAATTTTAGATGTCAGTTTCGTGATCAGCGTACGGGAAAGCCCCAGAAAACTCACTTTGAATTATTTTCTGGGCATGTTCGGCATTTTTCCCAGTTTCCCCCGCATTTCCCCCTTTTCCCCTGTATTTCGGGTACTCGCCCCACTCGGATTTATGGGGAATTTTAGTATGTTGTACAGAATTTTTTTTCTGATCATTTTGGTACCATTTTCGTTTATATTGAAATTGTGTCCGGGTCAAACCTTAAAAGTCCTTGACTATTCGTTTGTTCCTTTACTTTTATAACATAAATTATGATCAATAATAGTGTAAATTAAGCTTCTGGTTACTAATATTTATGCTTCTCTATTGAAGTTTGGACAGTAAATTTTAAATTAAAAAAAAAACAGTTTCCTTTATCTTTGTGGTTTTCAGAAAATGGAGGGCCATCTTTCTGTGTGTGTCGTCTGTCAATAATATTCATAACGATAAATTTAGCTTTTTTAAGAATTACATAAAATGATTCATTTTACTTGTAGATAGATAATTTATCATCCTTTCATCCTAAGGTAGAACTAACGTAGATAGCAGCACTTATATTTGTGGGCTCCATCCAATTACGGATGGGGCACTCGCAATTGGATCGAGGTCTAAAGCTATGATATAGATTTGATACATTAAGAAATATATATTGTTGTCAAATATTAAATAATAGTCTCATTGTTTATATTTGTGTCTCTTATTTAAAATACCTGCTGACCGCTGTGTTAGGTGAATGCTCTGAACATGAGTCCCTCTTCTATTTTGAATGAGATGACATATGGTTTCAGTCTGAATTTGATTACTCAGATTCTGCCACAGAAAAGGTGTCCTATTTCAGGCAGATTGCAGACTGAATTGCAGGCAATAGCACTGATTAAATAAAAAAAAAACAACAATGTTTTTCAACTGAAAGTTAGGATCAACATTAAAACTTAAAACGAACAGAAATTTTCAAAGACAGCGCAATTGCGCTGTAAAATTTAACCAAATCCAATAGCGTAAGTGTATCCAAGCTATCAGAAGAAGTAGACAGAATTTTTGCGAATGATATTAAGTTTTCTTTTCAGGTCAACTAGAGGAGGTATGAAACTAAATTAAACACTACTATTTGTGTCCAGATTTTTGGAAGGGTTTTCGTTGTTAAAAAATGCTGAAAATTTTTCTCCGGTACACAAATAGCAAGCCAAACTATAAAGTCTGAAAAAAAAAGAAAAGATTTAAAGTATTATTTTCTTTTTCCCTGAAAAGACTATGTCTATATAACACGAACACAAATTAATTAAAAAGCTTTTTCCACAAAACAGTTTGTCAAAGAAAAGAAAGAACCCCCTTAAACCAAAAATGAGCAAAAATAAAATCAAATAATCTACCAAATGTGAATGTACCACAAATCAGCATCGATAAATAAATGAAACCCAAAACGAACAGGAATTACCAATAAATAACCGAGTCAAACTCAAAAGGAGCAGAAATTAACATGAGTAGGGCTCAAAACCCTATGCCTTCCCAAGGCCAGAACGTAATTAACACTTTACTGAAAAAAATTCAAATGAATGTGCATTGTCAGTTTTAAATATAAATATACTGATATTCAGTAATCAAAATGTTAATATTATTTGATTTTCTTAAAGTTATAAAAGTAAAAATATTTATATTTTTTCAGTAAAGTGCAAGGTATGCTCTGGCCTCGGGAAGGCCAGAACATAACGTTTTTTCCATTATTTTTTTTATGCGTGCTACGCTTTGCTTAACACGCGGAAAAAAAATTGGGATATGGTACATTTCTTTTGTCTTTGGTACAATTTTTATGCAATTTGTGGTACATTTTGTTTTAAGGTGTTGGTAACACTGCCGGGCCGCTATCAATGGGACTGGAATTTTTCAGCAGTACTGTGACCTCCGGTTGTTGACCACGCTATACAGACGCAAGGAGCAACGAGCTTCAAATGTTACATCAACCATATACCAAGTAATTGAAAGACCCAGAACTTGCCAGGTTGGAATTTGCCTAGAAAACAGAGAAAAGCTGCGGGGAACTGCATGCCTAATGTTCCACATGTGTTCTTATTTTAATTTCCCTATTATTGAAACTTGTGTATTATACGGACCACACTCTCTGTAATTGAAACACTTAAAACTTGCCAAGGACATTGAACTCTTGCCATGGTGGGAATCTTGCCAGCCGGGAACAGGTACAAGGGTAAGGAACTCCTTAAGCTAATTTCCCGGTTTTAGTTTCGATATCTGACCTCTTGTATTCTGGGACCGCTTGTATTTCCATGTTAATTTCCAAATTATTGAAACATGTGTATCATACGGACCACATTTCAAGTAGTTAAAACATCTGGGAATTTTGCGATACTTGAATTTAGCCTAAGATTGCGACACCTGCTCGTACCAAATTTTGCCTAGGTGGAGATTTTGCCTAGAAACTGGTGCAAGGGGCTAGATACTTCACTTGTTATTAAAACTTGAGTATTATACGGATTACATACTAAGAAAAAGGACTGAAAATCTTGGCAGGCGATAGTTTTGCATTAATACAGTGGTGTCTGAGGGTTCCGGTAGAAATCCAATGCTATTTATCAATGACTCCTAGGGAATAGCCTAGTAACTACAAATTAAAAAAAAGTGTCTGGATCGGGATTCAAAGGGGGTGGGCTCTCGTTAAAGTAATCATAGGGTTCTGCTGTGAAACGCATCAAAACAGCTTTAGGACAACATTCTTAGGGTTGAATTGTGTGAACTCTTCTTTTATTTCTTGTTTTCTTTTAGTGGGGAGTTACGATTAAAATTACAATGGGAAAAAAAGGCATTTTATATAAAATAACTGCAGTTTCGTATAAGAACTGAAGAAATCGATCGAAATATTTTCTGTTCCATAAAATAAAAACGAAACAAAAACTCGGTTACTCAGAAGTGCAATGCTGGAGCAATGCAAATTTAAAGCTTGAGGAGGTGAGACTGAGACCAAGCCAGTCTGAGATATTACAATGAAAGGGAGCGATCAAAATTATTTTTTGGGTGTTTTTAAGAAGCAGGATTTTTCAAGATCCTTTGTATTGAAATTGATTAAAAAAAAAGAAAATCTAGTTGAATATCTTTAGTTCGGAAAAAACTATACATTGTCCTGTATTTATTGACATGCCTTTTATCTTGTACGTTTTATACATCAACATCTGGTTCAAAACACCAATAGTGGCAATTAAAAACAACAACATAAGCAAAATAGTAGCCTGGGGTTACATAAATGCATCAGGGGGGTGTCTTTCTTTTTTGCAGGTAAACTAGAAGCAGCACTTATAGTAGAATAAACAGAAATTTACTAAAGGTAAAGAAGCATAAATTAATATTTTTATATACTTTTTAGATACTTTTTAGAAAGTGAAGATTTTTAAGGAGATTACTTAAAGATGTATTTTTCAAATTATACAGGCAACAAATATCCCCTCCCTCTTTTAAGTACCGCTCTTGATAACAAAATAAAAGCACTTCCCTTAAAAAGAGACTTCCCTATGGAAAGATGTGAAAAAACGCTACGCTTTTAAGAGTTTGGACGTTATGAAACTTTTTGGTCTTGTAGCAACCCTTATTAAAACCCTAGAAATAAGGATTGAACCATACATGTCGTTCAGCATACTGTTTTAAATACGGTCAGTCATCCGAATACCCAGAATAATCCATAGCAATTTCTTTGGTAAACATCTATAAGGTCTTCATCATTTTTTTGGAGCACCAATGCTTCAAAGACATACGTATTTGACGAACCACGAGACTGTCTTTCCTTTTTATTAAAGGGTGGTCATAAAAACCCTGGAATTGGTAATTAGATTGGAAATCATATGTTCTAGTACTCTTTTATAAGTCAAAGTGATCGAAGGGCACCCACACCCACGTCATATTTGCCTCAAATACATCTGATTGTAATTTTGTAATAGCAATTTGTTCTAGAATAGTCCAAAGATCATATAATATAGTCTTTGTGTTTGACAGTATCTCCCTTAGTCTGGGGTAAGGGTTGTTAGAAATGGCTAATTAGATTAGAAATTTGTAATTTTAGATTACTGTTATTAGTCAAACATAATTGAGAGCACCTAGCCCCCTTCCTGACATCTTCTATTTCTGAAACACACACAACTGTAAGCGTAGGATATTCATTTTGTTACCAATAGTTCTAAAATCATATACTGATGTCTTCAAGGGGGACACAATCCCTGGGATCCTATGGGCAAGTGTTGTAAGTTTTACCCCAGGGCATATAGGATTTTTTTGGCAAAGGTGGTCATACAAGATTTGAATCTGATGGAGCTCATTTGTATGGAATTTGAAAGTCCTTTTGCCCTTTCTAGGAGTAAAAGATGAACGGAATCCACGCCTATTATTGCCCAAAACATATCCGATACATATTTTAAGAATTTTTTGTTCAGCCTCGATAAAATGTCCAGTAATTTTGCCTTTGGGGATGTGAACCTCCCCACAGTAATCAACAAGACCAGGGCTGTAAGCTACGCAATGCGTTCATTGTTTACACAGAGTATACTATATTGAGATAGGTATACATGTTTGAATTTTACTTTCCAAGAAAATGAAGGGCATTCAAGATAGCCTTTTAGAAAATATTGAGGGGAGTGTCGAACTAAATAAAACACGTTATGTGCATAGGGATTGTTAAAATGGTGTAACATAGGAATAAAAGAGTATATTAATTAGAAAAACTCAGGGAATGATCAGGGACTTGATCAACAGGGCAATATGTGCATGCTAAAATGCTATTACAACTACATCCATTACTATTATCAGATTACTCCATTTACCGTATTTAGGGGATACTCAAACCAGATCAAAAGACAATATGTACATACACACTGTCAAAATAGTGTATTTTTGGCACCTCAATTTTACAGTTGGGATAATATTGCAACAGGGAAGGGGTTATTTGTTGGTGAATTCTACTTGAGAGGGAATTATCTGTGCAGAGAATGTCAGCTGAGGACTAGGCCTTGAATCAAAATAATGTACAAATGACGTCATAGTGGTGTGTATACCGTAATTTCATTTTACATAAACGTCATTGTCAGCCAGTAATCCTGACGTAATTTTCACAATATAGCTGGCAGTTCATACAATTATCAACTATTTGAAAAAAGTACAATGTTGAAAAACATAGTAATTACTACTTCAGCTTTGTTTGCCGGAAT